>SJYX01012661.1:99912-174912 GCA_006410675.1 Oreotragus oreotragus | reverse complement strand
CCTGGGAAGGAGAAAAGATTGTGCAGGAACTAGAGAGAGGAAAATATGGAAGACAATAACAACTGGGGACAACTTTTCAGGTAGTTTAGCTATAAACAGGAACAAATAAAAGAGATGCTAGCTCAAAGGGGGACACAAAGACTGTTCTTTTTAAGAATGGTATGTCAGAGATATAGGACAGGGTAATTAAGATGAAAAGATTGTGCAGGAACTAGAGAGAGGAAAATATGGAAGACAATAACAACTGGGGACAACTTTTCAGGTAGTTTAGCTATAAACAGGAACAAATAAAAGAGATGCTAGCTCAAAGGGGGACACAAAGACTGTTCTTTTTAAGAATGGTATGTCAGAGATATAGGACAGGGTAACTAAGAGATACAGCCTCGAGGGAAGCAGGACCCAGTGGCACTTGGAACAAAGACCGAGACTGGTCTCAGGAAGAACGCTTCTTCCTGCTCTCCAGGGAGGTAAGAAGGAGGAGCTGGGACGCAGGTAAGCCTGTGCGTGCTAAGTACAGGAGCTGCCATAATGGCTTCTGTTATCTCTGTGGAACAGGAGGCTGAATCAGCTGCTGGGGGGCGAGGGGTGGAAGGGGAGAGGAGAAATGGGGACAGAGGAGGTGAAGAAAGGGCTGAAACGGTCTCTGGGCCGTACAGGAGACAGAGCTGATCAGAGAAACACAGAGGAACTGCCAAAACGTGTTAAAGGCAAGGTTGAAGCTGGAAACCTAGTTGTGCTAGATTTTATATTTATACTGAGTTCAGCAAAATGAAAATCAAAAGAAAATTAATTTCAAAGAAACCATACTGAAAAATGGTAATGTTACCTTCACAAAAAACTAAACAATATTTAAACTGCCCACCAATTTGGGCCCCATGGAAATAATCCCAGTTGTCACAGACTGGGGGAAAAGGATGCTACCAGCATCAAAAGGGAAGAGGCCAGAGATGCTGCTGAATGCTCTACAATTCACAGGACAGTCCCACAACAAAAATTATCTGGCCTCAAAGGTCAATAGTGAGAAGACTGAGAAATGCTCCTTTAAAGGTATCATAATTCCACTTGTGAAAAGTCTTAATTTTTTAAAGACTATTGGCTGATACCATCCAAGAAATGACTACTTGTTAACCTCATGGTACTTCATGCTAAACAGTATAAGTAGAAGGCACAGGTGTGTTACAAGCCCAATAACACCAGTCCTAAGGTTACTATACTTATCAGCACTTAAGGTCAGGGACCCCTTTTGTACTTAATCATCTTCTCCAGTAAAACATTTAGAAATGACTATGCTGGGTCGAATGGTGTTTCCCCCAAATCCAAGTACACTCAGAAACTCAGCATGTAACCTTACTGGGAGGATATGAGGTTTCTGAAGATATGATCAGCTGAGTTATGATGAGGTCACCTTGGATTGGGGTGGGCCCTAAATCCAATGACTGGTGTCATTACCAGGACGTGTGAGGACAGGTGCTCAGGGAAGACAGCCACGGGTGACAGTGGAGACAACTGAGGGTGCAGACGTGGCCCAGAGAGCCAGTGGCCAGCGGCCACAAGGAGCCAGGGAGGGGCAAGCAATGGTCCTGGCCCAGAGTCTCAGAGGGAGCTGGCCCTGCTGGTACCTTCGTCTTGGACACCAGGCCTCCAGACCTGTGACAGGATAAATTTCTATTGCTTTAAGCCACCCAGTTTGTGGCGATTTACTACAGCAGGCACAGGAAACTAGTACAATGACTCTATTACCATATAAATATTGAGATGAGACAAGACTGTCAGAGCTGTTAATTAAAGGATAAACTTATACAAGATAAAATCATAGTATTAATCCAAATCTTGGCAGTCAGATGGAACACTATGCAATAAAACAAGATTAAAGGAATATTATATAAAACCAGAAACCAAAAACTGACCTGATGGTGCCCTCCTTTGGACCAGAAACTAAGCTTAGCAGACCGTCACTACAACAGCCGAGAACTTTCCAGACATGAGCGCACCACCCCTTTCAAGCTGTGCGCCCCTTTGTGAGAGGGCACCTCTGTGCACCAGACCACTAGGAGTGGAGTTACAGGACCATGAGCTGCGAGCGAGGGGAATGGAGGCAGTACAGTATGAATGTCTCTTAAAAACAAAGATCTGCTGAACCAGAATTCCAGAAACGAGAAGCGGGCCGTCCAGTCTCACACAGCTAACTAGGGGCAGAGCAAAGGCTGGATCACAATTTTCCTGAGTGTTAATTCCAACATAAATGGAATGCCCAACATTTAAGGAAGGTGCCAGACACATACGATGCAGAATGTGTGTGGGGAACAAGCAGAGATGACTGTACCCAGTCAGCAAGTGTGACGGAGCGAGTGCAGTTGTCTGCTCCACCCTGTGCATACCCCTCTTGGAGCGTCCTCCCCCGAACCTCGCCAGGGCCCCTGGGATATCAGTAAACATGACCAGATAGAGACTTGAGGAGCACTCATGTAGCAGTGCTTGCTCTCCTGCTCCTGGAACCCGGAGGCTTGAGAGAGGCCAGGGCAGCCTGCCAGGTGAAGAGACACCACGTGAGGCAGACGGAGCCGACCAACCAGGGCCCCCAAAACGCGGGCAAGTGTAGCCAGACAGCTGGCTACTGACCTCAGACCACGCATGAGCTCAGGCAGGACCAGGAAAACTGCCACCCGCAGCGTAACCCCAAACAGCCGAACTGCAGGACCAGGAGCTGTATTAAGCCAGAGAGTGCTATGGTGATTGCAACAGTACAAAACTGGACCACCAGGCCAAGACTTTACAACAGCTAGGATGGCCTTTGTATGAAATTTCACTGCCTTCACATCCTACATAAAAGACGCTCACAAGCTACCTTTACAACCATCTCTAGTGCTACACTGTCGCAACAAGCGCAAGGGCTGTGTCACATCATGTCCTTCCCGGCCTGGCTGGAACCCTCCCCTAGCTACCAAAATCAGAACAAGGGGTTGTTAAAGTACTAAGCTCAGACAAACATCTCCGTGATGGCATCATTCCTCCAACTCACTCCCACTAGTCAACAAATAAGTAGCAAATGTCAGGAAAGTGTCCTTGGACATCAAAAGAGCCATGATTTTAAAACCTTGTTATACCTGCAGAATTGCAGAAAAGCAGCTTTGAGCAATTTGGTTTTATCTTCCTGGGCAATAGTTTCATTCTTGGTAGAAGTATCAAAAACCACACTCTGTAAAATAATAAACTGTAGTTTAGAGTTGAAGTTACTGTCTTAGTTACTGCAAAAAAAATTAGACCAAGCTATGAGGAAAACAACATAGACATACAAGCTGTTTGCCATACTCTCTATATCAATGACTTATATACTTAAGACATTTATGGGAACATCAAATGATTAATAAAGTCCTACAGAAAATGTACATACAATTCAGGAATTATATTGTGAGCAAAATTATTTGGGGATTTCATCACAACACAACCTTTGGATAGGCTTACCCTTACATCACAGAGTATATTTCTAATCATAATGGTTGATTTCAAGCTTAAAAAAAAACTTAGAGAAATTTAAAAGAAATGGAATACTGTTAAGATAGCTTCAGAACATATAGCAAGATTGTGAAAACTACATGATTACAAAAGAAAGAAAGATTTTTAAAAAGTTACTTTCTGTTGAAACTGTTACTAAATCATTTTCATTTTGAATTACACAAAAAGTCTATATACTTTACTTATTCTTCAAACAAATTACTCAAAAGAGTATTAATGCTTAAAAGAATGATAAAAATCTCATAGATTATGAGCTTCAAGATGACAGCGAAAAAAAATGACAGTTTTTACCCCACTCTCACCTCAAAAATCATCCCAGAATACCAAGAAGAAAAAGAGACTCAACCCCCCACACATCTGTGGTTCCAGCTACACAAAGATGGAAAGCAGAGGAAAGAGCAGCAAGTGACAGAGTGGGGAGGAGACGAGGCAAACTCGAGTGGTGCGGTGACAGAGCCCGAGGACACGGAACAGCAGCGGGCACAGGGTTTCTACATGTGACTGGGCAAAGCCAGAGAGAAAGACATCTACAGGGCTGCTGGAACATCTTGGGAGATTAAACCCGATATCAGACAAAAGTAAGCAAACATACAATTAGTCTACTCCAAGCATCATATGAAGTTGTACACTACATTAAAGAAATATGATCAGCATACTGCTTCACTCTGGACTGTAAAACAACATTCACACTACCATTAGATTGGAAAAAAAAAGTATATTGGAATGATAAAGGCAAGGCATAGGAGTGTAAGTTACCCCAAGTCCTCATCTTCAATAACAGGAGGTCTACAGATGATGAAAAATAATGAATGAGAGACAGCAATATACACATATTACTTAGAAATATGGAGGAAAACACCAAAAAAATAAAAACACCTAAGAGACTTAAAAGTAGTTGCTTCTGAATAAGAGGACAGAGGAAATGAGAGAGATAAAAGAACTAACGTCTTCATAAGTCTTTTAAAACTGTATGACCTTCAAACATTTGTGGGAAATAGTCCAATAAAAATGTTTAAATCCTTTGTAACAGGTTTCCTTGGTAGCTCAGCGGTAAAGAATCTGCCTGCAATGTGGGAGATGTGGGTTTGATCCCTGGGTGGAGAAGATCCTCTGGAGAAGGAAATGGCAACCCACTCCAATATTCTTGCCTAGGAAATCCCATGAACAGAGGAGCCTGGAAGGTTACAGTTCATAGGGTCACAAAGAGTCTGACATGACTTAGCAACTACACACTACAACAAAATCAACTATATTGAAAAAAAAAAATTATGAAACCAGTTACCTCATTGCCAGGTCCAGCAACTGAAGATGCTAGGGAATCTTCAAGATCTTCTGCTAATATGGACACATTTTCCCTTGAAGTAATAGACACCAATCCACTGTTTCTAGAGAAAAGGATAGGTATACCTCCACAGGAACCAGCTCCTAAAATACTGTCTCCTAAGAGAAAGGAAAATACGCAATCAAATAGTATTACCAAACAATACCCTCCTAAATCTACTTCCCTAAGCAGAAGATCCTGCTGACAGCCCTTTTCTGTATTACTCCTACTCTGAACCGAGTTATAGCCCTGCATCAAGTCAAGGCTCCTCGCTATCTGCAGAGGCAGGCTGAGTCCTCTATGGTGCTGGGCAAAAGCAGTGAGTACAGCGAACCAAACAAGAAAATTGCCCCTTCTGCAAGATGCAGAGCAACAGCTCGTCAATCCTACTCTGACTTAGTGAGTAAGCCAACGGGAAGGCAAGGAAAAGGTCTAAGTTTGCCTGCAGCCTTAACGGCATCCCACCCAACCAGTTAAGGCTCTGGGGCTGGGGCCAGACAGTCAAGGTGCCATGCTGCTGCTCACCTGGATTTTGCCCTTTGCCCCTTCAGATAAGTACTATCTACTCCCGGTTGGTTTGCCCCAACACCCACCCCCCGCCCCCAGCACAGCCCCCTTGCATGAGTCCAGTGCCTGGGACTCTTCTCACCCAGGGGTCTGAGCAAACTTGTTTAAAGAATATCAACTCAGAATAAATCATTCTTATCGACCAGGAACACACAATTACTTCTCTGAGCATCAGTTCTTTCCTTCTTGGCCTCTTCTGGGGAAAATGTTACTATTTTCTGTCTACAGTAAAACTGGGCTCTACCACCCCCCCAGTTTCTCAGCAACTGTAGGTATGGTACTGAATTATCACAGGAATCACACTTGAAGCAAAGCTTATGCAAAGAGAACAAAAACATCTCAGAATGACTCATGAGTTCCTAATCCTACTTTTCAAAATCGATTACCCACCTTGTGTATTAAAAACAATTTTCTCCTGAGGAAGAGAAAACTTCCCAGTTCCGGTGGAGCACATGTAGACAGCATTTTCAGTATAGAGACAGGCAGTCTGGTTTGAAAAGTTTGGGACCATCAACCGACATACAGTCAAGTCTTCAGACTGAAAATTAAAGATTATATTTAATAAGAATTGAAACAAAAAATACTTTTGTATGACTTCATAATTCATACTTTTGTACACTATCTCAATTATCCTTGTTAAAATTACCTGAGATGATTTATAAAACATGACAGAAATAAGTTTATAAACATCAATCAGAGAAATCATTTGCTGAGTTGCAAATAACTAGCAAAGTTTGAAAATATTTCCATGGTGGTAAGATTTCAACTAAAAAGCCTATTAACAAACGTGAGAAAGAAAATAAAATTAGTTCATTATTTTAGAATTTAGATATACTTTTAAAACAACCCCTGATAAATACTATTTCTTTCTTCACTGTCCAGATATCAAGCACAAGAAAACTGAGTTAATTTGTTCATATATGAAATTAGAGAAATAGAAATAAGGCTTAGTCATAAAATTAGCAAAAGCTCAAAAAGATATTTTGTTAAAAGAATTTTACAAACATAAAAGTGGAATCCCACGATTTTTTAATTCTCAAATCGTCTGCTTTATCCCTTTCACAATGTCTGTGAAAAATTTTAACACTGAATGTATTTTTCTTGTATAATCAGAACACATTAAGGTTTATTTCTGTTTGAAATAAAAGATCAAATTAAGATTTCCTTACAGTAGTCAGTTATGCAAATTGTATTAAGAATAAGTTCAACAGAATTAGATACTATACAAGGTTAAATGAAGTTAACTTTGTGTAGGCCTCTTCTAAATAACAGCAGTTATTAAACAATGTTAAATTGCCATAAAGAAGCTTAAAATTAGACAGTTTGTCTTTTTAAAAAATGTACTTATTTTTAATTGGAGGATAAACGCTTTACGATATTGTATTGGATTCTGCCATACATCAACATGAATCAGCCACAGCTATACATATGCCCCCTCCCTCCTGAACCTCCCTCCCACCTCTCAGCCAATCCCACCCCTCTAGGCTGTCTCAGAGCATTTGCGTCCTCTGGGTCATACGGCAAATTCCCACTGACTACCTGATTTTACATATGGTAATATATATGCTTTAATACTATTCTCTCAATTCATTACTCCCGCCCCCGTGCCCGCCCCATCCCCTCGTGTCTACAACTCTCGCCTTTTAACTATTCACATAAATTTTAATAAATGTATAATGCAGTTACCTACAAATATAATCCTATTTGAGCAAAAAGAGGATTTCCCTGCAATATACAGCACTCAAAACCAAAGTCCAATTCCCATCAAGTTTCTTCCTATTTTTCACTCTTCAGTTCATCGTCAATATTTTCTTTCTACTCAGTAATACAGAAATGAAAATCCCTTCACAGAGCTGCAGGAGAAACACACTGCTCACTGTCAAGGGCTCCCACTCTCACTTCTCTTTAGCTAAGGCTGAACAGAGGATGAGAATGAGATGGCAAACAGAATGCAATGCCTAAACACTAGCTATTTAAAATGTATTTCTGGGAATTCCCTGGTGGTCTGGTGTGGACCAGGACTCTGCTTTGACTGCTGAGGGCCCGAGTTCAATCTACGGTCAGGGGACTAAAACCCTGCAAGCTGCACGGCGTGGCTAATAACAGATAAACAAAGGGATTTTACTTTAAAAAATGTATTTACATTTGACTGCACCAGGTGTTAGTTGGGGCGCGTGGGACCTTTTATTACAGCATGCAAACTCTTAGTTGCGGGATGAGGGATCTAGTTTCCTGACCAGGGATTGAACCTGGGCCCCCTGCATTGGGAACACAGAGTCTTAGCCACTGGACCACCAGGAAAGTCCCCCAATAAAGAGATTTTTAAAAAATTAAATTAAACATATTTCTAAGCCTTACAGGTAAATATCTCAAATAATCTGACCTTGCAACGGTTAGGGAGAAAAAACTCAGCAAGTTACTGTCACTTGGTCATTTAGCTTGTTAACAGAAATCTTACCTGAAAAGGTGGGTTATACTGAGTGACTTCCACAGTCACTGAATCTGACATTTGGTAGCCGTTATCTTCTACTGTTATCAGAGAGTAATAGACAAGGCAGGGGCTGTCTGCCAGGTGCCATGCTGCTGCCAAAATTAGGAGCCCATCGCTAATCAATGAAAAAGAAAGATATACTGTCTCTTTGGAAAACAGTTTGGCAATTTCTTAAAGAGATAAACATGCATTTACCATATGACCTAGGAAGCCCAGTCCTAGATATTTATCTAAGAGAAATAAAAACTTATCTTCACACAAAAACCTGTGTACAAATGTTTATAGTGACTTTACTCATAATTGCCTAAAAATGGAAACAACTCAATATCCTTTAACTGCTGAATAAACAAATCCTGGTAAAGCTACTCAGCAGTAAAAAGGAAGGCACTGCTGAATGAATATCAAATTCATTATGCTAAGTGAAAGAAACCAGACTCCAAAGGCTTTATTCTGTATGATGCCATCTATACTATAGGGACAGAAAAGACATCTAATGGCTGCCAGGAGCTGGAAGTGAAGGAAGGGGTTGAAAAAGGAGTGTGTGCATGCATACTCAGTCCTGTTTGACACTTTGTGACCCTACAGACTATAGCCCATCAGGTTCCTCTGTTCATGGGATTTTCCAGGCAAGAATACTGCAGTGGGTTACCATTTCTTCCTCTAGGGGATCTTCCCAACTCAGGGATCAAACTCGTGTCTCCTGCATCTCCTGCACTGGCAGGCAGTTTTGTTTTTTTTTTTTTAACCACTGAGCCACCCAGAAAGCCCCTGACAAAGGAGTACAAAGTATTTTTTGGAGAGATAGAATTGTTCTGTATCTTGATTGTGGCTGTAGTTAACTGACTATGCACTCGTCAAAACTCACCAAATTATACACTAAAAAGGGTACAAAATATTTACTGTATGTAAAATATAACTCAATAAATCTGACTTAAAAAAAGACCAACAAATCATCAAACACAGGGATTAGCAAAGTGCAGCTCTCAGGCCAAACTGACCACAGGTGAGTTTCTGTAAATGAATCTGTCCTGCAAGACGGCCATGCCCACCTGTCTGTGTGCTGTCTATGGATGCTTTAAGATTACCACTGGTAGAGTAAAATAGCTGCAATGAAGACCACATGGTCCGTAAGCCTAAAAGTATAGTTTTGGACCCTTTACAGAAAAGGTTGCCAACCCCTGATCTAATCTGCTTTTTAAAGTTTACTTTTGTACAGAAGAAAAAAGTTTTGGAACTGCTACTGTATATTCAAGCTGCTGTATAGGTGAAAAACTTTTTTCCATCTTAAAAATGTATGTGGTCCTCTTAAGTCTATCAAAGTCATTGCCCCCAACATAAAAAAAATTAAATGGTCTCTAATCTCAACTCCTAAAACATTTAGTAGCATTTTTAACAACTTTCATTCAAGTTTCAGAAATATTAACAGGATGACAAGCACTCTCTACTGACAACTAAAAATAATAAAGCAAGCTACCGACTAGATGACATGCACTTCAAGTCAAGCAGTCCTGATACAGCTCTCATTTTCCTTCTCCACTGTTTCCTTTTCCCAGCTCCCCAACTCTTATCATTTCTACCTGAATTCCCTCAAAAACTTCAAGGACACTGGTCCAAACTGGAACATACTGGCAGTAAGCTAAACAGCTCCTGGATGACAGCTAAGAGGGCAGTGAGCAAGGCCACAGAGAACTCAGTCCTGAGAGCCTTCCTCTGCACTAGATAGGGAGGTAGAGATGGCCATGCTGTGGTGAGTCAACTGAAGTTACTCCACAGACTGGAGGTGCCGTGTGGTGAGAGGTTGCCAATGAAGCCCAGAGACACGGCTAATAAAGAATGCCTCAGGAAGTGGTGCTTAGATCAGCTTCGTTTCATATCTTTACCAAAAAAACCCCTTCATGATTAAAATAACATGAATTTTGGGTAGTAAAGACGATAGAAAGATAATTAATTTGCAAATCAGTAAAAACGTCAACAACTGATCAAAGAAGAGCAACAAGCATCAGGGAGACACGTGCTTCTTAAACAGAAGACACCTATCCAGAGGTGGAACAGTCTACAAGGATCAGTGGAACTTGAGATACAGAGAGTGATGACTGGATCGCTTGGAGCAATGGTGGGAGGGGGCCAAGAAGGAGAATGGGAGCGGCATCTCACAGGCCCCACAAGAACTGAGTCATGCTGGCACGACAGCATTCTGTGTCTGCCTCAGCACACCAAGTCCTAAGCGTGCTTCTCTGTGCGCAACCTATGCTTCCATTCTGAAAATTACATGTGAAAAAATGTCCACATCCTCTTCCCCACAGTTGGTTGCATCCTGGCACCAGTTCTAAACTTATGATGGAGGTCCAGTAAAGATAAATTAAAACAAGATAAACTGTATTTAATTAAAATGTTTTTGGAAATTAAGCATATACATTATCTTTACTTCTTTGATAGTTTACATATAAGTTTTTCAGAAATTACAAAGAAGGATCCTGACAAGTCTCGATAGCCCATGAGAGAAAAATTAAACAGCAGAACTGTAAGCCAAGAAACAAGCAGAATTTGTTCTACTAAATTACTCTAAAACACATAAAAATTATCCTAACTTCAAGTAAGCTGTGTTTCAAAGAATTACAAATCATATGTTTGCACTCATTATAAAGTATATCACAGAAGCTCTATTGTAAATGGCTTTTCAGTTCTATATGACCATAATATTAAAGCTAAACAATAACATGGGATTAAGTAGCTTTATCAGACTAACTTGAGATCTTAAGTACCACTAAGAGCATTGGTTCTCAGAGGAAATTCACTCTGAGTGACTCAGTCATAAACCATGACTGAGTTCTAACTTGTACCTCCAGGACAAAACCTCATCCATCCTTCCTTTATTCAATACAGCCACAAAATCAGGCTAAAGCCTGATTTTGTTGCTGAAGGCAACAAAAAAAAGGACTGGAGAAGAGCCCTCAGAATCTCCACTGAGTCAGCAAAGATGACAGCATGGAACACACCCAGCAGCAGGGCAGACAGCTCTCAGAAGCTCCAGCTACGCGAGCAGAACAGATGATCCCTAACAAGGGCAGACAGCTAACAGGACACTCGGTGGAAGGCCGAAAACTGCCGACACTTCTGAAGTGAATTAGCACTGCCAGACAGAACAAAGCGATTCAATAAGGCGGAATAATGTAAGATTAGGGTTAGACACATCAGAAGAACAGACAGCAAGGGTGCTTACTATTCTATAACAAACACCACCAAACAACTACCTATGTTCTGCATGACAAATGAATTGCTTACCAGTTTTGCTTCAAATCCAAATACCGAATGTTGACCCCTTCTTTAATAGCTTCATAGTTACTTTCAGATCCCTACATGAAAATATCAACAATATAAGCTCCTTCAGTATAGGAAGCATTTCTTTTCACCTTTATATCCCCAGCACCTACTAAATTGCCTCATCCACAGTAAGTCAAACTTATTCAATGAATAATGTATGCATTTAAAAAATTAAGTAAACCAGTGAGTCCCAATACTTCTAAAGATTGAATACTCTGCTTATCTGATGACTGAAATGTGTTCTACTAAATACAACTAAAGGAACTAGCCATCTTATATAAATAAAAATGACAGAGATGAATGTTACTGTTCCTTACCCAGATAGCATCAATAATGTTTTCCTTTAGGACTCTATTTATATCCCAACTATGTGCTTGTTTTTCTGAAGAATCATCTAATTCCCATTTACTGATGTTTGAACTTGTCAGGCTATAAAAGCTCGCTCTCTCTCTATCCCAAAGGACACTTGAAAGCTGTATAGAGAGGAGAAAAAAAGTTTATAGATTATTAAATTCTAATGTCAATGATGATTTTCCTGAAATTAAAAAATCGTATATTTTACAGCTATTTGATTAGTAATCCTAGCAGAATCGTATATTTTATTTGATTAGTAATCCTAGCAGAATTCTTCATTTAGGATTCAAGGGAAGAAATGATGCTGAAATAGACCTTGCGAGTAAGGAGGATTTTCACAGACAGAAGGCCCAGAAGAGCAGAGTAGGGAGAAAGGAAAGTCAGAGGCTCTTTAAAGAGCAGAACACAGTCCTGCTAAACTGGAATGTGGATTATAGCTGGGAAGGAAGCAAAACTAAGGTTCACACACAGCACAGTCTTGAATGTCAGTTTGTAAACCAAGTAAGCTAAGGAAATAATATCCATAGCTTGTGAGCACAAGAGCTGTGTTACAGGAGAAGGAATCTGGAGGGGTCTGTGTAGTTCCACATGGTTATATCACTTCATCTTCCTTGCTTCTGAAGAACACATCTAATCCAACTTAAAAACTGCGTATACGTGACTGCTGAACTAAAACCCTATTTGTCTCCACTTTTCCTGTCACTATGACTCAAATCTAGAGAAGATGGTAAATAATCTGCTCCATAAAGAGGGGGACACACATACACACACACACAACCAGGATTTTATACCTGGGTCTCTGAAAAAGGTGACAGTGCCATTAGAAATAGGTCAAAAGAAAAATGGGTTTTGTAAGTCAATAGGAGAGAAGAGAACATGAGCAATTTTTTTCTAGACATGTTAAAGCTTAGGTTCAAAGACCATTTAAGGAAGCAGATAATGACAGCAACCTGAAATCAGAGGGACAGTTTAATAAAGGATGTGGTACTGCAGTATTTAACAGGGCTAATGCAAAGGGACCTGCTGCATAGCACAGGGAACTCTGCTCAGTGTTATGTGGCAGCCTGGATGCAAGGGGAGTCTGGGGGAGAATGGATACACGTGTATGTATGGCTGAGTCCCTTTACTGTCCACCTGAAACTGCCACAGCATTGCTACTCAGCTATACTCCTATAAAATGTTTTAAAAAAGTCGGGGGCGGGGGAATGTGCGCTCAGCTCACACACATGTGGGCATGCATCTGTTGCTGAACAGTTTTGAACTTTGGGCAATTTTGGTAGCCTCACTGAGGCCATTTCCTCATTTATTTAACACAAATGGGACACGAAGCTCTATACATTACAGATCACAATAATTACAGGAGATAAGACAGACAGGACATGTGGCAGAGCAGATGCCCCCACTGCTCTGTTAGTGCAGTTAGTTGAAGATGTTAGTTCCCAGCATCTTCACTCACTACTCCAGAGTCTGAGGCAGAGCCCAGCAGACATCATCCACACAGCCAGCTGGAGGCTCGGGGGTGGAAAGCACACTTTTGGTTATGTCTAGAAAGCAAAACTAATCCTTAAACACATTTATAACTTTACATCATAGTTCTAATTCAAAAAATGAACTTACAAGATAATCTATAAAACTTAAGAATAATTAATGTTACAGAGGATGCAAGAGGGTTAGTATGAACTCATCTAATCATCATAATAAAAATGCTTCACTGAAAGATCAAAGTTTTCATCTCACGTACACCACTGTTCATACAGTGGCAACGCTGACTTTATAGGAGACTGCCAACTTACTGATTTCATTAAGAAACAAGCTAGTAAAACAAAGTTATTTTATCAACTTACAATGAGATCACTACTAGGAGATAGAATTCCCAAAAGAGAAGAAACCTTCCGACCAATTCCTGAGAGCATGCCTTGTCCTTGAGGCAGGACATGCTGATGGATTTTTCCTATACTTTCAGGTATCAGGCGGATTAGTTGGCCCCCCGATGAGGATAAAATAAAACTTCCTCCCTGTGAACAAATGTGAAATTAGTTCAGTTAAGCATTTAAGACTGAAAAAAAGAAAATGAACACAAATCACTTTGATATGCTTTGAGGGAAATTATCTGTACCTCAACATAAATCTAAAAGAATAAAAAAAGAACAGTGCTATTTTTAAAAAATCATTTATTTATGAATCTATTCACTTAATACTACACAGAAAAACTTCAGAGCCATTTTTTAAATTGCATTCTTTTTTAAATTCTGATTTTTAAGTTATAGGTTCACATTATGTAGGTTCAACAAATCAAGAATCAGATTTTCTTTCTTTGGTAAACCAGCAGAATATGTATTAGCAAACCATTCTTCCTCTAAGAGTTTCTGAATCACTCTCTAAAGATGTTTCTGACAGAAACGAATACCACTGGCTACTATGCTCCACTGATAGATCAGAGTCCTATGAGAAGGGCTTCCCTCGGTCTAAGTGCTCAAATCCTAGATCCTTACGTTCTTTCCTTGCCTCTTTTTTGATCTTCTCCCACCTCTACCTGTATGATCTGCTCAAAATCACAAATTTTTAATCATCCAAACCTGAATTCCAAGCCAAATGACAGTTTCCCAATAAATATAAAAGAATATCCATCATATACCTGTACTGCTGTTAGGAAACTGCAGGTCTTATCACCTCCCAGATCTATGAATGTCTCTGTGTAGGTATCTTCACTCGCAAGGCTTGGCCAATAGCGGACGGATCCTTCTCTGGTGGCAACCATGACAGTAACAGCCTGAAACAAGACCATAACACTCAGCAAACACAAGAAAAGGAGCCCCAAGCGGTAGTCTGATGACACTCACATAAAGAAACCAGGGCAATGCACTCTTGATGAACAGAAATCAGGAGAAATTCTTTTTTTCCATATTTAAAAATTATCATACAGTAAAACTGACATTTTCTCCTCCTGTTTTATAATTCTATGAATTTTTGTACTCTGGTTTCTCTTCAGATTGTACAAAATGTTTCGCTTTTTACAGTCCTATGAATTTTAAAACACATGGTGGGTCAGATGGTAAAGGATCTACCTGCAATGTGGGAGACCCAAGTTCAATCCCTGGGTTGGGAAGATCCCCTGGAGAAGGGAATGGCAACCCACTGCAGTATTCTTGCTTGGAGAATTCCATGGACAGAGGAGCCTGGTGGCTACAGTCCATGGGGTCACAGAGAGTCAGACACGACTAAGTGACTAAAACTTTCAGATTCCTGTAAGTCCTGCCACAAACAGGATATAGGAGAGTCCATCAGCACCAAAGCTCCGTAACACTTTCCCTTTGGTCACACCCTCCCCTACCCTCACCCCTGGCAATCCCCATTTCCAGCATTACAGTTCTGTCTTTCTGAGAACACCAAACAAACGAAATCATATAGAATAGAACCTTTTGACAATGGTTTGTCTCATTTAGCACAATGCCTTTGAGATTCACTCATGTTGTTTCATGGATCAACAGCTCATGTCTTTTTACTGCTGAGCAGTATCTCATCCTATGAAAGAATCAATTTATTTATCCATTCACTTGCTAAAGGATATTCAGATTGTTTCCACCTTTGGCTGTCACAAATAAAGGTGCTATGACATTAGTGTATTGTTTTGTGTGTGTGTGTGTGAACATAAGCTTTAATTTCTCTAAAATAAACAGCCAGGAATGGAACTGTTGGGCCATATGGCAAGGGCACTCTAACTTTCCAAGAAAGTGAAAATCAGTGGCTGCACCATTCTGCATGCCTATCAGCAACGTATGAGGCTCCAGTTGCTCCACATCCTTACCAGCAGCCGGCAGTGTCAGTGCTTTTAATTTCAGCCATTGTAATAAGAGTGAACTGGTATCTCACTTGTTTTATTTGCATTCCCCTAATGGCTAACGATGTGAATGTCTCTTCACCGCTTATTTGACATCCTTATATTCTCTCTGGTAAAGTGTTCAAGTCCTATGTCTTACTTTTAAATTGGGTTGTTTGTTTTCCTACTAAGTTTTAAGAGTTCATTTTATGTTCTGGGTACAAGTCCTTTATTGGATGTTTGATTTATAGTATTTCCTATCAATCTGTAGCTCTCTCTTCATTTTCTTCTCAGGGTCTTTAGCAGAGCCAAGTTTTAAATTTTGATTAAGTCCAATTTATCGATTTTTCTTCTTCTAAGAGTCACATTTTTGGTGATTTCTAAGAACTCTTCAACTAACCCCATGTCATGATGATTTTTTTCCTGTTTTCTTCTAAAAGTTTTTAGTTTTACAATTTACATTTAGACCTATGATCCATTTGGGGTTCATCTTTACATGAGGTTTAGGAGGAATTTTTTTTTCTTCCTAAAGATTGTCAATGATTCCGACACCATTTATTGAGAAGACCATCCTCGCTTCACTGAATTTCTTCTGCACCCCTGTCAAAGATCGGTGCACCATCTCCGTGTGGGTCTGTATGTGTACACTGTTCTGTTCCATTGCCCCGTGTGTCTACCTCTGCCATGACCATTCTGTCTTGATTTCTGCAGCTTTACAGCTATGTTTCAAAACCCAACTGGGTGATCCCCCCAACTTTAGAACTCCCTTATCTTAAAAAAATGTACTTCAGTAAGCATTTAAGTCACCCACCTGAGTAGAATGTGCTTCGCCTGAGGTAGCAGAGTAAGAGAGAGCCACCAAGTTGGCACTCCAGTGGAAATCACTAGGTGGCAGCTGAAGTTCTTTACAAACAGATAACTATAAAGCAAATCCAAACAAAAAATTTTTCATTTCAAATCCAATTTTTGAACATGCACCAGACTTCACTTTCTTTGCATACTTTAGATTCTAATTCACTGCTAGAAATACTATTCTAGAAAAACTTTCTTTTCACATCTTTTTGATCGGGCTTCCATCATCGTTTTCACTAATTTTAAAACAAAATATTTTAGGAGATACAGAATCAGGAAAACTTAACAGCTAGACCAGACCCTGAACAGAAACTACTCCAATCTCTTCCCAGACCAAAAAAAAAGTCCACTGTTNATTCTAGAAAAACTTTCTTTTCACATCTTTTTGATCGGGCTTCCATCATCGTTTTCACTAATTTTAAAACAAAATATTTTAGGAGATACAGAATCAGGAAAACTTAACAGCTAGACCAGACCCTGAACAGAAACTACTCCAATCTCTTCCCAGACCAAAAAAAAAGTCCACTGTTGAAAGAACTGTGTAGACTTCCTATGGAATTTTCCCAGTCTAATCTTGATTTGTTGAGTTGACATTTAAAATTGGCATGACTAGAGTTAAGTATTCAAAGTTGCCTAGAAAATACTTCTGAGACTCAGCCAGTATCAGGCTTCCTCTGCTAACTCAGGATGCCACCACAGGACCTCTCCCTCAACTATGCTCCTAACTACAAACATGGTTTTCTAGACAGCAGGTGTAGAGAGACCAGTAGACACGAAGAGTTTAGGTAAGTTGAAGCCTAAGTTCCAGTGGAACAAAGGCCCAGTGAGCATGAGTATTGCAAGAAAGTATGCCTGATCTGGAGTGGACAGAAAGAGGCTGCTGAGAGTACAGCAGTGAAATGAAAGCCCCCGTGTGAAAAGTTGACAATGAAGAGCTAAATGAGCATTATAAAAATTGGTATAATTTTTTCCTATTTTCTTACACATGATTCAGTAGATTCAGTGCAACACATTCTTATCCTCTTAGAAACTCAGTTCATTAGTTTATGTGGATGGCATTTAGTCTTAGACTTCACTGTGCAGAGTGACTAGCATGACTTTTATTGAAAATGTCAATATCTTTAACTTTATTAAATGTAAATAAAATATATCTTGTTTAAAATCATGATAAGGAGAGAAACTTTTTTCCCAATACACAAATGTGTATGCATGCTTGGTATTTCATATTACTATAAAAATGCAAATCTATAATGCTTGAGTCAATTCAAATTACAGATTTCCAACAACTCTAAAAAGTTAGGGCAAAAATTCAGAGCCAGTTAGGAATTTTCTCCTCTCTCTCCCTCCAGCTCTTTAAAGAATCATTACCTTAGTGATAGGTGACAGAGCAATCTTCCAAATAATGACCTTCTCTTTGCAGACCAGACAAGCCCATCCACCTTCATCTATGTGAACAGTCAGCTGATCATCAACTAAAGAAAACAACGAAGTACATAATTAATCTTACAGTATGAATTAAAACTGCAAAAATTTCTCATACCAAAATCTTCCTTACTGTTATACTCTTCACTCAAAAAAGTAACCACCACACACACAAGATTAACTCACAACAAAAAATACTCTTGAATAATTCAAGAGTTATTAATATCCAAAATAAGAGTGGTTTAAATTTATCTCACTTTTTGTGAGATACATAAATTGTTATAAATTTATCTCACTTTTTATAATATTTAGTAAAATTCATAATTTTATTTTGATAAAGCAACACAAATAATAAACCCCCTCATTAAATATATAAAACATTTCAAGGAAAAATCATGTCCCTGCAAAAGATCAAGATTTTCAAATAAGAGCTCTTTGAATGTATGATAGATTACTTTATTATATGCTAACCTAAAGGGGTTAGGTTTCCTCAGTTTCACCTGTTGTTTCAGTTATTTGTAGTCAACTGGGGCCTGAGATATTAAATGGAAAATTCTAGAAATAACACTTCTAAGCTTGTGACGAAATCTTGCAGTGTCCCACTGTCCTGATGGGGATGTGAATCACTCCTTTGTCCACTGTATGGACGCTCTACCCACCACCCATCCATTAGCCACTTAGGAGTAGTCTAAGGTATCAGAGTCACTGCCTTGGTGTTGCAGTCCTTGTGTTCAAGTAACTTTGTTTTACTAAAACGTGGCCACAAAGCACAGAGAAGTGATGCGGCAATTTGGATATTCTTTTACTGTGCCTAATTGATAAATTAAACTTAACCATAGGCATGTATGTATAGGAAAAAACAGTACATACAGGGTTCAGTGCCCTTCTGTCTCAGGCAACCCCTGGGGGTCTTGGAACTTATGCCTGTGGCTAAGGAAAGACTTCTCTATTGCTGCTGTAAGTTTTGGTGCTAAACCTGTGTAAATGCATTAACAGTCCTAGAAATTTAATCAGTGTGAGCTTTGCTCTTCATTTGAAGACAGGGTAGAGGGGCAAAATAAAAGGAACCAATAACATACAAGCTAAAACATAAATATCAAATCATACCTAGGTTGAGTGTGGGCTTTTTGCTGAACTGGGATACCTGATTGGTATTTTCTTTCCCTAAAAGCACCGTGGCAGCTCCACATCTTCCACTGGTGAACACTTGAGAACCCTGACTCAGTACATCAACTGACTAGGTCTTGAAAATTTCCATGTGGGGATGAGATCTTCTCAAGTTTACATAGTCTTCAGTTTTCACATCCTGATTTCTAGAAACTCTCTCCTCTGAGCCTGTGTACTATTTGTTATTAACATGATCTGATGGCATGACCCAGGAGTATGTCAAAGGCTTAAATGCAATTTAAGCTGAAATTTTTAGAAGGGAAAAGAAAATATATATTTAAACCAGGAACAATGCATGACAGAGGTTAGTAGTTTGGTTGTCTGAAAATAATTGTACCTGAAACCCCCATGGACTTATTGGTAAGATGTGCTAGTTCAAGTAGATGAGAAATGTTTCCTTTTATGGATTCTTTCCCTAAAAGCACCGTGGCAGCTCCACATCTTCCACTGGTGAACACTTGAGAACCCTGACTCAGTACATCAACTGACTAGGTCTTGAAAATTTCCATGTGGGGATGAGATCTTCTCAAGTTTACATAGTCTTCAGTTTTCACATCCTGATTTCTAGAAACTCTCTCCTCTGAGCCTGTGTACTATTTGTTATTAACATGATCTGATGGCATGACCCAGGAGTATGTCAAAGGCTTAAATGCAATTTAAGCTGAAATTTTTAGAAGGGAAAAGAAAATATATATTTAAACCAGGAACAATGCATGACAGAGGTTAGTAGTTTAGTTGTCTGAAAATAATTGTACCTGAAACCCCCATGGACTTATTGGTAAGATGTGCTAGTTCAAGTAGATGAGAAATGTTTCCTTTTATGGAATGAAAGTGAAAGTGAAAGTGAAGTCGTGTCCGACTCTTTGCGACCCCGTGGACTGTAGCCCACCAGGCTCCTCCGTCCATGGGATTCTCCAGGCAAGAATACTGGAGTGGGTTGCCAGAGTTCTTTAAATTGTTTTGACTGTCATTCACAGTATGAAATACATTTCACAGCATGTAGTCATACACAATTTAAATAAATTAAAATGAGATACACTCTGACATTCTGCAATCTACTTTACTTCATTTTTTTTTTCTACGCCCTCTTTACTTCATTTTTTTAAAAAATGCTGGTCATGAGCCAATAAAATGATTTCAGTCACTACCTGCAGTTTGAAAAACACTGTTCCAAGAAATCAAAGGATGCTCTAAACTTTGCTCTTAGACTCAACCCAACTTCTCAGCCTTAATGGCATCTTTCTGAAGCTCGTGTTGACCACAGCTTCCACACTTCCACTCTAATTCTCTACCAGTGGGGCATCCCTGGTGGTCCAATGGTTAAGGATCTGCCTTGCAATGCAAAGGACACAGGTTCCATCTCTGGTTCTGGAAGATCCCACATGCTGCAGGGTAACTGAGCCCATGGGTCACCTCTTTGGCTGCACTCTGGAGCCCATACCCCACAACTACTGAAGCTAGCATGCCCTAGAGCTTGTGCTCTGCAATGAGAGGACACTGCAAGGAGAAGCCCATGTACTTCAACTAGAGAGTAGCCTCTGCTCGCTGCTAAAGAAAGCCTGGGAGCAGCAATGAAGACCCAGCACAGCCAAAAATAAACAAATACTTAAAAATAAATAAAAATAATAATTTTCTGCCAAGAGAAACTTCTAATGGTGCACAAAACTGATAACATAAATTTGGCCGGAGCGGCAGCCCAGCCTGGCATGGTGCAGAGCAGTTGGTTTGAGTGCTCACCGTAGCAAGGAGGGTCCCTTGGACATACTGCCTTCTGCTGCTGCTCAACCCAGGACAAGCCTCTGCCCTTCTTGCCTCTTCTACCACCGTGCCACCACTCCCCATGCAGTCAGCACACACCATGACAAAGAAAGACAAGAAGTCCTTCAAACAGAGCCTGGCCAAGTGGAAGCTCTTCATCTAAAACTTGACCACCAGAGAGCTCCCAGGGTGCACTGCTAAGAGCTGGGGTTTGATCTTGCTCTTTTGCCTACTCTTTTATGGGTTCCTGGCTGGACTCTTTTCATTCACAATGTGGGCTATACTTCAGACTCTCAACAATGAGATTCCAAAATATCATGACCAGATTCCAAGTTCAAGACTTAAATGGTTTTTCCAAAACTAGTGATGGTATTGGATTTTTCATTTGGCATGTCTAATCCAGAGTTCTATAAAAGGTACACTGATGAGCTTAAGAAATTTCTAAAGCCATATGGCTTAGAAGAATAGAATCTCACAGAATGTAACAGTGGAAATTCTTCTGAGCAGAAAGGTCCAGATTATACTGCATGTCAGTTTCCTCTTGCCTTCCCTGAAGCATGCAGAGGTGTGGATGATGCCAAGCTTGGCTACAACACAGGAAACCTTTGTATTCTTGTGAAAATGAACAGAATGATTGGATTAAAGGATAGAATGTATTGCAAAGAATGAAAGCCCAGCAGTTCTATCAACTTATCTTCCCAGTGGAAAGATAGATTTAAAATATTTTTCATGTTACAGGAAAAAAACTGCATGGGAGCTATCTACATCCACTAGGTGAGCTATCTCTAGTTCATCTTTGGTAATAAGGATGACATAAAAGAAGTTAACAGTTGAGTACAAGATTGATGGATCACCCAACCTAAAAACTCAGAATGATCATGACAGGATTTCAAGATGAGGTGCATTCAAGATCACCATATATGCATAGTAGGAGTGAGGATATCTCCACAGGGTAAATGTTGTGTTGCCTTCATCTTTTATCAGCCAGACCTGCCATTTCAGAATTATAGAGACCACCTTTGGAGAAAGGTGGAGTGGGACATGACACTGGAGTAACAACATAATGTTCTTCCGGATCATAGTATTCCATGTCCTTCAAAGTAACTTGCCTGTTGCCTTTGCTGCCTTTTGAATCATATACAATCACCAGATAGGGACTGCGCCAGATAGGGGCTATGAACACCTGATTCTGAACATGTAGGACAAGGGTCTTGTCCAATTTTTATGTGGTTTAATTGCCCAGTGTCTAATGCTTCAAGTTCTGTGCTATATAAATATTTTATAGATTTAACACTGGTTAACTGTCATAATTTGATGCCACCAAAGTTTTAGGGGATAAAATGGTACCTGACCAACATCAAATGACTTTACAGCTATAAGAAAATTGGTGGGTGGAAAAGTTCTTATGTGAGAAGAGAAAAGGAAAATAAAAGTGAGCATGAAAGGTAAAAAAAAGAATTATGTACACAGCTTCTGGGGTACTACACAGATCCAAAATGGAGCTAAGACTTCATTCTATTGCATTATTAAACCCAATAATGTGAGGCAGTAGGGCAGTAGTTTTTGGATTTTTATAAAAAGCTAAACTTCATATACTCAAACAACTTTTGAAATTGGACTGAGTTTTGCATACACAGTATGTACAACCATAAATACTTATTTTGATTGTGCTAAAATGAGCTCATTCTGCTTCCCAAATTTGTTATATTTCTCAAACACAATGAAAAACCAAATAAGTCAACTATTTCTCCCCAAGGAAGTGAAGGTACACCAGTGAAGTAAAGTGAAAGTTGCTCAGTCATGTCTGAATCTTTGCGACCCCATAGACTATACAGTGCATGGAATTCTCCAGGCCAGAATACTGGAGAGAGTAGCCGTTCATTTCTCCAGGGAATCTTTCCAACCCAGGGATTGAATCCATGTTTCCTGTACTGCAGGCAGATTCTTTACCAGCAAAGCCACAAGGGAAGCCCAAGAATACTGGAGTGGGTAGCCTATCCCTTCTCCAGCAGATATTCCCAACTCAGGAACTGAACTGGGGTCTCCTGCATTGTCACTCTTTACCAGGTGACCAGAGAAAGCACAAATTTCTATCTTCATGCCAGACCTAGGCTTCATTTGAATTGCTAATAGAGACAAATGGAAAATGACACCCACCTTCAGTCAACGTTAAGGCTTCAATGACTTTAACAGGGAGAGAAGATCCAAATGTTTTCACATCATAGTTCACAGACTGAGTTATGGAGTGGTGTGGGAATATTCGAGTAGGTGTTCCTCTAAAGAAATGAGACCATATTATTTTACTCATAACTTAAAATTTTTCCATTATTCATTATAATGTTCTGTATATATTTTCACAATGAAGAGAAAATCTTTGCTAAACAAGAAGATGAAGCTTAATAGTGAAAAACTCTGGCTCATGTATACTGTGTAAATGTATTTTTCATTAAAAAAAAACTAACAGAACCTGGCTTCAATTCTCATTCGTCAGTAATTAGATGCATTAAACTCTTTATAATTCTGCTTCCTTAACTGTGAAATAAGAAGGTTGGACTAAATCAGCATTTTTCAAATTATAGGTCATTTTGAGGGTTTCATTCAACATTTTAAAAAAATAAAATAGAATATAGAGTCCAGTTTATTATACTCTATGGTCAAAAAAGTTTTACAAACATTGGGTTACATTATCTTTATGCTCTCATCAAATCTAGAAATATAAGATTTTACCAGATATACCATCAAAATCAAGAAATTAAGTAGGGTCATGAGTATCTGCTGTTACCTCTTCTTCAATAACAGATACAGCAGTAGAGATTATATTTCCTTCTCACCTTCTTCTTAACATTCAGAAAAAGTATAAATATATCAATATAAAAGTTATTCTCTTATCATAGGATCTTATCATTAAATGAGTTCACATACAGAGTGGTTGACAGTATTATTTCTGACTGAATATAACAACGGTTTTTGAGTTGGTCACCAAAAGTTAAGAAGAAATTTAAAAAGATGAAAACAAAGTATGACTTTTATTCACTGACTTTTGTCAAAAGGAGTAGAAAACAATCACAAGATCACCATTTGAAGAGCACTTAAGGCAATGGCAGCCCACTCTAGTACTCTTGCCTGGAAAATCCCATGGATGGAGGACCCTGGTAGGCTACAGTCCATGGGGTCGCTAAGAGTCAGGCAGGACTGAGCGACTTCACTTTCACTTTACAAATGTCAAGAAGGTATTATTCTTTAAAAATCATTTCTCCTTTAAAATGTTGCAATTTTCTATACATAAATTTTAAATATGAGTTCAAGACTCAATATTACCATTTTCTTACAGAGGCAAATTCATTTTTGATAGACGAATTCAAAGGGAACCACTCAAGAAACATACGTGCTTCTAGATTAACTATGAAAGGGGAGATGCAGAGCATGGTCTCACAAGTGATGTGCACTGGTGTGCCACACTTTTATTTGGTAACATAACAACTATTCTTATTTCGTTGCTTATGGAAAGTCTTTCCCCTATTAATTTCACTGCAGGACTAACTTCTGTAGCTAAAACCCCTTTAATCAGCAGATGTTAACAGGGAGTTAGTATGTTAGGCAAATATGATTCTACAGGGTTTGAGGCCTTCACTGACACCATCACTTTACATCTGCATCGTGGCATTTTATTTTGACTCCTTTGGCAGGCTCAGATTATGTTCATTACTGCCATTTAGCAGATGAAGAGATCATGTGTGACCTACACCAGATCATAGTAGTAATAAGAACAAGGCAGGTAACCGCCTGATTCTAATCACCAGATTCTAATTCAACACCTCTGTTGTTGTTTAGTTGCTAAGTTGTGCTGGACTCTGAAACCCCATGGACTGTAGCCCCCCAGGCTCCTCGGTCCATGGGATTTTCCAGGCAAGAAAACTGGAGTGGGTTGCCATTTCCTTCTCCAGGGGATCTTCTTGACTCAGGGATCAAACTCGGGTCTCCTGCTTGTCAGGCAGACTCTCTACCACTGAGCCACCTGGGAAGCCCCTCTCCATCTCTCAGTTCAGTTTATTTCAGCCGCTCAGTCAGTCGTTCCCGACTCTTTGCCACCCCATGGACTGCAGCACGCCAGGCTTCCCTGACTATCACCAACTCCCGGAGCTTACTCCACCTCTACACAAAGGTAAACCCATACAAAGTGTGTGAAGCAAAGGCTCAATTGATGAATTAATCAAAGCGAGGCTGAAATAAATCACACGCAAGGGTGCAAGGGTGACGGATGTCTATTTTCCCAACACTCTGGCGTCCCTCGCCGTCCCTGGTTCCGTGGCTTCTGGAGGCCCGTGACCTTTGAGTAGCCGAACCCAGCCCAGGATGACCACTCACCGCGAGCTCAGGGAGCTCCGACGGCCGGCCGGAGAGAAGAGCACAGGGGAGCTGACAGAAGACCCCAGAGTCAGACCCTTCCTGCTGGTCGCCCGGGGCGTGGAGCCCGGCCCCACTCCGCCCAGCGGGCCTCTTCGAGTTCCCGTCCCCGGGGTCCGCGGAGAGGAGACTGCCGGGAACATGACCGAAAGGACAGGCAACAAACAGCGCACGTTCAAGCCGTGGGGCTAAAGCGCAGCCCGCGCGCGGAGCTCGAACATGGGCAGTAGGGCGCGCGATTAAGACGTCAAAGAGCAGCGCCAGGCTGTGTTGTGCGCTGTGATGACGTCCAAGCTCTGCGCGAGCCTCAGGGCGTGGTCGAGACCTCAGGAAAAACTGAGAGGTAGGGTGCGCTGTGGAGACATGGAGGTGCAGCGCTGACTATCGAGGCTTGGCCGGGTCAGCGGGAGAAACCGGAATGGGGCGCGCTTTGATGATGTAAAGGAGACCGCCGAGCCGTGGGGCGTGGTGGAAGCTGCGGACCCTCGAAGTTGAGAGGGAACCTGAGCGAGAGGCCCTGGAGCGGAACAGGGGAGGGGATAGAGTCCAGAGTTTCCAGGGAGGTGAAACTGGAAAGCACGGGCTCTTCCCCGGTCTGGAGGGCGGGGCTGCCCCTCTAGCAGCTGAAACGCGAAGCCCCGGCACTCTGGTCCTTCCTGAACCTCTTGGGAAACGAAGAGTTCATTCCCCGGTCCAAAATAAGGGAGGAAAACTGTAAAGCTGACACTGGTTTCACATTTAGTGTTATAGATGTTATTCCCTAGATTTGTCATTTCTCCTTCATGCTAGTGACATAACAAGTCTGTATCTTTAGCAGGTCCTGATTAAAAAAATAGGCTTCTGACAGCCCTAGTGGACCGCTTTCACCTGGATGTCCTGCGCATGCCTCACAATCTACTCATTAAAAGCTGAATTCAGGTTTTCTTTAGGACTATTTCACTACCACCTCTGGCCAGTTAGATAAAATTGGTTAGTTGGCCAGTGCAAAAAGAAGAGCTCTATCCTAGATTCATCCTTCACACTTTCCTCCACTGTAGGACCTGGGACACTACTCCTGAGCATCTCTAGTAGAAACCACATCTGCATTGTCTTTGCCCTGGTTAAAGTGCTCACACTTCCCTCTTTTTTATCCTTTTGCCTTCTTTTGGGTCTTCTCGCCTCTGGATGGTCTTCAACACTGTCCTTCCACACTACAGCTGATAAGTGTAATATTGCCTGCCATATAAGTAAACAAAGGATGTTATAGTCATCAGTGATTGCCGCCACCATGTAAGCTGGTGAGCCCTGAGGAAACTCAGGCTATAAAAATACAGGATACTGGCCCCCCAGCTAGCTGAGGTGCGTATTGAACGATAATTTCAGTAAGCCCAGCCTTTTGCATCGTCCCATACTGTGTGACTTGACATGGAGTCCAGATATATGACTGTTGGAGAATGGTGAATAGACAGTTATTCATTCATTCTTATTGACTGCCTTCCATGTGCCAGCCTGTATGCTAAGTTTTCTAACTGTAAACAAAGCAGACATGGGCCCTGCCCTCTGAAGATCACAGGCCAATGAGAAAGACAGGTCCTGAACAAATGAACACAAATTTATTTACACAACCACGAGTTGATATGTGTACAATGAAAGAAAAGAGGAGGGTGTCTGACAGAGAATGACTGGGTATCTGACTTTGGAGGAAGATCTACAAAGGCCTCTGAGAGAAAAGGACATCTCTGCTGAGACGTGCCCTCAGCCAGGCTAAAAAAAGAGGAAGCGTATTTGAAGCAGTAGATCCTCTGGCAACGGACCAGAAGCAGCAAAGAGCCTGGTATATTCCAGGGTCTTTAGACAAACCAACCAATGACAAGTGACTAAAAGTGGAGGAATCTGGAGAAATGAGGGCCCGGGAAGGGCCTTGTAGACTATCAAACAGGATCCTAAAGGAAACAGCACTCTCAAGCTGGGTAGAGTTTAATAAAGGATTGTTAGAGATTGTATAGAGCCCTGAGGCTGCTAAGAACAAATGGGCCAGGAAGAGAAGGGGTCACCAGGCCATGGCTGTGGATCAGGAGACACAACCAACTCAAGGCCACCCAGAAGGAGGGAACAGCTGGGAATGGAAGTGCCCTGACCTCAGTGTGAGGAGGCCGGAATGTGAAGGAGGAGAACACTAGGACAGTCCTCTTGGTGGGAGGGCCCACCTCCAGGAGGAAATAGTGGAGAAGGCGAGTAGAACAGAAGATGTGCAGCACACATACGTTGGGGCAGCCAGCCAGGTGCTTGCTTATCCCTCCCTCGTGCTGCCATTTCCCTATCTTTTCACCTAGCTTTATCTAGTATAGCCACTTTAGAAGTCCAGAAGGAAGAATGCTGTAGTGCAAAGGCCTCTCCAGCCTAAGCACCACCTAGAGGGCTGGTTAAGCTGGATAGCTGAGCCCCACCTCGGCGTCTGACTCATTGGGCTGAGGGCTGAGAATCTGCATTTCTAACATTTGCATTCCCAGGTGTTATGGAGATGTCTGTCTTGGGACTTTTTTGTTTTTTTGTTTGTTTTTTTGTCTTAGGACATTTGGGTAACTGCTGTGTGGTAATTAAGAGGGCTTTCCCTGGTTGTCCAATGGTAAAGAATCCACCCACCTGTCAATGCAGGAGACTCTGGTTTGATCCCTGGGTTGATCCCTGGGTTGGGAAGATCCCCTGGAGAAGTAAATGGCAACCCACTGCACCCTGGGAAATCCCATGGACAGATGAGCCTGGAGGTCTACAGTCCATGGGGTCACAAAAGAGTTGGATACAATTTAGCGACTAAACAAGGAAAACAACAGTAATTGAGAGAATGTATAGACTCTGGAATTACATGAGACTTGTTTCAAATCCCCACCTTTTCTCTCTACTATCTGTGTCACCTTTTTGAGTCTCTGTTAAGTTGCTAGTAGTGCCAACTTGTGAGAATTAGAGAACAGAAATATCACTACATTTGAAGATGTCAAAAAAACTGCAAAATCAAATAGTGTACACTCTTAGAAATTTGAAAAAAAGAAATCATAACAAAGATATATAGGCAGCATTGTTTATGACAGCAGAGAACATAGAAAGATAAATCTAACAATAGATTTATAATGTACTAACATTGTAGAATGCTATAGGTTAAAAAGAACACATGTGGATGTGTAATGAATACTTAATAATGTAGGGAAATATTGTCATATTTAAAAACAGGTTGGTTAAAAATTAATATGTCCAATTTAAGTCCATTTTTGTTTTATTAAAATAAAAATCCCTCACAAGTGCAGTATGCGTGTGTGTATGAGATGCTCAACCTACATGTGCCTCCTTCTGTCCAGCTTCCTAAAATGCAGCTTTTTCAGTGAGGACCAAACTGATTGATGTAGAACTCATTACTGTAGCCATCAATAGGAAAGCAGTCAGGATTATTTCCTGCAGATGTGGTATGACTGTCAGAATTCTGTTTTCAGCAACACAGTCATTATGATCCTCTTCAAATGGGAAGACAGGGGCACAGTGATGAACTTATCGTGGATATTATCAGGGCTCAGCGGTAAAAATCACCGGCAATGCAGGAGACACAGGAGCCACGGGTTTGATCGCTGGGTGGGAAAGATCCCCGGGAGGAGGACATGGCAGCCCATTCCAGTATTCTTGCCTGGAGAATCCCACGGAAGCCTGGTGGGCTATAGACCATAGCGTCACAAAGAATCAGACACGACTGAGCATGTACGCACGCAATCATTTCTAAGGCTTCCCTTTAGTCTCACCTAGTGGCAAGGGAATTTTTTGAAATAACTAAATTTCAGCATAGTTTAAACATCCTTCAAGCAGTGAAGAACATGTGTTTTTATCACCAGTTCTGGGGGCTGCAAACTCCTGTCAAGGGACAGAGAGGAAGAGTCCCTGGCTTGCAGCCTGTTGCCAAGTAAGTATGGCTGCGCCCCAATAAAACAACTTATAAACACTGAAATTTGAATTTAATGTAACTTTCAAGTATTACGAACTTTTTAAAACCATTTAAAACTGTAAAAACCCTCGTTAGCTTCGCAGGCCATACAAAACAGGTAAGAGGTCGCAGCTGTAGACCACCAGCACCAACTTCCTGAGGAAGGCCCAGTCAGCACTAGCACAGAGCCCAACAGAACAGAAGATGCTCTGCAAATGTTTACTGAGTGAGTTGAATGGAGATTACCAGCTAAGCCCGACGAAGCCTCAGATGTAAAAACATACAAAAACATCCCCAAACATTTACAATGCAGTTTCCACAAACTTCCTTCACTAATATACTTAATGTTTTGTGACATTTACATTTGTTTTCATTTATTTTCTAACAGCTTTGGCACTTTATGGAAAAATGGAGCTTAAATGGAGTTCCTAAGTACAGCCCTACTTTATAAAGGTCCAAATACAGGGCATAGCCTATAATGGTTTAATTTGTGAGTATTTCATGGGAACCAGCAAGGTCCAAGGTTAGAGACATTGCACAGAGAGGAGCCTGGATGAGCGGATAACAAAGCACTCAGTTCATTAATGTGAGATTTTCTCTTCACATGGAGGTTTTCACATAATTTAGGCTTGCTTTCTGCTCATCTTTATATTGCCGACACGAGTTACATGTCCTTCAGTGGCTCCTCATGCACACACAATGGAAACTGTTTCCCACGTGGTGGTGATGGCCCCTGTGCCAGCCCTGCCCATTTTTGACATCTTCCTGTACGCAGCATCAAGGCTGGCTGTATCAATGCACAACCTGCCTGTGCTTCCATCCTCATCTCTGAATAGGGATAGGCATTTATTTAAATTGCAGGGTTGTCCAAGTAACCAATGTGGTAACGTGCACTCTGGGAAGAAAGAGTGGCACCAAACTCTGTCTTGGCTAAACGTCACAGAGGTGTTATAACTGTTTTCTCGTAACTAATTTTTTTTTATACCTGACGGCTCCTTCTTCGCTGGAAGCTTCTGGAGGGCAGACACTACGCCTCACTCATCTGTCACCAGTTCTACAGCACAGTCCTTTGTCTGACACATGGCAGGAGATGCTCCCTTCCTGTGCTAAAAGCAACTAACCGATGTTTATAAACAAGTGAGGACATTAAAAATCTCAGATTAGGGAGTTCTCTGGTGGTGCAGTGGATAAGAATCTGCCTGCGAATGCATGGGACACTTTCGATCTCTGGTCTGGGAAGATTCCAGATGCCAAGGAGCAACTAAGCCCCTGTACCACAACTACTGAGCCACAGGGTCAGCCCTTGAGAAGCCCCAGAGCCAAACCAGAGAGTAGCCCCCAGCCAGTATCAACTACAGAAAGCCCATGCACAGCGACGAAAGCCCAGCACAGCCAAAAATAAGTAAGTAAAAATTTTTAAAAAGACCAGGACGAAAGGAATGGAACTTACAATTACTCTCACTTTCCAAGACGTGTAATGTCTGTTTAGTCTTGAATCTTTAATATAGTCTAGTAAGAAACTGAATGTAGTAAAAAGTTTTACAAGAAATGACAAACACAGATAAAGTTCACTATAAATTTTAATCCATGATATAAAAGGGAATACCTTGTATTAGAAAATAAAATATAATGATCACATTCAATTTTGTAAATACTTCTATGGCACAAAGAGCTTTCCTTCAGATCCAACCTTGTAGTTGTGTTTTGTCTGCTTTTTGAGAATACCACCACAGAGGTAAACCATGAAGAATATGAGTACAGCTGGTTAAAGATGACTGTCACAGAGGTACTGTTTAAACTCAAAAAGCAGAGTTCATTTATTCACTGAATTCATTAATGAATTCCCTTATGTAGAATAAAGGGTGATGCTCCATGCTTATCAGGAAATAGTGGTTTCTCCCAGGATAATCAGGAAGCTAATCACAATACTTAGGACCTGAGAAAACTTCCTTTTTAGTCATATCAACGTTGTTACTTCTTAGGTTCTGACATTATCATTACAGAAAAAGTACTTTTTCTTGAGGGAATGGCAACTTAATAGTGCTGATATGAATACAACAAATCCAAAGCAATGCTCAAAACATTGCTTGAGGAATTTTTGAGAAGTTTAGCTTTAACTGTAACAACAAATAAAAGAAAGATGGTTAATCATATCCTCTTTTCACAGGGTGAAAAGCTCTTAAGGTTTCTTGACATTTTGTAGAATATATAAGCTTTCTTCAAATGTTTTAAGATTGAAATTACAGCTATATTAATAATTTTGGAATTTAGCCTCATTGAATGAAATTTCATAACTATTTAACTGAAAAAACACTGTAAAATTTGAATAGGAATTATAAACTCTTAAAATATAATTTTTAAGATACATGCCTACAGACAACCTAAGTGTAAAATTACATCTTCTTTGATAATGCCTGGCAGTTCATGCCTCACTTCCCAAATATATGAATAATGAAAACAGAGTTCACATATTCAAAGGATGGGGTTTCTTCCCTTTTTAAAATTCATCAGGCTCTCAAGTGCCAAAAATGCAAAAAACTGCACACATGCAAACAGAGTACCAGCCCAAAGGAACACATATTCCTATACTTTCATCCCTTTGAAGACAGAGGAGACAGGGAATATAAATGACCCCTCCTTGCCATGTGACATTACCTATTTCTGTATATATATATTTCCTAAAAGAAATTAGTCCTGAATATTCATTGGAAGGACTAGTGCCGAAGCTGAACCTCCAATACTTTGGCCACCTGATGCGAACAGCTGACTCATTGGAAAAGACCCTGATGCTGGGAAAGATAGAGGGCAGGAGGAGAAGGGGACAAACAGAGGATGAGATGGTTGGATGGCATCACTGACTCAGTGGACGTGAGTTTGAGCAAACTCCAGGAGATGGTGAAAGACAGGGAAGCCTGGCGTGCTGAAGTTCATGGGGTTGCAAAGAGTCGGACATGACTTAGCAACTGAACAATATATATAGTTTGCTTTATGAGATTAGCAGGATAAAATAAAGGGTTAGATTTTTCACCGTCTCTCATGCTACTGTTAAGACGAGACCCAAAGTAGGTAGAGTACTACCAAGAGATTACACAGTGATTGGTGAACTGGCCTAAAATAATTAGGCTTTTTATTTGTAATTCCCTTTTAAAAGTTGTCATATGACAACAGCTTCAATTTATGACAGCAGATAAAAGAAAATGAGGTGCCATGCTCTATTAATCAAAATATTCTAAGATAAAAGAAAATACAAAACCTGAAAATAACGTCAGTGCTCTAGACCATTTAGAAAGTTATAATTATTAAAATTCTGAATAAAAACGTCTTCAGAACAGATCCATCTCAAAACTATTTTACAAACTTTGGAAAAAATAGGCAGATTTCAAATGACTTGAAGTCTGATTTCCAGATGTCATACAGGCTGAGTTTTTTTCCCCCTTGTAGTGCAGCTTTGCTTTAAAACCTCTCATACCAGTAATTGCTTCTTTATGCTGAAATAAAACTCTGTTTGTTCATTAATTTCCTGTACATCCCATCTGGTTTCAAAAGCAGCTCTTCATGTTTCCCACACTCGATGATTCTCCCCTGGTCAAGGACAGCTACCATGTTGGCGTTCTTAATCGTGGACAGACGGTGGGCAATGATGAACACCGTCCTCCCTTCCATCAGTCGGTCGAGAGCTTGCTGTACAAGGTGCTCATTCTCAGCATCCAGGGCACTAAAGAGGAGAGCCCACAGGAAGGCAAGGGCGTCAGTGCCACGCACACTGGTCACGCGTGTGTTTCCCGACACACATACGCGAGCCCCTCACAAGCTGCTAACTTCTGCTGTGATCAAAACTGCAACTCCCTGGGTCAGCTGTCTAAATTTATAAAGTTACTATCAAAAAAAGAAGCTCTGAACCCTTGATCTCCAGAGAACTGCCATGTAAGTTAAAAAGGATTTTTCACATCTGCTGATAAGGGATGAAGGATTCATCACAAAGGTCTGAATTGGACCTAGAACCTTCAACTCACAATTCAACCTGTTCCCTGCCTCCCAACTGACATGATTAATTCATATCCCATCCCTTTAAAGTGTAAGGTGTTCTCAGCCATGTCACTTGAAATACAGAAGTAGGTTTGTGATAAATACATAATTGGATTTAATATAATTACACATTAAGATATCCTCACCTGGTTGCTTCATCTAGGAGAAGAATTTTGGGATTCTGAAAGAAAAACATTAAAAAGATAAGAAAGATATAATTTTATTAGAAAAAAATAACTCTCAGAAATAAAAAGAAATAAAGTATTGATATATGATACAACATGGATGACCCCTGAAAACACCCTAATGAAAGGAGCTGGACATAAAAGTCCATTTACAGGAAGTGTCCAGAACAGGCACATCTGTAGGGGCAGATGTGTGGTCACCTGGGGTTGAGGAAATAAGGTGGGTGGGTATGTGTGAATGTTATTTTGGCAATGAAGAAAAGGTTCTAAAATTGATTACAGTGATGGATGCACAACTCTGAATACACGGACACTGTATGCTGTGCATGGGTGAATATCTAGCGTGTGAATTCTACCACAATAAAGCGTCTACGAAGGATGAAAACTAGCTCACATGTGCTTGAGATGAGCTCTTAAGTGGAAGAGTTAGAGATGACTTTAAACCATTATCGCAGTGATCCATGAACCGGATGTTTACAGTGCAGCTTTACTCTGCAGGTGAAACAACTAAAGGTATTAGATGGGGCTCTAAAGTGAGTCTAACTCTCAGGGTCCTCTTGGCGTTTAGTTGGGAGCAGTACACACAAAACTGGAAAGAAAGAAGAGTCAGCCAATGTATATAACAGATAAATTCTGGCCTTGCCTAGGAATCTATCCACAAGAAATGAAAACATAACCACACAAAAACGTGTACACCATTCAGAGCAGTGCTATTTCTAACAGCCCTAAAACAGAAATAACTCAAATGTTCATTAACCTACGAGTGATAGACAAATTGTGGTCCCTCCATACGAAGGACTGGAAAGGAGTAAAGTACTGATATGGCTACAACATGGAGGACTCTTAGAAGCTATACTAGGAAAGGAGGCTAGAAGCAGAAGACCACTGTCTGATTTCATTTGCCTGAAATGTCCAGAAAGGCAAACTGAGACAAAGTGAAAGGAGATTATTGGCAGGTGGGGCTGGGAATGCAGAAAGGTTGCGCAGGCGCATACAGGTGATAGAAATGTCCTAAAACTGGATTATGGTGGTTGTACACCTCTGTAAATTTACTAAAAGTCACTGAAAAGTACAGTTAAAACTACTTAGCTTTATGATATGCAAATCTTGCTTCAGTAAAGCTGTTTTTTCTTAAATCACCTTTAAATCTGAGGAGAGTACTAATCTAACAAAGGAGAAGGCCATCATTTCCTAAAAAATGCCAACGCCCATGAATTTCAGCTTTTCCGTTTCCTCTTAGGAGTCTTGTGTGAGCATCTCAGGTCTGTACCATTCAGTTTGTTCTGCTCATTCTCAGTCATGTCCTTTGTGACCCCGTGGACTGTAGCCCACCAGGCTCCTCTGTCCATGTGATTCTCCAGACAAAAATGCTAGAGTGGGTTAACACTTCCTCCTCCAGGGCATCTTTCCGACCCAGGGACCAAACCTGCATCTCTTGCATCTTCTGCATTGGCAGGTGGATTCTTTACCATTGAGCCACCAGGGAAGCCCAAGATTCAGTTGAGCAGGTTATTAAATACTATAAAAGTAAGTATACTTGTTCTGTTTTGGTATTTTGATATAATTACTATTTCTCCAGTTAGAGACTGTATGCTTCTTTAATTTTATTATTTTTTATGGAAATATAGTTGATTCACAATGTTGTACAAACCTCTGCTGTACAGCAGAGTGACTCAGTTATACACATATAGACATTCTTTTTTCTTTAATACTCAGTATGCTACTTGATGGAAGATCTATGTGTTAAACTTTTCTCCCTCTGATAATTCCAGCACTGTACTGAGCTCCTAATACCCAAGAAATGCTTGTTAAATTTGAACACAGTGGAATTCCCAACTCATCTTTCACCAGAGCTGTCAACAATATACCTACCCACGTCCTCCAAAAAGAAAGAAGGAAAAAAATTGTACATTACTATTCACAAGGTCCCTAGTTAAGAACAATGCCCCAAACCCCCAACCAAGTGGCTTCAGGCTTACCTTAAGCAGAGCACGGGCAATTGCAATTCGCTGCTTCTGCCCACCTGACAATGACAACATATATATATTTTAAACTGATGGTCTTAACAAAAATTCTTGGTAACAGGCTTTACTGACACATCACGTGGCAATCTCAAGGTATCAAGTTGAGATAGATGAGAGAACAGAAACCTATGTTTGAAATATATTATTTCCTCATCACTCTAAAGATTAATAATAAGAATTATTATCATGGCTAACACCGAGGGATTCCTATGTACCAGGCATTTTCTAAATGCATTACACATATTATTTCATCTCAAAAACAAGCCTGTGAGGTAGATTCTATAATGATTCCCTTTTCACAGATGAAAGATTGGCCATGAACACCCTGCAGGAGGCCTCACAGCTGGTCAGTACACAGTCGAGGTCTGCACTGTGCATTCAGTTCAGTTCAGTCACTCAGTCGTGTCTGATTCTTTGTGACCCCATGAACCACAGCACGCCAGGCCTCCCTGTCCATCACCAACTCCTGGAATTTAGCCAAACTCATGTCCACTGAGTCGGTGATGCCATCCAACCATCTCATCCTCTGTCATCCCCTTCTCCTTCTGCCCTCAATCTTTCCCAGCATCAGGGTCTTTTCAACTGAGTCATCTCTTCGCATCAGGTGGCCAAAGTATTGGAGTTTCAGCTTCTTCAACATCAGTCCTTCCAATGAACACCCAGGACTGATCTCCTTTAGGATGGACTGGTTGAATCTCCTTGCAGTCCATGGGACTCTCAAGAGTCTTCTAAACACCACGGTTCAAAAGCATCAATTCTTCAGCACTCAGCTTTGTTTATAGTCCAACTCTCACATCCATACATGACCACTGGAAAAACCATAGCCTTGACTAGGCGGACCTTTGTTGACAAAGTAATGTCTCTGCTTTTTAATATGTGGTCTAGGTTGGTCATAACTTTCCTTCCAAGGAGTAAGCGTCTTCTAATTTCATGGCTGCAGTCACTATTTGCAGTGATTTTGGAGCCCCCAAAATAAAGTCAGCCACTGTTTCCACTGCTTCCCCATCTATTTGCCGTGAAGTGATGGGACCGGATGCCATGATATTAGTTTTCTAAATGTTGAGCTTCAAACCAACTTTCTCGCTCTCCTCTTTCACTTTCATCAAGAGGCTTTTTAGCCTCTTCACTTTCTGCCATAAGGTTGGTGTCATCTGCATATCTGAGGTTATTGATATTTCTCCCGGCAATCTTGATTCCAGCTTGTGCTTCTTCCAGCCCAGCGTTTCTCATGATGTACTCTGCATATAAGTTAGATAAGCAAGGTGACAACAGATAGCCTTGATGCACTCCTTTTCCTATTTGGAACCAGTCTGTTGTTCCATGTCCAGTTCTAACTGTTGCTCCCTGACCTGAATACAGGTTTCTCAAGAGGCAGGTCAGGTGGTCTGGTATTCTCATCTCATTCAGAATTTTCCAGTTTATTGTGATCCACACAGTCAAAGGCTTTGACATAGTCATTAAAGCAGAAATAGATATTTTTCTGGAACTCTCTTGCCTTTTTGATGATCCAGTGGATGTTGGCAATTTGATCTCTGGTTCCTCTGCCTTTTCTAAAACCAGCTTGAACATCTGGAAGTTCACAGTTCACATATTGCTGAACTGTGCATGGGCTGTGCTTATCACCACCCACGTTTGCTCTCCCCTCCCCCCAACAGTCTCTCTTGTAGTAGGAAAGGAAAAGGAAACTCAGGAGAGTTGGGGTTCAGAGCACTGCATGAATTGGATGAGTGCAAAGCAGCCGGAACGGTAACACTCCTGTTTGCCCCGAGCATGACTCTGGGCTTTCACTCTCACTGGCTCTCTCTCCCAGCCCAGGGAGCAGCTTGCATGTGTCATAGCCTTCTGGTTCCTCTGCCTTTTCTAAAACCAGCTTGAACATCTGGAAGTTCACAGTTCACATATTGCTGAACTGTGCATGGGCTGTGCTTATCACCACCCACGTTTGCTCTCCCCTCCCCCCAACAGTCTCTCTTGTAGTAGGAAAGGAAAAGGAAACTCAGGAGAGTTGGGGTTCAGAGCACTGCATGAATTGGATGAGTGCAAAGCAGCCGGAACGGTAACACTCCTGTTTGCCCCGAGCATGACTCTGGGCTTTCACTCTCACTGGCTCTCTCTCCCAGCCCAGGGAGCAGCTTGCATGTGTCATAGCCTGTGCATGCGCAAGACCAGGGGCGGCAGAGAGAGCAGCCACTCCAGTACCCCCTGCTTTGTCTGTCAGCTCTAACTCTACCAAACAAAGAGGGTGGGGTGAGCAGGGAAATGCAGAAGGACAGAGAATGGTGACTCCTCTCCTCAATTCTGTTCCACTGGCCCTCTCCCTTCCTCCAGGGCCACTAGCCTAACTTAAAGCTGACGGAGTCTCACAGCAGGACACAACTCACTCCTTCTAACTTAGTTCATCATGTGAGAAAACTCAGTTCCATTCTTGGTAATGAATTTTATTGGCTGAATATACTTCTTATTCCATCTAAAAGAAGTTAATCATTCAAACTGAAATGAATGGTATTGTTGAAAGCTGTCCTCAACCAGGCAATCCCATCCTCACAATGAGGGAGGGAGGAAAAACCCTTTCTGTCTGAACCTGTCTGGTTGGCGGGGGTCCGAATGTTCAGTGTGGGTGGGCAGAGTGGCCAGTGAGGGCTTTAGTCAGCTCTGAAAATCCCAGGTGCCAATGAGCACACAGGGCGTCTGTTGCCAGAAGCCCACCCCTTCCTCCACAGTGGACTGAAACCTTGGGTTACTTCATTGGGAGACAGAGCCTGGGAATCCTGGTGAAGGGAAGGACACACAGATTCTGCCCCCAGGGAGCAGGCGATGCACCGGTGGGCAGAGTGCAGGCACTCCCAGCTTTGCACCTCCGTCTCTGTCAGTCCCCAGCATCCTGCCCGAGGACACGCTGTCCCAGAGACTCAGAAACAGTTCTATGGCCATAGCTTACCCCATCCATCAAAAGCAGGTTTTCATTTACTGCCTATAGTTTTAACAAATCATACACAACAATCTTAGAACATTTTTGTGTTAAACTATCTATAATCTAAGTTCAAGCAAAAAGTTTAGTGTTGAAAGGATTCCTGCTCCAGCCTTCACTCTGACATGGAGGCCTCCTGCCCCTGCTCGTGCAGATCCAGTGACAAAGATCATCATGAAAGGAAGCGCTTCTCAATATTTGTAATAAGAATAAAACAGAACTGTGTTTAACCAAAATTTTACTTCTCTATTTTTTGTGGGGGCGCCAAAATCACTGCAGGTGGTGATTGCAGCCATGAAATTAAAAGATGCTTGCTCTTTGGAAGAAAAGCTATGACTAACCCAGACAGCATATTAAAAGGCAGAGACATTACTTTACCAAAAAAGGTCCATCTAGTCAAGACTATGGTTTTTCCAGTAGTCATGTATGGATGTGAGAGTTGGACTATAAACAAAGCTGAGTGCTGAAGAATTGATGCTTTTGAACTGTGGTGTTTAGAAGACTCTTGAGAGTCCCATGGNTAAAAAGCAGAGACATTACTTTGTCAACAAAGGTCCGCCTAGTCAAGGCTATGGTTTTTCCAGTGGTCATGTATGGATGTGAGAGTTGGACTATAAACAAAGCTGAGTGCTGAAGAATTGATGCTTTTGAACCGTGGTGTTTAGAAGACTCTTGAGAGTCCCATGGACTGCAAGGAGATCCAACCAGTCCATCCTAAAGGAGATCAGTCCTGGGTGTTCATTGGAAGGACTGATGCTGAAGCTGAAACTCCAATACTTTGGCCACTTGACGCAAGAGTTGACTCATTGGAAAAGACCCTGATGCTGGGAAAGATTGGGGGCAGGAGGAGAAGGGGATGACAGAGGATGAGATGGTTGGATGGCATCACCGACTCGATGGACATGAGTTTGGGCAAGCTCTGGGAGTTGGTGATGGACAAGGAGACCTGGCAGGCTGCAGTCCATGGGGCTGCAAAGAGTAGGACATGACTGAGTGACTGAACTAAACTGAACTTACTTCTCTATTCATTGCTCCCACTTCTGCACTTGAAAGCAACAGAACTGTTTTTGTTTCCCTGCCGTAACTCGGCTTCCATAATGTGATCTGACTCGCTGCCTGAGCTGACATCACAGGGAGTCCCACCACTGGAGTCCCAGTGGTGCCACAGGCCTGCGAGCGCCCACTGTCCAGAACAGGATGTGATGGGCTCTGCCTGGGTCAGGTCTGGACCAGGGCCTCTCTGTGGTTATTACATTTTAAAAGAGTTGTTTTTTTTTTTTTTTTTTAAAAGATGACTCTGTGACAGAGACCACAGGTAGCCTACAAACCTAAATCATCTCCTCTCTGGCCTTTTATAGAAAAGCTTGTCAGCCCTGGGTCTACACACAATCTCCTCCAGCTGCATGTCTGCTCTGACTCAGTCTCTCCCTCCCAGGACAAGTCATCCTGCCATCCAGTATCTGTCTTACTTTCAAGGATCTTGAATTGTAAAACATCTATTTTCAGATGAGAAAAAGCAGCCGTGGCTGAATACTGCCCAGTGGTACATCCAGTGGCAGCCTGGAAACACCTCTGGGGTGGAAAGTGAAGGGAATTAGGGAACTGTCACATACAAAAGAGATCTGAGAAAACAAAAATGTTAATTTCATAAACTCTAAGGACAAAAGCCTAATTAAAAAATAACACTGCGATAGGAAACGTTTGGAGAGCTTTTCGGAGCAGAGACGTTTTGCGACGAAGAGTAATAAAAACGCACCTGAGAGGAGAACGCCCTTTTCTCCGACCACAGTGCTGAATCCTTGAGGGAAATTTTGGATGAAAGCAGCTGCATTGGCTACAGCGGCTGCCTGCTCTATCTGCTCAGCGGTCACTGAGGCGGGGTCGTCTGCACCATATGCAATGTTCTCCGCGATTGAGCAAGAAAACAAAATTGGCTCCTACACATTGGAAACAAAACACACTTACTGAAAATTTCAAAAGGCCAGTAATACAGTGGCGCTTAGTACAATATTTACATCTAAGAACTTTTCCCAGAGAATATATACTGGTTTTGGGGGGGAGGTTCTATTTTCTCATTCTCCATCAATTTACCCCACAGTGTCTAAAAAATTCACATGTTAGCATGAGCAGGATTGACTTTACCATCTGAAGATCACCACTGCAGGATTCTGCCCTCACCCTGAATGTAGCAGATGCTCTGTAAATGCAAGTCCCCTTTCCCAAGGAAGACCTTGACCCCGTCTGCATTCTCTAGCTGCCTGCCTTCCAAGGACGAAGGGAGAATCCATCTCTTTCTGTCACTTCTCGAAACACAAAACAGATGGGAAAATGGCATTTGCAGAGAACTATTCTGTGGAATTGTCCTAAAAAGCTAATAAACTCCCAGCTTCTTCCTCTCTCCTTAATGAGGATGGCACTGCTGTTACCCTCGCACTCCCGAGCCAAGCCCATCACGGTCCCCCACCCGTCCCCAGAGGAGTGGGGCTGAGGGGAGGTTCACTGGAGGGAGAGGCCCAGGAGTGGAGGAAAGCTTGGGTTTGTCTGTTGTGCACAAAACTTGTTAATAGAAATATAAATAGCTTGTCAAAATTCCCCTGCACTAAGTGGTCTTGTGAAAACAGCTTCATCAAAGAGACCATATTAATGTTCTTGAAATCCTCTACCTCTTTGCAAGGGGACCTGGCTCTTGGCATAGTTTTTGCTTGCTTATCTCTGAAACCCTTCAGGCAAAACAGTAGACCGGCTACTAATGAAAATGAGAACTGAGAAAGAGTTAAAAGAAGCTAAAAAGCTGTATCTTTTTCTCCCCAATCTTCTAGACTACCTGCATTACAAGTAAGGACAGTCTCTACCTTTGGAAAAAGATAATGCTTCAAGTGGTTAAAATGTTTAAGGTCTTCAGGAAACAGCACTACAAACAAACAACCTGCAAAAAGAGGTTAGTTTACTACATCTGAAAAACATCCATTCCTTTTCTTTTGAAAGGTCCAAGACCAAGAGAAAAGCAAATGACAAAAGCAATTTTAAAAGAAAGTGTAGTAAAAATGGACCCTTCCCCTCTTACCTGACTCACTGTCCCAATCTTGGATCTCAACCAGACTGGGTTTAGCTCTCGGATGTCACGGCCATCAAGGCTGATTGTTCCTTGCAGGGAAGAAGGGAAAGAGGTCAGTGGGTGCCACTGGGCCAGTGACTGATACACACACAGACAGGATCTGGCGGCAAAACTCCAGACTCAGTTTTTTTTAAAGATTAGATACTCAAAATCTCCAAACAGAATCTAAAACCAGTGGGTTTCAGTGACTTTCAGAGCTGGAAGGGACTTTCTGGATCATCTGCACCTACTCTCTCCCTGCGATGGGTGGATGACCAGCCCACCTAGCTCATCCCGCCAGCTTGCCTTCCCTCCTGTGTTACTGCAGATGTAGAAGAGTCTGCCGTCTGTCTGACATGATGGCAGAGTGCTTCACCGTCAGATGTGACTCTTTGATCTCAGCTGACAGAATTTCCTTTATACCCTGAGAGAACGAAATCATGCCTCCTGATTACGATGACAGTGACCAACACAAGAAATTCCATTCTTTCTCAGTTAGGTATATGGAATTATACAAGCCAAAAATAAATTTTCATACACCTACAAAAAACCTGAGGTATTGACTTAGAAAGCCTAAGTGCTCTGTACAGATTCCACAAGGCACGAATATAAATACAGTTCCTTTTCTCCCTCATCTGTTCACTGTGATGAAGAAACCAGAGATTCAATGTTTTGCATCCCTCTCGCTAGGATTTCCTAAGCTCAGAATTTTATAGCAAGTAGAAGGTAAGTCCAGGCAGTGATTCCAGAGGCAGACAGTGTAGTGATATCCACTAACACACTTGGTGGTTTTGCACATCAGATCATTACCTGGCACACAACCAGCTCTCACGGTATTCTAACCAAAAAGACTCTAAGACCTACTCTTTAAATTCATGATTTTAGGGAATTCTCTGGTGGTCCAGCAGTTAGGACTGCAATCTCTCACCGCTGAGGGCCCAGGTTCAATCCCTTGTCGGGGAACTAAAATCCCACAAATCACATGACCAAAAATAAATAAACCCATTTTTTATTTTACCAATGGTTTTTTTCTTGTGGAGAAACAATGTTTCCTTAATCCAAAAATAAACCAACACATACAGACTATCTTCTCTAAACTCTGATATAAAGAAGGATATCAACTACGTGTGGTGAGGGATGCTAACTTGACACACTAATATCACACTAATGATTGTGTGATCATTTCACAATATATATATCATTTCACAATATATGCACACAGTGAATCATTATGTTGTACACCTGAAACTGTTAAATGTCAATTATATCTCAGTTTTAAAAAGATATAAGTAACAGAATGTGTTCTTTGCTCTAAAAGATGCTATAATGCAGTTAAAAATAAACACCAAAATGAGAAAATATCTACAACTTCAAGAGAGCATCAGTGGAGCAGCACAGGAGTGACTCACTGACAGCCACGTGCCCCATCTGCATGCCGGCCCCGTGTGGGAGGGATGGTGGGCTTCAAGGAGACCCGGGCGCCTGCACAAGCTCAGACGGTGTAGGCAGCACGTTCTCCACATGCTGCCATCAGTGCCCCACAGAGGCACCTTTCGGATTCCCGCCCCAGGCGCAGCAGACACTGCACAGGAGACGAGGAGATGGACACGAAGGATACAATGTGCCCGACAGGCCTTCTGGGTGAGCTCACAGCCCGAAAAGTGACACCGCTGTCTAAGGGGCTTCCTCCTGGGAACAGACCCTCTGGCACTCGGAACTCACACAATGCATGGCCTCTGCACACTCAGACCCTCTCCCAGCGCTCAGGAGGAGAAGGGCTCAAGAGAGGCCCCTGTCCCACAACACGCTGAGCCGCTCACCAGAAGCAGGGTCGTACAGTCTCAGCAGGAGGGAAATCACTGTGGATTTGCCAGCACCACTTGGGCCAACCAGCGCTGTGACAGATCCTGATGGGATAGAAAGGCTGAAATCCTGGAATATGGGCACCTCTGGGCGAGCTGGATAGGCGAAATGCACGTTCTTGAACTCCAAAGCACCCTGGAAGCTTTTCTCATTCAAAACAGCCCCCTCTGAAAGGTAAGACGGGACACGAATCACTCAGCACCAAGCACATGTGCACAGCTGAGCCCAGGGCCCCATCAACCTGACCACGGCCTCGGCTCAGCACAGTGAGCTCTGGAGTCTGGGCGCTTCTCAGGCCAGTCAGGAGGAAGCTGAGTCCCGCGCTCCCGAGCCTGCTCTGCACCGCAGCACAGCACACCGGCCACTGTGCTGGAGCTTCGCAGCCCTCAGAAGCCCAGGTCCATATCCCAGTCCTACTGACACGAGCAGCAGCTGATGAAGCTTTTGGCCCAAGAGGTGCCGGCTGAATCCAATGGCCTTCTCCCTGTGGGCTGCCTCTGCTGGCCCCCCATCCAGCTTTATCTCACCTTCTCTAAAGAGTTGTTTTAAGAGGATGATGAACAGGCAGGCGCTGCACAAAAGCCCCAGAGCTCGAGGGGGTCAGAGGTCGGTTCTATCCGGGGGTGATCCTGCTCTTGACTGGGAGAAGTGGCTCCATCTCCCCCAGCTGGGCTCATTCCTGCCAGTCTATCACAGTGGAGAACGCTGGCATTCACTACTGCCCTGGGGCCAGTGAGTAGCTGACAGTGATCGCTGCTTCTTCCACTGAGCCTGACTGCTCGGCCCAGGCCACAGCTGCCCCAAGCATGGGCTTCCAGCGAAGCAGCTCATGAAGGAGATGGTTCGAAGCCAATTAGCATCAGCATCCTCCACCCAATCCCCAAAGCAAAGCAACTCAGAGGCTTTTCTATGCATGGACCCTCTTCCTTTCCTCCCTGCCCCCAGATGTCAAAATCACTAAGGAAGACAATTCTGGTGGCCTGGCGAGGGCCTTCCTGTCTGCACTCCTGAGCGGCACGCACTTCCGCCTGCTGTGTGTGGTAACACGCCANCTTTTTTTTTTTTTGGAGAAGGGGCTGTTTGCCTGCAATGGAAAAGGAGACGGGAATTCACATAAAAATTTTGAAATGTACATTCTAAAGTAAAGCTGAAAAAAAAAATAAAGTAAAGCTGATCAACTCAAGTCATTAACGACCAACCTAGGAAGTATGGGATGAATGAACAGAATGACAAAACCAGGAACAAGGAAGAAAAGCGATCATGAAATGTCATTTTTAAAGGAAGGTCAAAATATTCTAAGTTCAAACAAGTAAGAAATCGTATGGATGCTCTGGAAGAAAGTCAGGGCTGGGGGAGGAGATGGAAAAGGAACCTCAGTACTTATTTCTAGAAGCAGAACACAGCATCAGAGTGTGAGCGTGATGGGAGGCAAGGGCACGCTGACAGGAACAGCAGGGACGCTCTAAACAACAGGAGCAGGGTGGGTCCAGGACTTGGGCCTCCTCTTGATCCTGCCGATGCCACTCAAAGGTGCGGGGATGTGGGACAGAAAGCAGTTAGCATGGAAGCTAAACCACAGGGGCTGGAAGGAGCTCTCAGGGCCATCTGGCTTAACCCACTGTTTACAGAAGAGGAAACCAAGGCCCAAGGACGTGAGGCATCAACGAACTGACTGGAACCCAGGGACTAGTAACCAACCTAAGGACCTGGCCCCCTCTACTCCCAAACACTAGCGTCTCATTCCCTGTGAGAATTTCTCTGAGAATCTTCAAACGCCCTAAAACAAATTTCTGTGTGACAGATGAGCAGATACTAAAGGCAAGGAGAGTGAGCCGCGTTTTATCCAGGAAGCCTCCTCTGACTTCTCCAGCTCGCATGCTCCTTGAGGCCTGTCTCTTTTAAGGTTATGATCTCCCGCAGAATTTAATACTTTACATATAATAATGGGTTGCTGCCTGGCTTCCCAATGAGATAAAATTTGTCCTAAGTCTAGGGACCCCATCTTACACAGCTGTTTCTCACAGCATCCCTGGTTATGCTGAGCACACAACTGAGAGTTCACCAAATACATGCTTGACTGACGCTTTCCAGGCGTAACAGACTAAAATAAAACCCCGAGAAGCTAGAGCCCAAAAGAGGGGCAACAAAACATCTTCAGCAATATTTCCAGAGGACAGCTGCACCAACGTTCTAAGAGAGTGGTAGCAACTCGGGGCTCTTTTGAGCCACTGTTTGAGATTTTAAATGATCAAATTTCTCATCCAGTTTTCAACTCTCTTATTGTCTCCTCCCTCCTTAGGACCTGTTCTATTCCTACAAGAGTAAACAGAAAAGCCCCATTTCAACCATTTTCAATGGTTCCAATGTCCGAAACACAGACCATGGGTTTAGGTTTGATTATGAGATCAAAAGGAAAAAAAAAAACTGTTCAGAAAAGGAAATTCACAACTTTCAGTTACCTGTTTTCTACCTCCTAGAAGTAGAATTAAGCTGAAAGTTATTTTTTAAGGCTCAAATTCAAAATTTCCAGAGAAACTTACTAAATAAATAACTAGCCTCTAACGTCCTTTTGATGCCACTTGTAGACATCAGGAAATTCTTCTGCAAATCAAATTTTTTTTTATTTTTTGGCCACACAGCAGCTTGCAGGACCTTAGTTCCCCAACCAGGGATTATACTCAGGGCCACAGCAGTGAAAGTGCTGAGTCCTAACCACTGGACTCCCAGGAAACTCCCCTTCTGCAAATCAATTTACTCCTGAGGTGTGATTCACCAGCAAGCCTATTGGTCGCGTATCCAGAAGACCCAAACCCAGGTGAACGCGGTGGTGTTTACTAGGGGCACAGGTGAAACCACGTGGTGTGGCTCAGCACAGCCGCCGATCCTCTGAACGGCTGAGGCTGCAGAATCACTTAATGCCATCCCCCAAACTTCGCAAGCTCCCACCATCAGTCAACCATAAAAAACTGCCTTTGAGTCCTAAGAGATCGTAAAAATAAAAATTCTTTACTACTGCCATCAAGGTGCCCAGGAGGCCTGTGAAAAGATCAGCAGGATGAGAAAGGATTACCAAAGATCGTTTTTACTGCCACCCTCTGCCCTCCCTAGGTTAGCCAGAGTTTGGGGGAGAACCAGCCAATCCTGCCATGAAGGAAAGCTGGTTTTTTTCAGAGGTCACAAGAGCCCTGATACACTAAGTAGTTCAGAATAGGAATGAGAGGGAAATGTAAATTCTGTATACTCTGGGTTGGTTTGGTGAGCTAGACTGTAACCTGGCAACTCCAAGGTCAAATCAGATGCAGTTCAGAGACCATTTTCAGTAATTTTCTGAGTAAGGACTCAATGCTGGCAGCAATTTCACACATTGGAATGAACTCTGAAAAAGATACCAGTCTATCAAGGACAATTTAAAGGAGCCAGCCACCTCCGTCACCCACTGATTCCCTAGTATGGGGAAAGTCCATGAGTTACTGAACACATTCAAAGACAAAGACAGAACGCACACTGCTGCAGAGTCTGGAGGAAGGAGTCAATGCAAGTAAGGAAAAGAAATCCAGCAAGTTCTGAATGGATCCTCCTCGGTGTCAAAGGGAGAGGTGGACTGGCAAATCCCAAGTCTCATTACAAAAGCTAAATCAGTCTTTATTAGTTAAGTCTACACGAGATAATCCACGTAAAGGGCTTTAGCACAGGGTTCAGCACACAGTCACGTTAGCAATAAGAGAACATTTATTGACCACTTAACTATGGTGAGGCCTCCTTAGCTCTCTCTCAAAGACAGCAGCTGAGGAAAAAAATCTGCAGCAAGTACTGACCCTGTTAAAGAATATTCGTTTTGTTTTTGCTTTGGTGCTTTTAACAGACAACACCATATTTTATGGACCTTACATGCAACTGTCCAAAGAGTGCCTCGTCCTTGGGGAGCTGGAAGAGAGGCTTGTAGGGCAGAGATTTCAGATAAAAGTTTAAAGAGGAAGAGCTGAAGCAGCAACCTCCTAAAGTTACTGAATCTGTGGTCCCCAAACTTATGGACTCTGCAGGGAAAGGGTTAAGGGCAGACTTAGTAAAGCTGGGACATTTTAGAGTGAGCACATTAGTTAAACAATGTGAAAAATCAGCAAAACTGCTTTGCCATGAGCAGCAGTCTCCCAGAAATAGGCTCTCATTTACTTTTCATTTCTTCTGCTTTCCAGTCTCTTCTCTTTGAAGCAGCTCTTGATTAGTTTCTTTTTAATTGCCACTTAATTGGGAAATAAAATTAGAACACTTATTTGATATCAGTGATGAGGCTTCTCTTTTCATTTCTGCTTTGATCTAGTTTTGAAGAACCAAAAGCTGAAGGGAAAAATTAAGAAAAAGGAACTAAAAAAGATTTCTTCCTTCTAAGGACCAGATACAGCCATAAGCCATCGAATAAACGTGGAAAGAGCCGCTCATGGAAAAGCTGAAGAATAAAACAGAACCAAGTAAGGATAGCCTTATGGAATTCCATTCAAAAAGACGTTTCTTTTCTCTTAAGTTTCTTCATAAGGAATATCACATCATCAGGAAGTAAGGAAAACTTATAACAACCCATTTTAACCTGTCCCCATGGAGTAAGAGAACAGAATGGGAAACAGACATCCCTGATCAGTGTTCTTGACCAATGACTTCTCAGCATTTCGGTGGTATTAACAACATTGCAAGATAAATTCCAACAGAATCTTAACAGCAAAAACAGTGTAAAAATTCTCTCCCATTCCCAAGCATCCAAATAAACTTTGTTATCTCACAATGAAAATCTACTGCCAGCTGATAAGGTTTCTTCTTTAGCGATAAAGTGAAAGTGAAGTCGCTCAGTCGTGTCCAACTCTTTGCGACCCCATGGACTGCAGCCTCCCAGGCTCCTCTGTCCATGGGATTTTCCAGGCAAGAGTACTGGAGTGGGTTGCCACTTCCTTCTCTAGGGGATCTTCCCTACTCAGGGATTGAACCTGGGTCTCCCGCATTGCAGGTGGACGCTTTACCCTCTAAGCCACAAGGGAAGGCCTTCAGCGATAACTCTCTCACTAAAAACAAGCAAGCAAATTAAATCCTATAGCTGAATCATGACCCGCAGGGGGATGTAGTATAAAGATTATTTTAGCCTGACTCTCCACTCAATTAACTGCTCACGGTAACTTGTGCCAGGTAACTGGGGGGGTTGGGCTGGGGGGAATGCTACACTCCTTTCCTTCCTCAGTTGAGTGGATTTTTATAAAAAATAGAAAAAATGTAGAGATACACACACACACATGCACACATCTATACTATAGATGTATGCTTGTGAACACGTGTGTGCTTTTATGTATACATGAAACTTATACCCGCCAAATGTTTAATTATGGAAGAAAAAAAACTCAGGACTAGAAATATCAAGAACTAATAGACCTCCCTGGTGGCTCAGATGGTAAAGCGTCTGTCTACAATGCGGGAGACCCGGGTTCGAACCCTGGGTTGGGAAGATCCCCTGGAGAAGGAAATGACAATCCACTCCAGGACTATTGCCTGGAAAATCCCATGGACAGAGGAGCCTGGTAGGCTACAGCCCATGGGGTCGCAAAGAGTCGGACACGACCGAGCGACCTCTCTCTCAAAATGCATAAAGGGACATAAGAACTAGCACCAGTGCACTTCCTATTATTCCAGTGCATGAACGCAGCTCATTTCATCAGCATAAAGCACTGAACCCATCCTGAAAGAAAGGCCCGGAGAACAAGGGTTTGTTTTGAACTATCATTAACTTTTATTGCGGCGGCGAAGGCGATGGCACTCTACTCCAGTACTCTTGCCTGGAAAATCCCATGGACAGAGGAGCCTGGTAGGCTGTAGTCCATGGGGTCACGAAGAGTCGGACACGACTGAGTGACCTCACTTTTACTTTAACTTTTATTGCATATTTTTATTCTTCTACCACTTTGAACACATTTAAAATAATATTAAGCAAAGACAAGCAACATTTCAAGAAGCCAAAAAACCGTGGAAAACTTCCCTGACAAAACTGGGGCATCCTTGATTTCTGTAGGTATTTCACAGTAACTACAGAAGGCAATGGCACCCCACTCCAGTACCCTTGCCTGGAGAATCCCAGGGATGCGGTCGCACAGAGTCGGACATGACTGAGCGACTTCACTTTCACTTTTCACTTTCATGCACTGGAGAAGGAAATGGCAACCCACTCCAGTATTCTTGCCTGGAGAATCCCAGGGACAGGGGAGCCTGGTGGGCTGCCGTCTATGGGGTCACACAGAGTCGGACACGACTGAAGTGACTTAGCAGCAGCAGAATAATAAGGCTTATGAGATGTATTTGGGGAAAATTAAGTGTACATGTGAGAAAAATCTGATATTCTTCTCCTCAGCGAGGAGAAAGGAAGCTGCACTAACACTGGGCTACAAATTTTTAACATGTCATTCATTCATCCAGCAAATACTCATGAATACACACTGCTGCTGCTGCTGCTGCTACTAAGTCGCTTCAGTGTCCAACTCTGTGCGATCCCATAGACGGCAGTACTAACTGCCAGCTATCTCAGACAGGATTCCTGTTCTGAAACTCCTCATGGTCAAGTAAGACAAGGACTGGATACAAATGTTACTTAACTACTGTCATGATAAAAGCTACAAAAAAAATACAGTATGTGATGGGGTAAGGGGGAGGGGGTTGGGGGGAGGACAGGGCAGATCTGAAGAAATAGAAGGGGGAAGGCTGCTTCAGATGTTATCTCATGTAATCTCAACAACTGGAGGTTAAGTAACTTTCCCAAGGACACAGGACTATTAAGTGTCAAAACCAGGCTTTGAACACAGGTTTGAATGATTCCAAAGTCTATGCTTTTCCCATTGTACTACACAGCTTCTCCCCCAAACCATTTCCTCTGACAATTAATGGAAAAAATGTCAAGCCTATTCAGACTCCAAGTGCCAGAACTAGACTCTGCCCTTCAGGCTGGGTCCTCTGTTTCTCACCTGCGACCTCCAAGCTCACTTATACAGATCTCTAGATTTGGGATACTGCTGCTGCTGCTGCTGCTGCTAAGTCGCTTCAGTCATGTCCGACTCCTGTCTCTTATACACATCTANTGCCCTTCAGGCTGGGTCCTCTGTTTCTCACCTGCGACCTCCAAGCTCACTTATACAGATCTCTAGATTTGGGATACTGCTGCTGCTGCTGCTGCTGCTAAGTCGCTTCAGTCATGTCCGACTCTGTGCGACCCCATAGACGGCAGCCCACCAGGCTCCCCCGTCCCTGGGATTCTCCAGGCAAGAACACTGGAGTGGGGTGCCATTTCCTTCTCCAGTGCATGAAAGTGAAAAGTGAAAGTGAAGTCGCTCAGTCGTGTCCAACTCTTCGCAATCCCATGGACTCAGCCTACCAGGCTCCTCCATCCATAGGATTTTCCAGGCAAGAGTACTGGAGTGGGGTGCCATTGCCTTCTCCGTTGGGATACTAATAAACTTAATTTGTTCGCCCAGCCCATAACCATGCACTTCCAAAGAGTTTTTTAAGGTTACCACTTTGTTGTACTCTAAATAAAACACAGAACTTTTTGCCAAACAGTCCTGCAAAGCGATTCATAGATTATAGGCAACAAAGCCAACTAACAAGCTACAGACACTGGTCAGGGCAACAGTTTAGCACTTAAACCTAAAAGCAACTACACACACAGCAAAGACGAAGTGGTACTTTCACTTCTGAAACGAATCTCGAATTTAACAACGCTCATGTGTGGCTGGGGTCTCTACTCAGAAGGGCCACTTTCCCTCCTTCCTGTTCTTAGTTCCTCTGTTTCAGCTCTTCCTTTCTCAGGAATCTAGAGGTTTTTATTATATCAGATCTGTGTACAAAAGAACACAGTCCTATAAAAACCAAATCTGACAAGCTTCCTTTCCCCCTACATCTTCTTGTGGTTTTAAAGCTGACTGAAGAACATAAAGCTAGATCTTTTAACCTAAGCATTCATCACAAGCCACTTATAAGCCATTTAAATAATCCTTTGTTCTCCTATCACCTCAAGGTAACAGAATCTCTCTTTAAAGTTTATCCAAAGACCTCAACCTTCCACTTTTACCTCCAGGGCTACCACCAACCGACTGATTCAGAAAAGGACAAGATGGCTACGAAAATCAGACCATCAAAGACTCAGCCAAAGTTTTACATCCAAGAGTCTCTCATGACTTTCCGTTAGGAAACATACATATAGATAAGGAGAGTGAGCCTCTGAGCCAGCCACTGTAACAATGTGAGGAAAAATAAATGATCGGGTGTGGCTTTTTGGAAGCTCAACACTCAAACGTCTGATGCGCTCCTTCTACCCGAGGAATAGTTAATCGGAAGCAAGGCCCTAAAGTACAGGAGACGCAGTATTAAACCACTTCCAAACCGTCCAAGGAAGCACCATTACTCAATTTCTTGAAGCTCGAAGCTACTTCGCAAAGTCAATAGAGCAAAGATACTGAAAGACCTAATTGTACACTGCTCGGGAAACATGGATCATTTGGAGCATCGACACCATAGACATCAAAATATTATCATACAGTAGTTACATAGGGTTTATAAGGTGAGTTTATACCTTGGGATTCTCTAGTAGTGATATTTTTACAACATAATTATGGTTGGTATAGCCTGATGAATTTCCTCCTTGAAGTTTTCAGGTTAAATTAAGGATGCATCGGGCAGAAACAGAGCCACAGAAATACAGTCAATCAACCTTCAACAGTTGAGCAAACACAATTCAACGGAGAAAGGGTAGACTTTTCAACAAATGTTGCTGCAACAACCAGACTTCCATGTGCAAAAAACAAATCAGGACACAGGCCTTACATCTTTCACAAATTAACTCAAAATGATCTAAACATAAAATGCAAAACTATAAAACTCCTAGAAGACAACATAAGAGAAAAACTTACATGACCTTGGGTTCAGAGATGACTTTTTAAGTATATTAAAAGCACACTCCATGAAAGAATGTGTTGCTAAGTTAAAAGTTCATTAAAATGGAAAACTTCTAAGAAAGATCAAGTCAAATGTGGCAGAAAGCACAAGACGGGGGCCAGGAGGAAAGCTGACGATGGCTAAGTGTGAAAGGTGCACAGAAAGGTCACAGAGAGGGCAGGTGGTGGCCAGCAGATCTGTTCGGAGTGGGGAACATGACCACACAGTGTGCGACCCTACAGCCCGTCAGACCCAATCCCACGGAAAGCAAGAAACAATGGTATCATCGCTCCAGCATCTTGAACTGGTCTTGCCTCGCAAGTCACTCAGCACCCAGAAACATCCTGGATCAGATTTTTCTTCAAGACCAGTCAGCAGAACTAAAATCTTATTTTAAATGGATCTCTGGAACTCTCAGTCCAGAAAATATCCTTACTTGCCTGTGGATGTCTAAGGAAAAGCTTCTCCTTTAACCAGGAGAAAACTCTGGAACCCTGAAAACAAAAAGTTGAGGTGACCCTGTGGGATACCTGAGCTCCTTTAACCAGACTGAGGCTGTTGATCTAACCTTTCCATCTTGGTTTTCAAAGAAAGGAAGGAAAACAAAAAGCAGGAAATCATTTGCTCCAGGTTGGCTGAGGCTTTGCAGACTCCACACAGTTCTGCCTCCAAGGAGCTTGCTTCTCTTCACTCAGGGGCGGACAAGGAAAGCTGGGCTCTGAGAGACTCTTTACAAAAGCAAGCAACTGTGTCTCATGTACTTTATCACTTCTATTTTGGATTGTTCACTAGTTTTGAACATGGTTGGCTTCTCCCCGCCAGCAACCTGCCCATCATGAAAGCATCACCATCAGAGGATGAGGTTCCTACACATGCCTGTTCATACCATCCTTCCTCCCCAACATCCATACTACAATGAAAGGGAACAGGCTGCCCTGCATGCTGGCTGGGAACAGATCCAGTGAGACCCTGTGCTCTGTGAGCTATGGGGGGCAGGGGGCCTGCAAAAATCGAACACTTCTCAACCCAGGGAGGATCACACTCGTCTTTATTCCGTCCTTCAAAGTCAGGTTGGAGTAACACTCTAGGAAATGTTTTTGCAGTTAGTTAATTGATGAGTAGTGGAGTAATGGGAAAGTTAAGTTTTCATTTCAGAAACTATAACCTGATTTTTCATTAATTCCCCAAGCCTATTTAAATTATATACCTCCGACGCTTACTCCAACCCAGAAAGCATACATTAGGAAGGAGGAGAGTTCACCCACTGTCATGTGGGCACTGCCCATCAGCAGCCCTCCTTTGTACAGGACAGAAAGCACGATCAGGTTCCCAGAGAGCCCAGTCTGTTAAGGGAAGAAAACACAGAAGTCAGGTGAGAACCAAAGACTCCAAATGCAAAAAGCATTCACCCTGTGCAGAATCTCCTTTATGCATTTAACCATCAAGCAAGATTTTCCCAAAATACATTTTAATCTGAATTTTAAAATTCTTTTTTTTTTTTGGCTGTACTGCATAGCATATGGGATTTTAGTTCTCTGACCAGGGATCAAATCTCTGCCTCCTGCAATGGAAGCATGAAATCTTAACTGCTGGAAAGTCAGGTTAAGTCCCTCAAAAATATTTCTGAAATATTGTAATATTGAAGGAAATAATCTCATAAACATGGAAACCTAGATACTAAGCTACTCATCAGATTCCTATTTTACTCAATCTAATCTATTTGCAAAGGGAAAAAAATGATATTAAGGATGCCTCCCCTAAGAGGAAGAAATTGATATATTCTACCATGGTGGGCTGGGCAGGCTGCACTGAGAATTAAGCAAGGTAAGATACCGGACTTATCTGCTCTGATGTGCATTAGGTACACAGTCTCTGTAAGTGTGCCTTCTCAGGGCTTCCTGTCTGTTCAGTTACTGCCATTACTGAATCACCTCTACCATCTTTACACTTTGAAAGTATTGTGACTCTGCCATCATGGTGATTTTCTAGCTCAGTGTCCTACCCGAGTTCCTTGTGATCAATGTGGTCAACTTTCTTATACCCCCTTCTTGAATACACTGAGGTTATTCTGGCTAATCCTCAGTGGGTTTAAGACTGCCTACACCAGAATGACCTGGGGCTAAAGGACAGATCACCAGCCCCATTCTAAGAGTTTCATGGAGCTGAGGATCCGTGTGTCTAACCAGTTTTCAGGTGAAGCTGATGTGCCTGGTCTGGACCATACTCTGAGAATCAGGGCCTGATCCACAGTTTTGGTCTCACCATCTTTCCTTTAATTACATTTACTTGTTTTCCCCCTCCTTCACAAAAATATTTTTAAGAATGGTAATTCTTAGTCTTGAGGGAGAAGGGAAGCATTTTCTATGTATGGTAAGAGCACAGAATAAAAATCTCTCCTGATCACGACGTCTACACTTTTCATTCTTTCCAAAATAATCAACTTACTGCTCCAAAGAAGCCAGCCCGAGCAAATGCCTCTTTCCTTGCTAACTGCATCACATGGTCCACTTTGTTGGTGTATTTCTCTATTTCAGTCATTTCTTTCCCAAAAGCTCGAACAGTTCTTATGTTTCCAATACGTTCCTCAGCTAGCTGGGAGAAAAATACAAACATTTCAGGGGAGGCAAAATTAAAATGTGGTTCTCACGTTTAAGATACTATCAATAGAAAGCTGCTTGTCATATGCAACTAAGTAAAAAACAGACTACAAAGCACAGTATGTGAAGAATCCTGCTTTTGGAAACAAATATGTATCTATACATACACACATCATATATATAGGTAGATAGAAAAATAAGTGAGAAGGTTGGTAGATAAATATATTTTTATGCAGTGAGAAAGATAAGATAAAAAAGATAGACTCCAAAATGCTAATAACATTCATTCAGAGCTAGGATTATGCATTTTTTTCTCCTTATATTTCTCAAAATTTTATTTTCATAAATATGCATGGTTTTTATAATGAAAATATAATGATTATTTTTAATTTTTAAAAAACAAAACTGGACAGCATTACAGGGACAGCACTACAAAGCCACACTTATTAGTCAATAAAGGATAGAGTCTCATCCAGAACAACTATTTTCAGAACATGATTAGCCTTTTCATCCTGTGAAAAACAGTGACTTAAGCTCATATGATGTAGTCAAGTGGGATTAGTGCTGAGGTGTGGGTAGAAATCGAGTCTAGAAGGCGGAGTACTTTGGGTTCTAGGATCTGCAGGGCTAACACGAGGAAAAGGATGTACTTTTTGGAAAGGTTAAACACCTTCCTTAGGGTCTGCCCACTGATAACCTGGCTCTGAGTTCACCCCAGTGGAGACCACACCAGGGAGGGGCCTTTACCTGAGTGGCCTGCGCCAGGGAGTCCTGGGTGACTTTGGTCAGTTTCCGGAGGTATCGGCCATAAAGCACAGCAATGATGGATACTGGAGGCACCACACTCAAAACAAAAGTGGTCAGTGTAGGGGACACAAAACACTGTCAAAAGACCCAAAAGATGCGCGTTACACAGAGTAGCAGGATACTCTCACTGCCCACTGTAAACATGTGTGCGTGTTACACAGAGTAGCAAGACGCTCTCACTGCCCCCTGTAAACATGTGTATGTTACACAGAGTAGCAAGACGCTCTCACCGACCCCTGTAAACATGTGTGCATGTTACACAGAGTAGCAAGACGCTCTCACCGCCCCCTGTAAACATGTGTGCGTGTTACACAGAGTAGCAAGACGCTCTCACTGCCCACTGTAAACATATGTATGTTACAGAGTAGCAAGACACTCTCACTGCTCACTGTAAACATGTGTATGTTACAGAGTAGCAAGACGCTCTCACTGCCCACTGTAAACATGTGTGTGTTTAGATTAATAGGTAGGCCTAAAGGTGCTGTGTGGTAGAATTTCAGACATTCTCGGTCTTCACAAAGCCCCACGAATATTCAGCTGCCACGCGGGAGTAACGTGACAGACAGCCTCTGAGGCTGTGGAGCCCCTTTGCCCTGCAATGCTGTACCACTATCGGCAGGACGCTGGGCCAGTGCTATGCAAATCAGCCCACACTTCTCAACAGAGCAGTGGGGATGGAGGAGGGAGACCCCTTCTGCTCCACACTGGCCAGACCACACCAGGAGTTCTGTATTCAAGTCTGCATCAGGGCTTCTGAACAACCAGAGCAATGTCTCCCTGAAATGACTCGGATGGCAGCAAGACCACAAATCCCCACGTCATGTGACAGACTTGAAGGAGGACTTGCAGAGGAGTGACAACCAAGTTAGAGCTGTTTCCATGGCTCACAGGACTGGAGTCTCAGGCAAATGGATCTGGACTCAACAAAAGGAGTCTCCTAACAACTGGAGTTGCCCAAAGAGAAAGTAACACAATAGGGTTTTCCTATAGCCACCCTGCAATTAGGTGATTATATTTTAAATGGTATTAGCATCCTTATTCATTATAAAACAGTATCATCAGGGTAAGACTCTCCTAAAATGCTGGGGGAAAGCTGCAGACTGAAATGTAAAGTGAAGGATGGATGAAGCAATCATTCACTTATTTACCCATTCAACTACTGAGTACCTAAGGCCTGCAGGCAGCAGACACAATCCTAGGCACCTGGGAGGTAACTGACCCACGGGGAGTTCCATCTAAGGGGAGAGGTGAGGTGGAAGTTAGAGAGAAAACAGGTGAGACAGAGAGAGAGAAAGCCTGGAGTGCCCTGTGGTCTTGGAAGAGAACGTGCAGGGCCCTGAGGCAGCAATGAGCTCAGTACCTTGACCTCTGGGGATGGGCCACCCTGAACAGACAAGCAGGCAGTGGGGTATCAGTGGCTTGCAGGACACAGGCGGAGCAGCGAGGGAATCGAGTTGGTCTGAACACAACGCAGCCCAGGCAAGCTGTCTGCACGGCAGAGCAGGAACACCCCTTGCTGTCCCTGAGCTTGGGGATGTCTCAGGACCTTCCCTCCCTGTGCTCCAGTTCCATGCTTAGAGATAACCTTCTGAAGGATGAGGCAGATGCTGTCACGGAAAGGAGTGCTACAGAATCAGGAACACACATCTCAATGGTGGGAGGAAGAACCCACATGTAAACTACTAAACTGACAGTATAGTACAGACATCATTAGGTTCTTGGAAGCAGGCTCACCATAGTCGGGTCCAGGGACCCGTGAGAAAGAATTAATATTTCAGTCCTTCCAGAGCTAAAGGCCAGATCCCAGGGCATGCCTCCTCATGAGGCCCTTCTATAAGCTGAGCATCTGTTGCTGCTGCTGCTGCTAAGTTGCTTAAGTCGTGTCCGACTCTGTGCGACCCCAGAGACGGCAGCCCACCAGGCTCCCTTGTCCCTGGAATTCTCCAGGCAAGAACACTGGAGTGGATTGCCATTTCCCTCTCTAATGCATGAAAGTGAAAGCAAAGTTGCTCAGTCGTGTCTGACTCCTAGCAACCCCATGGACTGCAGCCTACCAGGCTCCTCTGTCCATGGGATTTGCCAGGCAAGAGTACTGGAGTGGGGTGCCATTGCCTTCTCCAGCTGAGCATCTGTGTCCCCCTCAAACTCACAGGCCTTACACCCCCACGGGGCTGGATGTGGATGGAGCCTCTAAGGAAGGAATAAAGGTAAAATGCGGTTATAAGGGTGAGGGTCCTGATCCTGTCTTTTTAAGAGTGGCCAGCTCTCTCCACACAAGCACAGGCAAAAGGCCACGTGAACAGAGCTTGCAGTGAGAGGGTGGCTGCAAGAAAGCCACGGAAGAGGCCTCAGAACGAACCTACTTTGTCAGCACCTCGACCTTGGACTCCCAGCGTCCAGATCTATGGGAAATACACTTCTGCTGTGTGAGCCCCCACTCGTGGTACTGTTACGCTGCTCAAGGTGCTGAGACAGGCCCCCTCGGACGCCCTGCCCTTCAAATGCTACTCTTCCTGAGCCCCAGACTATTAATATCTGGAAACGGCGCTTTATTTAGAGCTTTGCTTCTCTCTTGGCTGAGTGTACACAGATTACATTCTGTATGGTAGACCTTACAGGCTCACTCTGGCAACACAGCCTTCTGCTCCGGACTGACTGCTCTCTGGGACACTGGTCAGAAACTTCAGCTTTTCCACCTTTGAGGAAAAATCAGCCACAGTCCTCATTCTAGGGTCTAGAACTGCACCAAGATGATAGCACTGATGGCTACTGGTCACCTGTGCTAGGGAACTACACTTTAAGTTTTAGCTGTAATTAACATTAAATTTCAAAAGCTGATATTCCATTTCTGTTCAGCTACTAATAAAGTTTTAAGTATGTCTGGAGATTTCGGTGTGTGCTTTTCAACCACAAATTTTACAAAATCTAAATATTGATTATTTCCAATGAAAGCCTCCAGACGTAGATGTTCTGTAAGTATAAAATATACAGTATATTTTAGAATCCTAATATGAAAAATATTTGATTAATAATTTTTGTATTAAATACATGTTGATTGATAATACTTTGTTTACATTGAGTTAAGTAAAATTATTATCAAAATTAATCTCATTTCACCTTTCTTTCTGTTTTATTAAAAAATTGTTTGGCTACTCCACACAGCTTGCAGGATTGAACCTAGGCCCTCAGCAGTGAAAGGGTGAAGTCCTAACCACTAGACTGCTATTGAATTTCCTCTTTTTCCTTTTTGAAATGTGGCTACTAGAGAAATATCAACAACTCCAGATATGCAGATGATACCACTTTGATGGCAGAAAGCAAGGAATTAAAAGAGCCTCTTGAGGGTGAAAGAAAAGAGTGAAAAAGCAGGCTTAAAATTCCATATTAAAAAAAACCCTAAGATCATGGCATCTGGTCCCATCATTTCATGGCCAGTAAAAGGGGGAAAGGTGGAAGCAGTGACATATTTCCTCTTCTTGGGCTCTAAAAGCACTGAGGATGGTGACTGCAGCCATGAAATTAGAAGACAACTGCTTCTTGGCAGGAAAGTTATAACAAACCTAGACAGTATATTAAAAAGCATGCTGCTGCTAAGTCGCTTCAGTCGTGTCCGACTCTGCGCGACCCCATAGACGGCAGCCCACCAGGTTCCCCCGTCCCTGTGATTCTCCAGGCAAGAACGCTGGAGTGGGTTGCCATTGCCTTCTCCAATGCAGGAAGGGGAAAAGTGAAAGAGAAGCTGCTCAGTCGTGTCCATAGCTATCACTTTATATATAAAGGTCCATATAGTCAAGGGTATGTATGGTCTTCCCAGTAGTCATATATGGATGTGAAAGTTGGACCGTAAGAAGGTAGAACACCAAAGAATTGATGCTTTTGAACTGTGGTGCTGGAGAAGACTCTTGAGAGTCCTGTGGACTGCAAGGAGATCCAACCAGTCCATCCTAAAGGAAATCAACTCTGAGTATTCATTGGAAGGACTGATGCTGAAGCTGATGCTGCAATACTTTGGCCACCTGATGTGAAGCGCCAACTCACTGGAAAAGACCCTGGTACTGGGAAAGATTGAAGGCAGGAGGGAAAGGGGTGACAGGATGAGATGGTTGGATGGTATCACTGATTCAGTGCATATGAACTTGGGCAAACTCTGGGAGATGGTGAGGGACAGGGAGGCCTGGTGTACTGCAGTCTGTGTACTGGGGTCACAAAGAGTCAGACACTGCTTGGCAACTGAACAACAATAACTAGACAATTTAAGTTGCACACGTGGCCTGCACTACATTTCTCCCGGCCAGCAGCACAGGAGGGGCGTGTCTGCAGACACCCGGTATGAATGGAGGCAAGCAGATGGGAGGGGCTCCAGTCCCCAGCTGAGGAGGAGCAGACGTGATGGGTGGAGAGGGTAAATGACTGCGGAGTTGCCTGTCTGTGCACAGGGAACCCACCCTGCTCCTGACAGGAGGAGGACAGGGAACAACCCTCAGGTCCTGTAGGGATGACGGACAGTAGCAGTTTCCTGCCTGTAAGGACAGATGGCTGGACAGACTGACAGGCTAGTGCTCCTCCTCGGTCCAGCACTCGGCACCCAGGGCTCTTCCTACCTGGGCTCATTCCCACCCTCACACGTTCTTAGAACCCAGGCAACAAGGCTTTTGTAAAAGCCACAGTCTGTTCTCCAGGTAAGAAGTGAAGGTTCAGGTGCCAACAACAAGGCAACTGCCCCGGGTCCCCAAGGCCTCTGCACAGTGCTGAGCACAGCTCTCCAGAGTGCGGCTCACCCTGCCAGGGTGCATGGACAGGACACAGCAGCTGAGGGACGTACCATCATGCCAATGCCAACAGAAGCCTGCGCTCCAGCCCTGAGCCCATCTGAGAGGTTCTCTGTCACTGAGCGCCCCAGGAGGGCTGCGTCTGCAGACAGACGGTTGATCAGCTCTCCTGTGCGTGTCTTGTCAAAGAAAGCCACCTCCTGCTTTAGCACTGAGGAGAAGAGTGAAGCCCTCAACCTATTCACGATGCGCTGACCTGCAAGGCAAAAGAGGCAGCATCAGTGGGGGCTCAGCTGCACACCCGCAGCTGCCCAGGTCATGGCCTGGTGGGAGACCAGACACAGCCACGCGCATGCGCTGCTGGCCAGCGCAGAGCTCCCCGTGGAGACCACAGCCCGTGGGGCCGACGACAGAGTACAGTGATCAACAGTGCAGTTTACAGTTCTATCACACTAACTTCTAACAAGCTAATTCTGCTTCTCTCTCACAATCCTTTCCTGGATTTAACTTTCAAATGGCAAGAACTGGTTAATTATCGACAGAGCATTTTATCAGCTGAAGGGCCAGCAATCGACATGGAGTCAGGTGTCCCAGGCTCCGTCATCATGGTGGGGTCACTGCCTATCAACTAACAGGCCTCACAGCAACAATGAGCAGCATCACCCGACACCACGTGCAGGGGCTGCCCCGCGTCCGGCAGCTCAGCGGGGATGGAGAGAGAGGAGGGATAGAAAGGGTGTCCAGGGAACACACAGCGGTACTGAGCAGCATCACCTGATGCCACGTGCAGGGGCTGCCCCGCGTGGGCAGCTCAGCGGGGATGGAGAGGGGAGGGATAGAAAAGGTGTCCAGGGAACACACAGCGATAGTGAGCACCATCACCCGACGCCACGTGCAGTGGCTGCCCCGCGTGGGCAGCTCAGCGGCTGTGCACCACCCCCCAACCTCCTGGAGACACACAGGCAACTGAGCTCTAATGCCGGGAGAGAAGGGGTAAGCACAGAGTCCCTTGTCTACCATGATCCCCAGCCTGGCGAGGTGGTGGTGGGGAACAGAGCACAGGGAGCCCACGAGACCCACCCCACCCAGGCCGCCCAGGAGCAGGGTCCCGGCACCTGACGTCTGCATGAGGTAGACACGGACGGCATTGGCCGCAGCACCACACAGGAACACGCCTCCAAGCCCCAGGCACAGGCGGGTCAGGCTGGAGCTGCAGTCTGCAGAGGGGTTTGTGTAGATGACGTCAATGATCTTCCCCAGGAAGAAGGGGGCGGACATGGTGATGACACTGGACACCGCCAGAAACCCAACTGCAGCTGGAAAACACAAGCAACTCTCCGGTTCTTCGGTCCTTTGCCCAAGGAACAGGGCACTGAGTTCATCAGCTTCTTTCCCGAATAAACTTTTCAGAGCGTGTGATGCTCTGATGCTGGGAGTCTTCTTCCTTTAGCTCCTGGACCCCTGACTAAAGAGGAGAGCCAGATCTGGTTCTGGGGTCATATCAGGCAGGGTGTCTGTAGACGGCACTGATCCCACCCAAGTATCCAGACCAGATGACCTGGCTTCACCCTGGTCTGTTCCTCTCTTCTTCCCCAGGAGTAACTGAGAGCTAACCACAAAAATCCACTCTAGTCTCCCTCCTGCCTCTTGACCTAGGGGTTCAACTCAGATGACATTTTTCCTACATTCATGCTATATGTAGTTCTTGATTATGTCTAATATTTCACAAGACTGTAGGCTATGGAAAGCAGGTATGGGCATCCACTACATATGTGATACCTTCCTTCTTAACATGACTGCTTTGGGAAATAAAGTACCAGAGTATCACCATGATTATAAAAATATCCAAGAACACAACTGTTCATACTCCTTAAAAAAAGACGAAGGCACAGAATCCTTTCAGAAAAGAAAATACTGAGGAAATCCAATTAGGAACAGCATGTGTCACAGATAACTACATTCATAATAAGGAATGCAAATTTAACCACAAAGATGTATCATTTTTCATCTACTGGATTGGCAAAGCTCAGAGTTTGACAACACCCTGTTAGTGAAGCTGCAAGGAAGCAGCATTTACACTGTTAGTAGCTATGCAAACTGGTACAGTCGCAGTGGAAGGTGATGAGATCCTACCGGTCAAAATGTAACTGCACCCTCCCTTTCGTCCACCAATTCTATCTCTAACGTGTAGATACACTCCCATACGTGTATGCAAAAAAAGGTACATTCAAGGGTGTTCATTAAGGCATTGCTTATACCAACAAAAGATTCAAAATACTCCTAACATTCCTTAGTGAAGAAAAGTTAAGTCAATTATGGAACATGTATTTTATACATATTATGCAGTCATTAAAAACAATAAGATGACTCTGTGGAAAGCAACATGAGGCAATCCACTAAGACACACTGTTATCAAGAAAAGCAGAGGACACAAATGTTTGTGGGGCTTTTTTGCTAGTTGGTTCTTAAGTTCATGTAGGCACAAAACAACCCTAGAAATTCTTCAGCCTGAAGCTGTGTACCCAACAGGCAAATGGCTCAATTTGTGTATGTTGTCTAAATGTCTGGAATGTACACCTGGTACCTCTCCACTGGCATCCACAGTTGAAGAAAGTAAATAGAAGCTTTCAAGGAGGATCATGGTTTCAGACTTGCATTGTGACCAAAGGCTCTGCTCACCTATCCTACTTCCTTTGGCCTTATCTCTCACATGTGTTCACCCCAGTAGATCTCTTGTACATCTAATTCTGTTCTGACATCTGCTTGTTGGAGGCCTTAAACTGACACACGAAATGATCTTTCAAAAATAAACACATACATCCACATATTTACCTTTACAGCTGGGCCATGGTCAAAGGACTTCCCAGGCAGTGCTAGTGGTAAAGAATCTGCCTGCCAATGCAGGAGACAAGAGACGCAGGTTCGATCCCTGGATCCGAAAAATCCCCTGGTGGAGGGCATGGCAACCCATTCCAGTATTCTTGCCTGGAGAATCCCATGGGCAGAAGAGCCTAGTGGGCTAGGGTCCACAGGGTCGCAAAGAGTCAGACATGACTGAAGCAACTTAGCATGCACAAAACATCTCCAGGGAAGTAACAAACGAGTAACAGGTTCCTTCTGCAGAGTGGCACCAGGTGACTGGGGCAGGGTGCATATGTATGCCACTGTGAACCTTCCAAGTTCAGTCCTCCCAGGGCTGCCTCTGTCCCTGCTGACTCCCCACCCCCACTGCTAGCACCATCACCGAACAGTCAATGGCGAGGACCCTAAATGGACACGGCGTGGGGGATGGGTGCTCCCAACACCCTGCAAATAGCTTCTCTGTGTCTTGCCTAAAGCTAACACTTCAGTGAAAGGCTTCACTTTTACAAAACCTTAATACAAAGAGTTAAGAGCAAACTCTGCCAATCGGTAGTTCAGCTGGCAAACAGCGCTAGGAGAAATATGAGCTTGTTAAGTCAGGAATACTGCCCAGACTCTCTCCCTCCTGGGGGTGTTCTAACACCTCCCCTCAAAGGAGGCCTGCTCTGCAACCCCATCTATAATACAAACCCCGACACACCTTTCGTTCTCTTTCCGGCATTTCCTAGCCTTTGGGAAGTTTCCCTTATCTACTGTATCTCTCCATTAGGAGAAAAGACTTCTATTTTGTTCACTGTTAGATCCTGACTGGCTACAGGGACAGGCGTATAGTATAAGCTCAATAAATACTGGCTTGATGAATGAACAAATTGAACTTTGGCAAAGGAGGGAGAAAAGCATGTCAAAGTTCAACAACACCCTAAAATGAAATATAAGATCTGGTAGCTCAGAAAGTCTGTGTGGAAATGACTCCTTTACAGGAGCCAGGAAACCACGTGCATAATATAAACTGGCCAAGTGCCCTTTTATTTTGCTGTAAGACTCAGGATCTTGTTTCAAAACTCTGTGTTCCTGATAGCTGTGCTCAGGAGGACTGAAAGCCCAAGGGTCCTGGGAGCACGTGTAGCTCAGCTTCTGCAGGGCACGGCCACAGAAACCAGTGTCCTGGCAACCTGGGAATTAACCCAGAGGACCTGTTTCATCTGTCATCAGCAGGCAGTTTCTCTAGTCAGTTTCTTCCCTTTGGCAAATACTTCCGTAAGTGTAATGTATATGCAAAGTGCTACCAGGGCTCCTTCCTGCCTCTAGTCTTCAAATTCAGTTATGATTCCAAAATAAGAATCTGTACAGCATGAACACACACTAGTCTTACATAGTAATGATAATGATTACAAAGAGAAAGGAATTTGGCTGAATTAAAATTCGTTCGGGGTGGGGGGGCTTCCTGGTGGTCCAGTGGTTAGGAACCCACCTGCCAATGCAGCTGACATGGGTTTGACCCCTGGTTGGGACACTAGTTCCACTTGCAACAAGGCAACTGAACCCCCCGCGCCACAACTACTGAAGCCTAGAGTCTGTGTTCCACAGCAAGAAACCACTGCAATGAGAAGTCCTCGCACCACAACTAGAGGGTAGCCTCACTTGCTGAAACTAGAGAAAGCCCACACGCAGTAACAAAGAGCCAGCAGAGCCAAAATAATCAATCCTAAAAAAAAAATCGTTTCAGGATCTCCCCTTTAAATTAAAAAAAAAAATTATTATTGCCATTTGCCTCTTTCCTCTACAAGTTCAGTTTAGTTCAGTCACTCAGTCGTGTCTTTGCAATCCCATGGACTACAGCACGTCAGGCCTCCCTGTACATCACCAACTCCTGGAGTTTACTCAAACTCATGTCCATTGAGTCGGTGATGCCATCCAACCATCTCACACTCGGTCGTCCCCTTCTCCCACCTTCAACCTTTCCCAGCATCAGGGTCTTTTCAAATGAGTCAGTTCTTTGCACCAGGTGGCCAAAGTATTGGAGTTTCAGCTTCAGTATTAGTCCTTCTAATGAACATTCACGACTGATTTCCTTACGGACGGACTTGTTGGATCTTCTACAAGTTAAATGTATACAAAGTAAAACAAAAAATTTCTGCTTTGGGTTAGCTGGATTTCTGTTAAGGTTTTACTACACAACACCATCTCTGACATTCATGAATCATGTATTTGCACCACAACTATCATCTCTGATTCCTCCCCAGACCTGATGAGCCAAGTAAACCACAATCCTTCTGGATATTCTCCATCTTTTCCCATGGTTCATTCAGCATTTGCTTACTCCTCTTCCTTGCCTGACTTACTGTCTCTTGACAGGTATTTTCAAGCATTTTTCTGTTACCCTGAGAATGAGAGCAAATTCTCAAAGAATGGGAGCAATCTCCTTGAAAAGAAAGAAGGAAAACCTGAAAGGCAGGCTGCTTGGAGAAGGGCTGTGGCCAGTACCCAGGTCCTGGACCGGCAGGTCTGGAGGCGGCAAAGGTTGTACAGCCTGTCCTCCACCACCAGACACAGGACAGCGCTTTTAAGGACTCATCTGCCCACTGAGCTAGGCAGGTGCAACAAGCCCCATGTCACTCACGGACTAAGGCACCAACTACCCACCACTATCTGAAGCATTTGCTATACACTGTCTCCTCCAACAATGCTCTCGCCATCCTCATTTTCCAGACAGGAAACTCAAGCATTTAGAGGGAGCTTGCACGAGGTCACCCAGTTCATCTACTGCAGAACCACATTCTGAGACAAAAATCTGTCTTCTTCATCTTCCCACAACCAAGCTGAGAAAACACTAGGGACCTCTGCTGGGGAGGGTGAGGCCAGCCAGGGAGCAGAAAGGCTGCCGGATAATGCTGGAGTAGGGGCTGTGGTGTAGAGAACAGGTAGGAGGCTCCAGGCTCTCAAAGAGAACAGGGCCGCTGCAGCAAGGCAGGCCTAGCAGGGCCTCAGGCTGGGGAGTGAGAGGTTGGGTTTGTATTTTAAATGATTCACTCGGCTGTAGAGTGACATGAAAGGACCTGAGGCTGCCCTGCTCCAGGCAAGAGGGGAAGTAAGGTGAAGTGGGGAGGAGGGGCAGCGGAGATAGGATGGTGACAAGGAATGCAGGCATTTTTAAGAGCTAGACTCCAGCTAGACTCCACAGGCGGGGAAGGCAATGGCACCCCACCCCAGTACTCTTGCCTGGAAAATCCAATGGACGGAGTAGCCTGGTGGGCTGCAGTCCATGGGGTCGCTAACAGTCAGACAGACTGAGCGACTTCACTTTCACTTTTCTCTTTCATGCATTGGAGAAGGAAATGGCAACCCACTCCAGTATTCTTGCCGGGAGAATCCCAGGGATGGGGGAGCCTGGTGGGCTGCCGTCTATGGGGTCACACAGAGTCGGATACGACTGAAGTGACTTATTAGCAGCAGCAGCAGCAGCAGCAGACTCCACAGGACCTGAGATTTGGGGAGACTTGGGGAGTTCTGAAGTTGGGACTGACAGGATCAGTGCCCTAGCTCTGTCATCTAGCTGTCTGACCTCAACTGAGCCATTCAAACTCTCTGCACCTCAGTTTACTCAAATAGGAGGTGGCAATAACATTTCTCTCAAGGAAATGTGAGAAATGACACATACACATGACGTCTCCAGCCCAGTGTCAGTATCCAGTCAACGATGAAGTGAAGTGAAATGAAGTTGCTCAGTCATATCCGACTGTTTGCAACCCCACGGGCTGTAGCCTGCCAGGCTCCTCAGCCCATGCAATTTTCCAGGCAAGAATATTGGGGTGGGTTGCCATTTCCTTCTCTAGGGGATCTTCCCGACCCAGGGATCGAACCCAGGTCTTCCGCATTGCAAGCAGACGCTTTACCATCTGAGCCACCGGGGAAGCTAAGTCAACGATAAGTATCCACTATTATCTATTAACATACTGGGCTTCCTAGCTGGCGCTTCTTCTTCTTCTTCTGAGTCGCTTCAGTTGTGTCCGACTCTGTGCGACCGCATAGACGGCAGCCCACCCGGCTCTCCCGTCCCTAGGATTCTCCAGGCAAGAACACTGGAGTGGGTTGCCATTTCCTTCTCCCATGCATGAAAGTGAAAAGTGAAAGTGAAGTCATGTCCGACTCCTAGCGATCCCGTGGACTGCAGCCTACCAGGCTCCTCCATCCATGGGACCTTCCCGGCAAGAGTACTGTGGTAACGAATCCAGCTGCCACTGGGAGATCCCTGNTCTCAAAGAATGGGAGCAATCTCCTTGAAAAGAAAGAAGGAAAACCTGAAAGGCAGGCTGCTTGGAGAAGGGCTGTGGCCAGTACCCAGGTCCTGGACCGGCAGGTCTGGAGGCGGCAAAGGTTGTACAGCCTGTCCTCCACCACCAGACACAGGACAGCGCTTTTAAGGACTCATCTGCCCACTGAGCTAGGCAGGTGCAACAAGCCCCATGTCACTCACGGACTAAGGCACCAACTACCCACCACTATCTGAAGCATTTGCTATACACTGTCTCCTCCAACAATGCTCTCGCCATCCTCATTTTCCAGACAGGAAACTCAAGCATTTAGAGGGAGCTTGCACGAGGTCACCCAGTTCATCTACTGCAGAACCACATTCTGAGACAAAAATCTGTCTTCTTCATCTTCCCACAACCAAGCTGAGAAAACACTAGGGACCTCTGCTGGGGAGGGTGAGGCCAGCCAGGGAGCAGAAAGGCTGCCGGATAATGCTGGAGTAGGGGCTGTGGTGTAGAGAACAGGTAGGAGGCTCCAGGCTCTCAAAGAGAACAGGGCCGCTGCAGCAAGGCAGGCCTAGCAGGGCCTCAGGCTGGGGAGTGAGAGGTTGGGTTTGTATTTTAAATGATTCACTCGGCTGTAGAGTGACATGAAAGGACCTGAGGCTGCCCTGCTCCAGGCAAGAGGGGAAGTAAGGTGAAGTGGGGAGGAGGGGCAGCGGAGATAGGATGGTGACAAGGAATGCAGGCATTTTTAAGAGCTAGACTCCAGCTAGACTCCACAGGCGGGGAAGGCAATGGCACCCCACCCCAGTACTCTTGCCTGGAAAATCCAATGGACGGAGTAGCCTGGTGGGCTGCAGTCCATGGGGTCGCTAACAGTCAGACAGACTGAGCGACTTCACTTTCACTTTTCTCTTTCATGCATTGGAGAAGGAAATGGCAACCCACTCCAGTATTCTTGCCGGGAGAATCCCAGGGATGGGGGAGCCTGGTGGGCTGCCGTCTATGGGGTCACACAGAGTCGGATACGACTGAAGTGACTTAGCAGCAGCAGCAGCAGCAGCAGCAGACTCCACAGGACCTGAGATTTGGGGAGACTTGGGGAGTTCTGAAGTTGGGACTGACAGGATCAGTGCCCTAGCTCTGTCATCTAGCTGTCTGACCTCAACTGAGCCATTCAAACTCTCTGCACCTCAGTTTACTCAAATAGGAGGTGGCAATAACATTTCTCTCAAGGAAATGTGAGAAATGACACATACACATGACGTCTCCAGCCCAGTGTCAGTATCCAGTCAACGATGAAGTGAAGTGAAATGAAGTTGCTCAGTCATATCCGACTGTTTGCAACCCCACGGGCTGTAGCCTGCCAGGCTCCTCAGCCCATGCAATTTTCCAGGCAAGAATATTGGGGTGGGTTGCCATTTCCTTCTCTAGGGGATCTTCCCGACCCAGGGATCGAACCCAGGTCTTCCGCATTGCAAGCAGACGCTTTACCATCTGAGCCACCGGGGAAGCTAAGTCAACGATAAGTATCCACTATTATCTATTAACATACTGGGCTTCCTAGCTGGCTCTTCTTCTTCTTCTTCTGAGTCGCTTCAGTTGTGTCCGACTCTGTGCGACCGCATAGACGGCAGCCCACCCGGCTCTCCCGTCCCTAGGATTCTCCAGGCAAGAACACTGGAGTGGGTTGCCATTTCCTTCTCCCATGCATGAAAGTGAAAAGTGAAAGTGAAGTCATGTCCGACTCCTAGCGATCCCGTGGCCTGCAGCCTACCAGGCTCCTCCATCCATGGGACCTTCCCGGCAAGAGTACTGTGGTAACGAATCCAGCTGCCACTGGGAGATCCCTGGGTTGGAAGATCCCCTGGCAAAGGAAATGGCAACCCACTGCAATATTCTTGCCTGGAAAATCCCATGGACAGAGGAGCCTGGTGGGCTACAGCCCATCGGGTCGCAGAGACTCAGACACGACGGAGCACACACACAGTCTCTATAGTACAGCTGGCACAGCAAGGAGTCAGGACTGACCGGTGCCCCTGCCAGCTGTGTCCCACTCTCTGAGAGGAGGGACAGACAAGGAAGGGAGATTTCAGCGACCACAGAGAACACAGGAGTAGAGGGCCCAGGCAGGCGAGAGGCTGAAGTGAAGGCGCCTGGCAAGTAGCTCAGCTGGACAAGGCAAGACGTAGAAAGGGCTGACAGTCAGCAGGAAGTGGAGCGCCAAGGAAGCCTCTGAGGCTGTGGAGTGACCTGGAGACAAAGGTCTGGGCAAGGCCAGAGTGTAAGCGACAGACGTGGCATCTGTGCCGCAGTAACCACAATGACGCCTGGCACTTCTGTCCAGCACACACGCCATGCGAGCTGCCCACAGAACTTAAAATCTTCTAGTTGCCACATTAAAAAGAAACAGGTAATATTAATTTAATAACATATTTTATTTGATCCAATATATCCAAAGTATTAGTCATCAATGAACATTAAATCATAAAGAAAATTCACATTTTTTTCCCCATACTAAGTCCCTTCAATATCTGGTATTTCACTCTTGAATCAACTCCGACTAGCATGTTTCACAGCACAGCTACAGGATGTTCAGGTTTTCTCTGAAATGTGGTATTTCCGAAGCAAATACACTTGCAGGCTTTCTGGAACAATTTTGTTTCCGAGGTTCAGTCTCACTGCCCCACCAGCACTATCCTTGTCAGAACTTTTCGCTCCCGGCCTGGGCTGCTGGCTGCAGCCATTCTAAGCACGCCTCGCCCTCTCCTTGCTTACCACACCCGCTGGTTTCATCAGTCTCTTCATTCTGGTCACTTAAGGGTCTAGCTCTGTAATATTCAACTATGAATGTAGTAAAAGATCCTGGCGGGCATCAGGTTCTAAGAACTGTCCTCATCTCAAACCACACAAGTCCTTATCTGTGTTTAAGTGAACAGCTTTGGGGTGGAGGGCTGGACATGCAGCTTCCACACTTGACCAGTGACCCACCTGGGATATTGATATTCCCTGATAGCTCATTTGGTAAAGAATCTGCCTGAAATGCAGGAGGCCCTGGTTCAATTCCTGGGTCAGGAAGATCTGCTGGCGAAGGGATAGGCTACCCACTCCAGTATTCCTGGGCTTCCCGTGTGGCTCAGCTGGTAAAGAATCCGCCTGCAATCCAGGAGACCTGGGTTTGATCTCTGGGTTGGGAGAAGGGAAAGGCTACCCACTACAGTATTGTGGCCTAAAGAACTCCATGGACAGTCCATGGGGTCACAAAGAGTCAGACACAACTGAGTGACTTTCACTTTCTTTCTTTCCACCTGGGAATTATGAGCAAAACAATCCCCGTGGTGCCCACTGCACCAAGACCCTCCATCATTGTCATCCCACTGCCCCCTCAGGCCCTGGGCTCACTCCTAGCTCCCAACTCCATGCACGGTGCTCCCACCCGCTCACTCACTGGATGCCCCAGCAGCCTCTTCTATCTGCCAGACCGGGAGCACAGCTCAGACCAGTTACCTCTTATCCCATCAGCCACAGGGGCTCCTCAGTGAGCTCCTTCATCTTTTAAGACTCCTGTGACCAAGACGATAAGACAAATTATCAGTGAAAAATGACTGCAGAGCAACCTTGGAGGCCACAGATGTTGGAAGATATCTACAAATTCCAACACAAAGTGAGACACGGGAGGAAGGGCCAAGGGGCGCATCAAGGACTGTGGTTCCTTCAGAAGAGAGACGGACATGACAGTCTTCAGCAGATATCTACAGGCATCTCAGACAGCAGAACCTGTTTTTAAAGTTTCTGATACAAATCACTTAAGATCAAAGCTTTCTGGTCACACAGTTAAGGCAGCATGTTCAGCAAACTGCTGAACACAGATGAAAACACTGCTATTCAATCATATAAATTTCTGAAGAAGAAGTTTTGTATTCCTTTCTCTAAAAATTAACAAACATTGGAATTCCTTCTTTTCAATTCAGCTTTTCTTCAGCCTCTTGATTTAAAGTACACACACACACACACACACACACACATGCTCGTTATTTCCAGCATTGCAAAGAGATGGGCCAACGTCTAAGGCTGCTCCTACAAAGATAAGTTACAAATTAATGGTGATCCCCCTCAACGTTCTCTTAATCTTACAAACGTCAACATTCAGAGCGGCTGCAACATAGTATATAGACAATAGAATATTGTCTTTTGAGGGAACCCTATGTCCTCATAAGGAGCTTTCATCATATTAAATAAAATATGTATATATCGTTTGTTTGAAAAGTGAATTGAAAGTCACTCAGTCGTATCCGATTCTCTGTGACCCCATGGACTATATAGTCCTTGGAATTCTCCAGGCCAGAATACTGAAGTGGGTAGACTTTCCCTTCTCCAGGGGATCTTCCCATCCCAGGGATCAAACTGGGGTCACCTGCATTGCAGGTAGACTATTTGTTTGAAAGGAGGAAAAAAATTAGTGTACCAATCCAAGACTTACTCCCTCAAATTATACATTCACACTTATTCAAGGCAGCAAATCTAGCTAGCTTCCCTTCCTAAAATAAAAGGAGGTACAGCTCTTGCTTCCTTAAAGGCTGTCTTCTGAGCAGGCTAACAGACAGGACATGTGGGAACAGGTACAAAGGTACAGGGAGCGTGACCATGCGGAGAGGCAGGGTTGGGCCACCTATCATGGCCAGAATGAGTGAGCGCCACAGAGCCTGAGCCTGATACCTAAAAAGTTTCTTGACATCTAAAATTTCAGAAACAAAACTGGATTTCCTACACTTATTTTTAATTACATATGAAGATGATGGACACACCCTGCAGTGCTCAGGGTTTCTAAACTCAGTTTTCCACCTGGGCCTGGTCGGACCATCACTTATTCCTTCTTTGAAGGCTCTATTCTGTGCCACACAGACGCTAAGGACTAGCCACAGAAAGATGAAGCAGACACAGCTCTTTTCCCAAGAAGCTCATAGTCCAATGAGAACTCCTAGTCTCAAGTTTTTCTTTTAAAAGAGAAACAAGGGGAAAAAAATTCCATCAAAAATACACACACAAAGTGACAAGGTTATTCTCTTTATACCTCTGTAATACCAAGAACCCATTAAGCTGTAAAAGTCAGTGAGAGGTAAAATGTTTCCATTCTGTTGCCCTCCTCTACCACACCAGCCTGCCCTATATCACAAATCGCTCTCTAGGACTATCCTTCCCAAAGCAACAGATTTGTAACAAAAAAATGTGGGATTCTCACCTGCTTCAAGTCTAAGAACATTACAAACCCTCTTTCCCAACCCTCATCAAACCTGCAGTTTTATCCCTAGTCACATGATCTTCTCATTAATGCCTCTCCCCGAGTAAACTGCAAGCCCCAGCAGGAGCAGGAACCAGGTTTTCTTCCGCTCATCAATGAAACCCAAGGGCCTACGACACATGACTCAATATTTACTAAAAGAAATGAAGATTTGGAGAAACCTCAAAACCATTTAGATCTTACAAGGACTTTGCATTTAAACATTTCTCCATCTATGGCTAAACATGAGACTATACAAAATCTGGATTTTGTTTCTAAAAATATTCAGTTTTACGTTCTAAAATTACTCAGTAAAGATTTAGTTGGGTTGTAATCTGCAGTTTCTCAGCCCTTCTAGAGTTTACCCATCACTGACCATAGCCAATGCTGATTCTTCTGAAGAGCTTAGTAACTTCCTGCCTACCACTCAGTGAGGCAAAAACGGGACAAACCTGAAAGGTTTACATCGTTTTGCTTCACGGAGTAAAAATAATGTTAGCTGCTTAAGAAATTAACCTGAAGCAAATAATGTGTATGTGTTTTGTTTTTTTTTTTTTTTTTTAGTGCAAGTGCATGTTACAAAATAGGTTTACTAGAGTCTACGATTAATTTTACAAAGACAGGATAAAAACAAACAAACAACCCAGGTCATTTGAGAACGCTGGCAAAGTAAAAGCGAAACGGACTTGACGACTCTAATAACGAGATGCCTCTCCACTTGCATAATATGCTACAGATTGTCGCGCACCTGCGGACTCACACCGCTACAGCAGGCGCACTCCGTCCGTCCCCCAAGGAGGACGCCCAGGTAAAAGCACCCTGTCCTCTTCACCGATTCCAATGGCCCCAGGCCCCCTGCTGCCCCCTCAGTGCCCCTCTCGCCGTCCCCGGTCCTCGCAGGAGTAAGGTCGCCGGTGACCGAGAGGAGGGCCCTACCTGCCAGCCTCCGGCGCTCGGGCTGCGCCAGGCTCAGGAGCTTCTGCGCCTCCGAGCGCCTGGCCGCCGCGGGCCGCAGCAGCGGGTCGTGAGCGGGAGTCGCCGCGGCCGCAGGCAAGGCCGGCCCGCGCCGCCAAGCCTCTCCCGCGGCCCGCGCGACCAAGGTCGGGCAGCCAGGGAGCGCTGAGCGCGGGAGCCTGGAGGCCACGGGCCCGGCGAGCGCCCAGCACCGAGAAAGCCCGGGGGGGCGCGCCCAGAGCGCCAGGAGCCGCGCCAGGCCCGCGCCGCCCGCGGGGCCGCCGGGACCCCCGCCCGCCCACCGCCGCGGGGCTCGCGCGGCCCAGCCACCCGCGAGCACGGCCAGGTCCACGCCCCCAGGCCTCGCAAACGCCGGGTGCGTCGACAGCGTCCGGGTCTCGGGGGAGCGGGCGGCTGCGCCGCGCCTCAGGAGCAGTGGCAGCGGCCAAGCCGGGGGCCCGCGCATGGCGCCGCGTCCGACCGTGCGCCTCGGTCGGCCGCCCCCTCCGTTCGCAGCCGCCGCTGGCCCGCCCGGTTAGCCGCCTCCGCGCCCGCCCCATCCCCGCCCGCGCAGCCCCGCCCCGGGGCGCCGAGTCCGGCCCCGACCACCCCGGGGGCCCCCGCCCGTCTCCGGCGCCTGTCGGCAGCGCCCCCCACCGGGCAGCCCAGAGCCCAGCGCGCCGCCCGACCCGCGGTGGTGGAGGCGGAAGAAAGCGCCTTGGGCCGCCGCGCTTGCGCACTGCCCCGCGGGTGCAATTCGTGCCCCTGGACCGCTCAGAAGAAGCCGGCGCGCACCTCTGGTCACGCCGGCGCGCTGGAGAGCGCAGGAGCGCTCACACGTGCCCGGTTTCTGACCGCCGCAGGCTACTGGTGTTCGCGGGCTTGGCGGAGGGTGAAACTCGGGTAGCTCTGTGAGGAGAGCAGTCATCTCATACGGTGCATTGAGCGGAGGTGGCCCGGTAAGGCCAGGAAGAATGCGCACTGTGTAATACCCGAGTGTGGAAAGCCCAGATTAGGGTCAAAACCCACCGGGACGCAAGGACTTCACGGCCTGACATCCGTACTCTAGGGCCTGGTCCTTATCTAAGAATAATGTTTTAGGAAAAGTGGATAGCTTTTTGTTGATCTGTCAGTATTTTAAAGGCTGGGACTCGGATGAGGTCAGTGAAAGTGAAATATTGCCTCAGTTGCAATATTTACGGATTCGGGGGAGAAAAAAGGTTAATAATCAAGATAAATATATTTTAGTTCAAATTTTTAAAAAATCAAAATAATGCAAAAAATCCATATGAACAATGTATCAACGTTTCAAATGAAGGATCTGTCCCTGCACTTGGGCAACCCCACCTCTCTCTCACATTGATCCCAGCCCTCAGAGTTTTGTTTACAAAATCAAGCAATTAGCAGCTTTGTTTGCAATTTGTTTTCTTTTTTTTTTTTT
>SJYX01012661.1:56661-73416 GCA_006410675.1 Oreotragus oreotragus | reverse complement strand
GGGAGATGGTGATGAACAGGGAAGCCTGGTGTGCTTCGATTCATGTGGTCACAAAGAGTCGGACACAACTGAGCGACTGAACTGAACTGAACTGAGGGCATTCAAGTTCTTTGGAACTGCTTAAATGCCTGAGTACAAAAAAAACCCACGATACAAGTTACTGGGAAGGCTTAGCAAATGTTGTCACTGTTCGACCTACATGCTGACATTTCAGGTATTTGAGTACCTAGTCATACATCTGACCTCTCTGTTAACTGAAAGATGGAGGTACCAGTTAAGCAAATCTGGAAGTGTGAAGTAGTTACCCTACGTGACACAATCTTGATAACCTCTTCTAGAAGTGGGCACCATCCACAAATATTGAAAGGGCTTAGTTGATGTTGTTTTAAGTGTAATACATTTTTTTTTGCATTAAAATTCCTGGACACACTTAACATTCTTCTCTTTGAACTTGCAGGATACCACATCAGTAGACAATGCCCTGTGCTGCATCACCCCCGCTGACCTGCTGGAAGTATTTTAGGTATTTGTTTTTGATAAGAGGTCAGATCTGCAGTATCACGGCTCCCAGGAATTTTGTGGGCTCTTGTGCACACATCTAAGAAGCAGATAGATTTTACGGTGCTGACATTCCACCCATCAGCAAACATTTAAGCTCAGTGCTGTCTGAGTGCCTGCTGAGACCATGGCCTCTCTGGTCTGGAAGATGGAAGTGCCAGTCCCATGTCAGCTCATCTGATTTATCACAGTGTCTCTGGTATCCAGCCTGATGCCTGGCACACAGAGTAAAGTCTATAAATGGTACCTTTTATTATGATCCTGTTTCCTTCTTTTTTATATACTCCCCTCTCCTCTCCCACCTCCAAATGTCTGTTACCAGAACATTGCCCCGAAGAGTTTCTTCTTATTTACCATAGCTTTGTCTTGGCTTAACATTGATTACAACCTAAGGCCCAGTGCTGCTGCTTCACTGTGGGGCTCCACAGAGAAGAACCACCTTTCATCTCCTCAAAGGGTTCACTCTTTGCATTTCACCAAGAAGATGAAAGGATGGGGGTAGTGAGGGAAGCTCTCCAGGACCTTCAAAAAGGAGCAAGCTAATTGCCCAGTGGTAAAGAATTCACCTGCCAAAGCAGGAGACACAGGAGACTCAGGTTCAATCCCTGGCTTGAGAAGATCCCCTGGAGGAGGGCACAGCAACCCACTCCAGTATTCTTGCCTGGAGAATCCCCATGGGCAGAGGATCCTGGTAGGCTACAGTCCATGGGGTTGCAAAGAATCAAACATGACTAAGCATGCCTGCAACCACTGACTCTTAAGAACTATGTCATTAGAACATAAGACCGTGTGAGAATAAGTCCAAAAGCAGGGGAGAGGAGAGGCAAGTGCCTGGCTTGCCTCTCGGTCATCCAGGTATAGCTCAGAGCAGAGCAGAGTGGGGTGAGGCCAGGAAGGGATGCCCTGTGGCCGTCAAGGTACCTCAGGGATCTCAGAAGGGTGCTGCTTCTCATGGAAGCCAGAGGGAAGCAGTGTGGAGAGGTTACAGGGGGCTCAAGTCCAGGCTGAGGGCAGCAGGGTCACTGGGGCTGTCCCAGACAAGATGTCAGCATCAGGACAACTCTCTGTCTCTTGTTTTTTTTTTTTTTCCTTCATATTTTGAAAAAAAATAGTCTCAAGTTCAGAGAGGCTAAAAGTCACTTGCTCCGGGAAACATATCGGTCATCAAAGCTGAATGATGTGAACAAAACCTAGTACAGAGATAATCCCAGTGATTAAACATATGTGGATCCTGAAGCTCATTCTTTAATCTACAGCCTGCCTCCCTTGCCCTTTCTTTTCCTTGACTCCTGCCGCCAAGCTTCTCTCTGCCAGTGACATGCCTCTTGCTCACCTCTCTCCACTCTGGGCTTCTCTTGCCAGCATTCAGGAGGCCTAGACAGCACTGACCCATTTGCCTGTGATGGCCTCACTCAGGGGTTGTGAACTTCTTTGGTGAGATCTTAGTTCCCCAGCTAGGGATTGAACTCGCAACCAGTGGACCACCAGGGAAGTCCCTTGTGGGCCGTGAACTTAATGCATGTGTTGTGACCAGTATTAAAGTTAGTATCTCACAGCACATCACACATGGAAATGGTTTTCTATGTGCTGTACTCTTCTGAGTCTACAATGGAATTTACAAAACACACTTTTGAACATTTCTGGAATCAGGAGAGGATCGGCCTCACAACTGGACGGCACCTTACCTGCCCTTGGCCAGGTAGCAGCTGTGACACGTGAAGTGGTTTGTTAGTCCAGGTGCCAGGCCCTCAGCGCTGCAGTCACTCGTTAGTTCTGTCAGCAAAATATTTAAGGACGATTTAGGAAGGAATAAGAAGCCTGTTTGCTTTCGGAAAGCTTCTATTGACACCAAGATAAAGAAGGTGCCAACATCAAGCCTTGCCAGATGGGTATTGATGGCCTGGAATGAAATCCTGGGGACAAGAGTCTGCCCTCTTCTAAGATGTTCCATCCAAGGTGTATTTGAGGTCAAAGAGGGGCAAACTTAGACACTGATGATTGACTCAGAATGTTGGGACTCAGGGTGAGGAAGCTTTAGGAAAACCGCTACCAATGTATTTCACTTATAAGACTGTATAAATCTGAAAGTGCTTCAAATAAACTCAGAGGGTAAAACGTCTGCCTGCAATGTGGGAGACCCGGGTTCAATCCCTGGGTCGGGAAGATCCTCTAGAGAAGGAAACGGCAACCCACTCCAGTACTCTTGCCTGGAAAATCCCATGGATGGAGGAGCCTGGTAGGCTACAGTCCATGGGATCACAAAGAGTCGGACACTACTGAGTGACTTCACTTTCACTTTCAATTCAGTTTAGTTGCTCAGTCGTGTCTGACTCTTTGCGACCCCATGGACTGCAGCCCACCAGGCCTCCCTGTCCATCACCAACTCCCAGAGCCTGCTCCAAACCCATGTCCTTCGAGTCAGTGATATCATCCAACCGTTTCATCCTTCTCCTCCTGCCTTCAATCTTTCCCACCATCAGGGTCCCACCACTGAGTCAGTTCTTCACATCAGGTGGCCAAATTGTTGGAGTTTCAGTTTCAGCATCAGTCCTTCCAGTGAATATTCAGTGATTTCCTTTAGGATTGATTGGTTGGGTCTCCTTGCAGTCCAAGGGACTCTCGAGTCTTCTCTAATAGCACAGTTCAAAAGCATCAAATAAACATAAAATAAAACTTACAAACAATAATAAAGCATTGTTCCTCATTTGATGAGAGTTTAAAAATGCCTCATAATGGAGTCTTAGGTTCAATGAAACCCTGTATCTATGCATTCTCTGTCACAGTATTATAAAATACATTATTATAAAATGTATTTTTTTCCTGTAGGTTGAAGTCTAAAAGTTTAAAAGCCTTGCTTTTGGAACTTTCATTAAAATCAACAAAAACAAAAAAACAGGCGAATGAATTCTGTCTGCTTCCACACGTCTGTTTCTGCCCGTTTTAAGACATCTCCTGCACTAGCTCCACCCTCCACTCTCACCTCAACTTTTTACTCTTTTGGAAATGTTTTAAACATAATGGAAATAAAGCTTACCTGCTCCACATAACACATAAGCGACAGTTCTCAAGTGTCCATGGGGGTCACCACTATGTAAGTCACCCCTGGCACTCTGGTGGCCCCTTCTGATCTGGACTCCAGCCCTCTTACAGTTTGTCTTTGAACACATATTAGAAAATAATATGGTTCATTCTGTGAGATTTGAACTCTGTGTAAATGGATACATTCTGTGGACTTTTTTCTCTTCACTCAACACTGTGAGGGACCGCCACTTCATTGCTTGTAGCTGTCAGTTTTTCTTGTTGCAGTTTATCACCATGTGACTACTCAATAATGAGTGTTCCTTTCTCGTCAGGAGCGCTTAGTTTGCTTTCAGCTCTGGGGAATGGAAAACACTGTTGTGTGGATGTTTCAGGGTCCACTCCTGGACAGTGTGAGCCTGCAGCCCAGACAGCGGTGGGATGATAGGAGATGGCAGAGTCTGCCTTTCTCCAGCTTCGCTGTGTAATTCCAGACCGTGTCTGAAAGACATCAGGAATATCCATTCCCACCCTGTGTCAGGAGGGTCCCAAAACACCAACACTTAGCACTGTTGAGCTTTTATGGTGTTGTTAGTTTGACGTGTCTATAATAGAATCTCACTGTTTTAAATTGCATTTTCCTGAGTAATACAAGGATGAATAATTTTAAACTTGTTTACCGACCGAGTTTCTTTTCTGAAGTGTTTCTCTTAAGACTTTTGCTTTTCTTTCCCATTGACTGTAGGCTTTTTGTCTCACTGGTTTACACGATTTCGTCATAATTTAGAATTCTGCAGACTAGTATGTTAGCCAGATAGTCTCAAGAGGTTAAATTCATTAAATTAAAAAAAATCACATCCTTAGTTATACTATCACTATTTCAAATGCTGAAATGTGCTACTAGCTACCTTACTGGACAGTAGAGAACAGAACATTCCCAGCCTCACAGAACGTTCCACAGGACAGAACCAGAGCACATTCCCAGCCCCACAGCTGATTCTACTGCGAAGTACAGCTCTGGACTTCTTGTCTCTGTCCCTCCCATGTCACACGTACCAGCTCCCATTCATACCCTGTCCATTATTTCTTTTTGTGGTTCTTTTGATGAATGGATTTTTTGAATTTAATCAGTCCTTTTCTTGTTTCCTGTCTCAAAGTCATGAGGATATTCTTTTAAATGCTTTGTATTTCTGCCTTTCACATTTAGGTTTTCATTTACCTCAAATTGATTTTCACAGGTATCAGCACTGTGGTCCAATTCTGTCCTTCCCTTTTGTTTAGGTCACCTTCACAGTGTTCATATTTGCTTCCTATTGCCTTTTAACTTTTCGAGCAGTTTCAATGCTCTTTCTAATTCATTATTCAATCATAACTTTTACTGCTCCACCCCCACCCCTCAAATCTAATGGGTATTCTCGAATCCTTATCCCATTTGAATTCTTGGTAGTAAGCTGACCACTCTGATTCTGAAGCATTTTCTCCTCTAGGTTTCTGGAGGAAAAGCCCAAGCGTGTTTTTCTTCCTTTGTTGGCTGTAACTCCTTTCTGACCTATAAATGTCAAGAACTTCAAGTTTTAAGCCCTGATTGCCTCCTCATTATCCTTGGCCACCACATCTATTTCCGAACTTTCCAATTCCAACTACATGTCAAGGATTCTTGCCTGTGTCAAGGTCTGGCTCAGTGATTAGCAGGCCTAATTCAAATTGGAGGTTTGATGTCAGATCTACAAAGTCAGGTCACATGGCCATGGGACAAGGATGAGGCTGGCTGCCAGTAGCCCTCTCACAACCTTGAGGAAAGCCGGCCTGTGATGAAGGCAGCCAAGAAGAGCAGTGGAATTATAGACAGAGCAGAATTCTTAGTGATATGCACACGAGATACCCGACCTCTCCACTTTGTTATATGAACTAATAAGATTCCTTATTTTAAAAGCCACTTGGAGTCCTGTTTCTTTTCCGAGTGGCAGAAAGCACTGTAATGAAGACAACCTCTGAACTAGCCTGTCAGGCTTGACCTCTCCTGAGCACCAGTCATCTGTCCCTCTCCAAAGGACAGTTTGACATCTTTACTTGGTTCTCTCATAAGCACCTCAAACCTGAAAGGTGCAAACTATCTTTTCCTTGAAACTCTTCTAGTAGTTTCATCACAGTAGGTGGCAACACTAGCCACCAGAAACACAGGGATCAGCCAGGCATCCTTTCTTCTTTCCTCCCATCTCGTCCAGGACAGAGTCCAGCCAAATCCCACTCTGAAGCACTCAGTGCATTATCGTCTTCTCTCCGTGTCTTCTGCGGCCACTCTGGCCCCGGCTGTCTGCCTCTCTCCCTTGCACGACTGCAATGAACTTTGTTGGGCCCTCTGCTCTGTGTTCCTTGTGCCTGCCAGTGATCATTTTTTAAATCAGTAATTCTGTCATTATCTGTACTGTACTAGTTGAGAGTGGACTGTGGAGTGGGACAGATGGGCTGGTTATCTACTGCTAACACAAGAAATCATCCCAAACTCCAGTGTGGGCTGGGAATCTGTACACTTTCGCAATCCCTCTGCTTCCGGGTCAGCCAGGAGCAGTCTTATTTGAAGGTTTGGCCAGGCAATGTCTGCACCCAAGCTCGCCTGTGTGGCTGTTGGCAGACTTAGGTCCTCACTGGCTCTTGGTTGGAGGCCGCTCTCAGTTCATTGCCCCAGGGGCTACTTGGTAGAGCAGATGGCTTCCATCTCTCAGCGGTGCCCTGCAGTGCCTGGCATTTTGGGTTCAGTGAACGATGCCTAGTTATCCAGACATTGAATTCCAGTTGTAAACGTGATGTCTGTATGCCTCCTGTTGGCAATGATATTAAGACGGAAACTCTTCTATATCCTGCAGTGGCTCCCACCACACCAGGGATGAGAGCCAAACTCCTGCTGGTGCCAAAGCTGTGCCAGTTATGTGTGGGCTTGTTACACTGCCTCAGCCCTGCTGGACTCCTTGGTGTAGCGGAGTCCCTCCTGAACTCCACCTGGCTAACTCCCAGCCACCCTCCAGGTCTGAGCTGAACTACTTCTTCAGATCCCTGGGTATACACTTCCATAGCATCCATAGCGTAGTACAGCATGCACTAGAGATTGAAATTATGTTTCCGGTTATCATTTGATTAATACCTGCCCCCTTCTCTAAATTCAAGCCAGGGACTGTATCCGTTTTATTTCCACCCATTAACACATTTGATCAAAACAGACACATTAATGTAATTTTTTTTGAATTTCAGTCACTCACAGGGGAGTATCCAAAGTATTGAAAAAGCAAGAGAGTTCCAGAAAAACATCTATTTCTGCTTCATTGATTATGCCAAAGCCTTTGACTGTGTGGATCACAATAAACTGTGGAAAATTCTGAAAGAGATGGGAATATAAGACCACCTGACCTGCCTCTTGAGAAACCTGTATGCAGGTCAGGAAGCAACAGTTAGAACTGGACATGGAACAACAGACTGGTTCTAAATAGGAAAAGGAGTATGTCAAGGCTGTCTATAGTCACCCTGCTTATTTAACTTATATGCAGAGTACATCATGAGAAACGCTGGGCTGGATGAAGCACAAGCTGGAACCAAGATTGTCGGGAGAAATATCAATAACCTCAGATAGGCAGATGACACCACCCTTATGGCAGAAAGTGAAGAACTAAAGAGCCTCTTGATGAAAGTGAAAGAGGATAGTGAAAAAGTTGGCTTAAAGCTCAACATTCAGAAAACGAAGATCATGGCATCCAGTCCCATCACTTCATGGCAAATAGATGGGGAAACTGGAAACAGTGGCAGACTTTAATTTTTGGACTCCAAAATCACTGCAGATGGTGACTGCAGGCATGAAATTAACATGCTTACTCCTTGGAAGGAAAGTTATGACCAACCTAGATCGCTTATTAAAAAGTAGAGACATTACTTTGTCAACAAAGGTCCATCTAGTCAAGGCTATGGTTTTTCCAGTGGTCATGTATGGATGTGAGAGTTGGACTATAAAGAAAGCTGAATGCTGAAGAATTGATGCTTTTGAACTGTGGTGCTGGAGGACTCTTGAGAATCCCTTGTACTGCCAGGAGATCCAACCAGGCCATCCTAAATGAGACCAATCCTGGGTGTTCATTGGAAGGACTGATGGTGAAACTGAAACTCCAATACTTTGGCCCCCTGATGCGAAGAGGTGATTCATTGGAAAAGACCCTGATGCTGGGAGGGATTGGGGGCAGGAGAAGGGGACGACAGAGGATGAGATGGCTGGATGGCATCACCGACTCGATGCACAGGAGTTTGAGTGGACTCCGGGATTTGATGGACAGGGAGGCCTGGCTTGCTGCAGTTCATGGGGTTGCAGAGTTGGACATGACTGAGCGAGTGAACTGACTGATCCAAAGTGTCCTTCAGTGGGTGAAACTGACAAGGAATGTCTGCATTCTTTAAGCTTCACAGTGAAGATTTTCTGTTCCCCACAAAGCAGTTTGAGTCATCTGGCTGCTATGTAGGTGACAATAATATAGTCTTGGTGTCAGTTGGGCATAGATGCAATGAACACTTTTCTAAAACATGCAACTGAAAGACAAGTTGAAGTATAGACTAATCTTTTAATTCATATACTCAATACCAATCTGGGCAATAGCAAAATCAGAAGGCTACATATGCAAGTTTTTTTTTTTTTTTTTTTAATACAACCAAGACATTTTAAATACAGGCATAAAACAAATGAATAACTAGGAATCACGGATATCCTTAGAAGCTGGATCTTGAACATAATTTTAAATTGTTTCTTGTTTTATGTCTTTCATTACTTNTTTTTTTTTTTTTTTTTTAATACAACCAAGACATTTTAAATACAGGCATAAAACAAATGAATAACTAGGAATCACGGATATCCTTAGAAGCTGGATCTTGAACATAATTTTAAATTGTTTCTTGTTTTATGTCTTTCATTACTTCATCCTAATTTTTGCTCTTTTGGCCAGTCTCTGTAATTTGGCTAAATTACAGAGATTTTTCTAAGAAATTTCAGCTGTTTTTTTTTCCCCCACCTTACATTTACAAAGATTTATCATTGTGTTTTAAAATAAAACTTAATATTCTCAAGTGTGTTTTATCTATATATTTTTTCTTACTGCCAGTTCTTGATCCCGCTTATTGTTGACTTGACAGAGAAAAGCATGAGTCTTTTAACTATTGCCTGGAACACTGTTACTACAGACCTCAGGCCACTCTTTACCTGCTTCTGTGGGGATGAAGGGAAACTGCACGAAGCATGGGCCCTGAGCCAGACTGCCTAGTTCAGATTCTGGCCTCATCAGTTATCAGCTGTAACCGATGACCCTTGGCACATTACTTAATCCTTTAGTGCCTCAGAGTCTTCATCTGTAAAATGAGGATAAAAATGGCACTTAACTTACAGAGATGTTATGGAGATATAATTTTCATAAAGTAATTGAAGTTTCTGGCAGATAGAAGGCACTATATACATGCCTTTCAAATAATTTATTTATATTTCCTTTTCAGAGTTTTTAAAGTTTTTCTATCTTCAGGGCTATATCCTTTATCTAGAACTTGGAAGATTTGAAATATAGACCCTCTCTATAACACATCTGATACTGACTATTCCATTGTTGGGTACAGATAAAATAGTTCTTCCAGGTTATCTTAGTATTTCATCTACAAACTGGTAATATCTCTAGTCCTATCTGCCTCACAGGATTGCTCTGAAGATAAAACAATACAAGAAAGGAACCTGAAGAGTTGAGTGTAACCATGTTTTTAGGCACCTTGTGGACATAAGGACACATACAGACTCTAACAATATTTCTAAGATTCTGGGCAAATAGGGGCAGTCTATAAAGTTAAATTACTCCACATTAAAATTAATCCAGAAAAGAAAAGGGCCCAAGATGCGTATCATTAAGAGCCTGAAATGAAATCACAGTGTGTATGTGATCTGTAGTATGAAGGCTGACAAAACTAAGGCATTTTTGTGTTTAATCAAAGAAATTCTGCATTAAAAAACAAACATGAAACCTAAAATCAGTGATATTTTCACTTCTGAGAATGATTCATCTCAATTTAGAAATTCATGGTTTCTAGCAATATACCACACAATCTAAGAGCTCATTTATTATAGATAAGAACACATTTGAATCCCAGCCTTTACCAGTAGACCGTGTGGAACGTGATGCTGTCTGGCTAAGTTGCCAAAGATTTCTTATAATGTCTCAAATACATGAGTTTTTATGAATAAGAAACATTTCTTATCATTAAGAGCCTGAAATGAAATCACAGTGTGTATGTGATCTGTAGTATGAAGGCTGACAAAACTAAGGCATTTTTGTGTTTAATCAAAGAAATTCTGCATTAAAAAACAAACATGAAACCTAAAATCAGTGATATTTTCACTTCTGAGAATGATTCAGCTCAATTTAGAAATTCATGGTTTCTAGCAATATACCACACAATCTAAGAGCTCATTTATTATAGATAAGAACACATTTGAATCCCAGCCTTTACCAGTAGACCGTGTGGAACGTGATGCTGTCTGGCTAAGTTGCCAAAGATTTCTTATAATGTCTCAAATACATGAGTTTTTATGAATAAGAAACATTTCCTGTTAATATTTTAGGCTCAAGTTAAAAAAAAACTTTCTGGGCATAGAATTCTAGTGTCCTTTTCAGAAAATTATGTTTTAAAAGTACATTAAAAAAAAATCACACATCATTTACATCTTTAAATAAGTCCTTTACCTGAAATGGTACAATAAATGGTTTGAGTTAGTTAAGTGACATCATTTGTAATGCCCCTTAGGGATTTTATCATGGAGTGTTTACTGAAGTAGGATCTCACCAAATAACTACAGATAGAAAAATATATGTCATCTCTGGTCAGCAACTGGCAAGCCTGGATGTGTAAAAAAGTGTTAAATGCTTTCAATAATCCCTGTGAATGCCAAGAAGAAATGCAATTTGAAGCTAGCTGAACAGAATACAAGGGGAGACAGGAGGGCAGCTGGGAAGTCCAGTCTGCACAACTGGCTGTCACTCCAAAGAGAGGTGACCTGTGCCTTCCAAAACAGCCCACACACCCGCCTGTTAAAAGAGATGCCAACACTTTTTTGGAAACTAAACACATTTTAATAGAAAACAAAATACAAAATAACTCTTTTCAGAAAACAGAAATATTTAACCCTTTTCCCACAAATTAGAAGTCGCTTCATCCTCAGAGCATAGTTTTCAATGCGTGTGTTCGTACTTAAGATTTGTTTCACAGACTGTTCATTAAACTGCTATTGCAAAGCACGTGGGAGGGATATCTCAGGAGGAAAAGATGCTGGAAAAGCCACACCTCGGAATCATTGGGAAATTCAACATTTTTTAATTCTTTGACTTTTCACTTCTAATTATTTTCATTTCTTTACCACAATCCGTCCTTTCGGGGAAGAAAATTGTTAACACAAGTGCAGCCACAAAAAGAATCTTTCTTTCCCACCATTGCTGCAAGAGCCCAAGACTTTCTCAGTCAAATCTGCCCACCCACTTCTAGAAACATGTCAGCTGGAGTGATCCAACTGTCACCCAGGAATTTTCCCTTTCTCCCAATACACTGTGCGACCAAGTTCTCTGAATTCCCTGAACCTCAAAATTCCAAGTATCACAGCCAGTGCCAGGAGTAAAACCTGAAAGATGAGAGCAGAGAAGGCCCCCTCTGCCAGTGCTAGGTTTCCTCTTCTCGATAATAATTATAATAACAATAAAAAATCCTGGTTCTCTGTAATCACAGAAAAGGAAAGATGTTTGCCAGGATGACCCTGCCCCCTTTCCTAATTCTCACTCCCACTTTCCTACCTTTATAGAGTCCCTCCCACCCAGTAACCCTGTGGCACTGCTCCCGGGGAGGGTGCCTGGCAAACATCCTCAGGTCAAGTGCAGCCCCAGCGAGGCAAGGGCACCTTGGCGCCAGAGATAGGGAGGGGCCACACGATTCCTATCTCACGTTTGCTCCCCATCACCACCCGTCCTGCCCCTATCCTTCCACACTTCGGGGCTAAGTGGAGAGTGGTGGTTTCAGGACATCTGCAGGGCAAGGGGGGACACGGGGAGTCTTTCACAGTCAGTTAGTGATTCCGTCTGTCCTAAGACTTGCCATCTGGAGCCCTTCACATGCCCCAGTCTGTCATATCAAAGATCCAAATCAATGTTCCTGATTTTCCTGTGTGATTCCAGTCACCAGCAGGAGGTTGCAGGCCATGAACTGCACGCTCAGCACATTGCTCATCTGGCCGGTGTAGACGCCCACAAGCTCGCTGGACGAGCCGTCAGCAGGTGTGCTGCAGTGCGCGCTTCGGATGTCCCAGACACGAACGGAGTTGTCCATGGATGCGGACGCGACCAGACTGCTGTCTGGGCTGAAGGTGAGGCTGGTGATGTTGTCCGTGTGGCCCCGCAGCTCTTTGTAGAGGGTCCCGGATGCCAAGTCCCACAGCTTCAGCCTCTGGTCCTCACCCGCTGATGCCAGGTACTTACCGTTGGGGGAAAAAGCCAGGGAGAGCACAGGGCCACGGTGGCCCGTGAAGAGTCTCACCGAATTCCCCTGCTGAGTGCTCCACAGCCGCACAGTCTTGTCGGTTGAGCCCGTGGCTAAGTAGTTTGAATTGGGGTGGAACTTGACACAGTCCACGTCTGCCAGGTGTCCGGCGTAGATTCGCAGTGGGTACGTCCGATCAAATGACCACAGCCGGGCCGTGCGGTCGTGGGACCCACTGGCGAAGTACAGGCTCTGCGGGCTGATGTCCAGGTCCCACACGGGGTAGGCATGGCCCTGGTACAGCACGGTGTTGGTGAAGCTGCCCAGGTCCCAGTACCTGATGGACATGTCTTCAGAGCAGGAGAGCAGCCCCGAGCTGTCCGCGAGGAACCTGGTGCTGTACACTGGCCCACAGTGTCCCCGCAGGACCTTCATCTCCGTGCCTGCGTTGTCGTCCTCGTCATCCTGGGGGAAGTGGGGACACACACCAGAGAAGAGTGTTTAGTGGTCTGCCATGGAAAACAAAATGTCCAGAAACAAAGAGACCTGCTTGGGAAACAGCATTTACCCAGTAAATGACTCTGTCCTTCAGGGTGACCCCAGGATAGCACCTTGTCTCCTACAACTTACAAATTTGCTTTCTTCAAATTCACCTTGTAGCTAACACTACAGCGAGGCTACTACTTCAGAGTAATGACCGTGGACCTTACTCTTACACTGAGGACAGACTTCAAAAGTCAATCACTTGAAAAAATTTATTTTTGATTTTATGTTCTTAGATTCTTTTATTCTATAGGCATGTCTTCACCTGTCAGTCTTGGCTGCTTTGCAGGCCACAGCACTCCCTGTTTCTAGTCCATTAAGAAAAATCACCCCCACAGCTGGGGTCAATGATGGAGGCAGATGTGGTTTCACTTCAAGATGCATACAGAACCACTGTGTGAGTTTAGCCAGAAATAAAACCTGGACATATCAAAGAAATAACTGTGGGCCAGGAAAGTGTAGTCATCGGTAACTTACACCCATGCCCTGTAACCAGACATGAACGGCTGGTACCCAAAAAGAAAGAACAGTTTTGAAACCGTGACCTTCTGGGTTGGCTCAAATATTTCCCCAAAGTAAAAAAGGAGGCAAGGATTCAGAATTCCTCTCAGAGTCAAGTGACTCTTGTGATTCCTGGAAATAAACCCCTATGCGTGGGGATAAGAAAGACAACTCCTGGTAAAAGGGGCAGGGGGTTAGGGGGGAGGCCCCCTGCTGCCCGCCCAGGCATATTCTCTGGATTCAAATCTACTTTCCTTTCATTTTCTCGCAGACAAGCTCCTTACAACTGCAACTATCTCAATCCTGGAGTTCATAAAGTCAAATGAGTTTCAGTTATACACTGGAAGAATAAAGACTTAAAATGAAGCTTCCTGAATGAAATGGGCCTTGCTGGCTTAGAAATAAATACCTTTGTGAGCCTTTGTACAGAAAAAAAGCCATCCTTTTAATTTCTATTTGAAAACTATTAAATTAAAAATAGAATGAATGCCTCCAACATATACATTTTTGAGAAAAGAGAAAATAAACACTGATGTTCATGGATATTCAAAATGGCTATTCCAGATAATCAACACTGAAAATACATAAGCAACTGGCAGCTTAAGGTTCTATTGAGCATTACCAAGAATATTAGTAATTTTCCTTTCCAAAGAGGTTACAATACTACTTTAAAATTTCAGGAATGACTCACTGCTCTACACCAGAGAGTTTATCTCTGAGGCTTAAGACGTCTTCGTTTGGAGCAGGAAGTCCTGGCAGTGGGTCCTGCCTCTGAGTGCTCAGGTGCAGAGAGAGGACGACGCACTGGGAGCAGCTGGACTTCTCAGGGGCCCCATGACTGTCCTGAGCCTGTGGAAAGTACCTGTTGACTCTATAAACCAAGAAATAGGGAAACTAGAATAGTCCTGCAGGCTGGCCCTATCAACTCCCTGCCAGGACCACAGCTTAAAATAGTTTGGCCACATTTTCTTCTGTGGGTCAGCCAGCCCCACAACGGTCTCAGTGCAGTTGAGCTGAAACCCTGAACAAGCAATGGGTCATCCAAGCCTGACCACACAGACCCCCTCAGATCCTTCCCATGCTAACAGGACAACACCCCAAATGTGCTACAACTGTCTAACCCTGGCCCCCACCACAGTAAATTCTACCCCAGATGCATCCCAAATATGAATTTTTAATTTGTAAAGTACATTTGTGTAATAATAAACTATTATATACATTGTAAGATATGCTTAAAATAGAAATTTTAAAAGAATAAGAAAAAACAGCTCTTTGAATACTACAGTCTGCTGACCCCATCTTAGACCAAGGAGCCCCAAGTCTGCTTCTGGACTTGTGTGTCCCTAGTGCCCTAGTTACAGCCCAGTGAGTCTAGGTCAGGGTGCTTTGGGATCTGAACAAGCCTTGGGTTGTTCTCCAATCAGCCACCAATGGAGCCGAAAAAATTAAATATGGCTGGGCTTGGGAGTGGGTAAGACCTGCAAGCAGGTGAGACACTGCTACTGTGTGAGCAGACAGCAGCCTGATCGAGGAGAGAAAAGGTGGCTGCTGGCCAGTGTAAATGGACATGTGCTATACGGTTTCTAAGACTTAGGACAAAAAGGCAGAATGTAACAGATTTCATTAAAATTTTGAAAATATTGCTTACATGCAGAATGATAATATTTTGGCTACAATGAGTTGAAAATACATTATTAAAATTAATACCAACTACTTCTTACCTTTAATATGATGACGAGAAAAACTTAAATTACACATATGGCTCACACTATATTCCTATTGGCTAGCATAGATCTATGACAGTCTGGTACACAAACTACAGAACTGAATATTATTGACAACACTGACTTTACTTTTCAAACTTAAAGATGACCAGGTTGGGGCAGAATGACCAGACGTTAAATGAACTGAACACAGGAGCTGCATTGCTGGGGTGAGGTTGCAGGGAGGCCGGTGTCCTATCCACATAACTGGAAAGGAGGGCAAGTCCTCCTTTCTGGTACCTGTGGTTTTATCATGCTGCATAAATATTAAAAATATGCAACTGCCAATCGACAAGCTCTCTCCATCATCCAGTATCGCGCAAAGTGTGAGGATATGGAAATTGTAATCAGAAATCTTCCAGCAAACAAAAGCCCAGGACCAGATGGCTTCACAACTGAATTCTACCAAAAATTTAGAGAAGAGCTAACACCTATCCTACTCAAACTCTTCCAGAAAATTGCAGAGGAAGGTAAACTTCCAAACTCATTCAATGAGCCCACCATCACCCTAATACCAAAACCTGACAAAGATGCCACAAAAAAAGAAAACTACAGGCCAGTATCACTGATGAACAAAGATGCAAAAATCCTTAACAAAATTCTAGCAAACAGAATCCAACAGCACATTAAAAAGCTCATATATCATGACCAAGTGGGCTTTATCCCAGGGATACAAGGATTCTTCAATATCCGCAAATCAATCAATGTAATACAACACATTAACAAACTGAAAACTAAAAACCATATGATTATCTCCATAGATGCAGAGAAAGTTTTTGACAAAATTCAACATCCATTTATGGAAAAAACCCTCCAGAAAGCAGGAATAGAAGGAACGTACCTCAACATAATAAAAGCTATATATGACAAACCCTCAGCAAACATTATCCTCAATGGTGAAAAATTGAAAGGATATCCCCTAAAGTCAGGAACAAGACAAGGGTGCTCACTCTCACCACTACTATTCAACATAGTTTTGGAAGTTTTGGCCACAGCAATCAGAGCAGAAAAAGAAATAAAAGGAATCCAGATTGGAAAAGAAGAAGTAAAACTCTCACTGTTTGCAGATGACATGATCCTTTACACAGAAAACCCTAAAGACTCCACCAGAAAATTACTAGAGCTAATCAATGAATATGGTAAAGCTGCAGGATATAAAATCAACACACAGAAATGCCTTGCATTCCTATACACTAATAATGAGAAAATAGAGAAATTAAGGAAACAATTCCATTCACCATTACAACAAAAAGAATAAAATAATTAGGAATATATCTACCTAAAGAAACTAAAGACCTACTATAAAGCACTGGTGACAGAAATCAAAGAGGACACAAATAGATGGAGAAATATACCATGTTCATGGAGCGGAAGAATCAATACAGTGAAAATGAGTATATTACTCAAAGCAATCGACATATTCAATGCAATCCCTATCAAGCTACCAATGTATTTTTCACAGAACTAGAACAAATAATTTCAAGATTTGTATGGAAATACAAAAAACCTCGAATAGCCAAAGCAATCTTGAGAAAGAAGAATGGAACTGGAGGATTCAACCTGCCTGACTTCAAGCTCTACTACAAAGCCACAGTCATCAAGACAGTATGGTACTGGCACAAAGACATTTTCTAGCATCATACACAAAAATAAACTCAAAATGGATTAAAGATCTAAACGTAAGACCAGAGACTATAAAACTCCTAGAGGCATAACATAGGCAAAACACTCTCCGACATAAATCACTGCAGGATCCTCTATGACCCACCTCCCAGAATACTGGAAATAAAAGCAAATATAAACAAATGGGATCTAATTAAAATTAAAAGCTTCTGCACAACAAAGGAAA
>SJYX01012661.1:26504-54552 GCA_006410675.1 Oreotragus oreotragus | reverse complement strand
ACACAGTATACTAAGGCATATATATGGAATTTAGAAAGAAAGTAACAATAACCCTTATGTGAGACAGCAAAAGAGACACAGATGTATAGAACAGTCTTTTGGACTCTGTGGGAGAGGGAGAGGGTGGGATGGTTTGGGAGAATGGCATTAAAACATGTATATCATACGTGAAACAGATCACCAGTCCAGGTTTGATGCATGAGACAGGGTGCTCAGGGCTGGAGCACTGGGATGACCCAGAGGGATGGGATGGGGAGGGAGGTGGGAGGGTGGTTCAGGATGGGGAACACATGTACACCCATGGTGGATTCATGTCAGTGTATGACAAAACCAATACAATACTGTATAGTAATCAGCCTCCAAAAAAATAAAGTGAAAAAAAAATCAAGGAAAAACATATTACTGATAAAAAAAAAAAAAAAGTGGAGGGCAGTCCCGCTCTCCACTACGCATGTTTCTACCACAAGGCGGCTGCCGGCACTGGGGTGACAGAAGCAGCAGTGCTGGGCCATCAAACAGATTCCCGAGGCTAATCAAGATTACCTTCCAGTGCAAACAGCAGAAACTGAGGGCAGTGCTGTAAATCCAGTTGAATTGGGGGTAATTTTATGCTTACGCAGAAGATTTTAGTTATTGCTCTTGATTTAAAAAAAAATGAGATAAAATTCACATATTATAAAATTCAGTGGTAGCCAGGGGGAATCTTAAAAATTTTTAATCTAATGTTCTTTCCATCTTTGCAGCTATCTTTCTACCTTTGCTATCTTCCTTTATATTATTTTTTAATATCTAGACTAATCCCCAAACCAGTACCATATCATCAAAACTAGTAAGGTCAGCAGGAATAATTTTTCTAAATAGAAAATTCAGAGTCGATGAGGGCAGTATCCCTCACTGTATGTGAAGAGCCCCCAAGAAGCTAGAACTGTCCCCAATGAAAAGAAACTTAATAATTCAAATATGCAATGAAAAGTATTCTGGAAGGCACTACAGATTCTAGAAATCAAAGTTTGTGCATCAGAATTTAGATTCTTTGTTCATCATAACAAACTCCTCTAATTTTCCTCTCTCAACTTCAAGAAGCAAAGACTCAAAGCCCACGCTAACTGGAAAATGACTCAGAAAACAGGAATAGGTAAAAAAGGCTTTGTACATCCAATATTCTTGACATCCTTATCAGCAACTGGAAATTAACTTGAATGACTTTAAGAAAACCCTTAACCTTTCAACCTACTGCAAAGAATTTTCCATCCAAAGTAAGCTGAGTCTGAGCTACCTGAATTTCAATGGTGATATGACAAAGGTATTCTCCCTGGAAATTCCGAGGCACCACTCTCAGGCAAGGTGAACTCTATGAAGTTCCATGTTCATTTCCCTTTGCCCTCGCTTTTTCTGAACGAGTGCTTTTCAGTGACCTGAAACTCAGGCCACTAGGCCTGACCTTTCCAATGACCACCCCCAATCAAAGCAAACAAGATCATTACGCTGACTGCCGGATGAAAACAGGGCACCCTGGGAGAAGTCAGAGGACTGCACTACTGTGAAAGGCCAAGGGCACCCAGGGTCGGGAGGCAGGGGAAAGAGAAACAGCCTCCTAGTTTACTCTTGGGAAACAGCAATATACCTTTTGACCCAGTAATCCTACTTCTGATTGCTTATATATGTACACATGCACACTCACACACATAGCTAAGGTCTTTAGGCTCAGCAACGATATCCACATTTCAAGTAGTAATACATACTGACCACTCGTTAATGTTCAGCTCACATTAACATTTTCCTCTTGGCCAAGGGTGGCCATTAGCAGGAATTCAATGGTTACAGGTTACCAGGAATTAGTCTGGTATTAGTTATATGGTGAGGAATATAATGAAGTCCATTTGCTGTAAGACCTGTCATGTTTGGTAAGAATACTTGAAGCACATTAGTAAGGCAGGTACAGGGAAGAAAAACCGATATGCCTACCTCCTCCTCTAGGAAATCACAAGCCAAGTGGATGCGGGACACATTTACTTGATGGGGTTCAGACTTTAACTTCTTAGAACGCAGACTCCACAGTTTTATACAGGAGTTGTCAAAGCCTGCTGCGAGCAGCTTGCTATCCGGGGAGACCTCTGCAGTGTTCAGCAGCTGCTCTGTGTTGTAGAAGGCGTAGAAGTAGATGGTGGTGAGGGAGGGGGGACCATCCTTGACGCGCTTGATGCTCTCCTGCAGGAGCTCCAGCGCGGCCTCATTCTGCAGGATGGGCGCTGGCATGTCGGCGGGCTCCAGGCCACCACCCTCGCCGCGGGAGGAGCCACCACTGGTGTAGAGCTGGTAGTCTGTCCTCTTGGCGGGCTGCACATCCAGATGGATGTGCCAGGCGAGGATCCTGCACAGTGCGGCATTGTTGTCACTCTGGAGGTAGCGGAGAAGGTAGTTGTAGCTGTCTTCCTGCAGACGAACCACGTACTTGTTGTCCAGGAAGGCTCGCAGCCGGAAGTTAGACAGGATGTCCTGGATGGTCTGAGTGGTCTGGAGCTGCTCGATGACATCCTTCTGGCTGGCATTCTGCAGAAACATTCCATGGAAGCGGCTGTAAAAGCTTTCCACTGTGCTCTTCGGACTGTTCTGGATCAGGTTGAGGTGGAGGTAGACAAAGAGAGGGTAGAGGAGAGGCATCACTTCGTGGCTGTGCTGGGAGTCAGAATCTGTAAGGAAAAAGAAGTGAAGCCTTTATAACCAGCATGGTCTCCTGTGGAGTGCACAGTCCCCTTCTGGCCAGGACCCTACTTTCTGAGGCTATGGATTGAAGTATAAGCCCAACGCAAAATTTTGGAAACTTGAAGCCAAAGCCTTTGGACCAAGGTAGGAAGATCACAGACCCAGAAGGCCGGCAAACCTGGAATTTGATGTCCAGAGGCTAAAGAGTGTGCCTCTTCTCACACACATTCAAAGGAGCTTGTATCCAGGCCTTCGGGTTAGTATTTTCCTCAACGTATTAGCGTTGCTCAAACTGGGATCTCAGACCTTGCAGAGACCCTACATGGATTCTGGAGAGACTAGGTTCTTCACAGAAACTTTAATTTGATAATTTAAAAAGTAAACACAGGTAAATTCAGAACTATCTGGGTAGTCTTTAGCAAGTACTGGCATACAGTCTTAGTGCTCTCATCTCCTGCAGTAACACCAAAGTTCTTAGTTCAGTGGGTTCACTTTCATGTACAGCCCCCTGGTTGGCATGTCCCAATGCTAAGACGACATTGTTCATCCCTAAGTGTCTCACAACCTGTCAGTGTACTCATTTTGATTTTGTTGGTTAAAAAGGACAACTTCTCTTTGCAGTGATAATTTATAAGAGGAATATTTTCATGTCATTAAAACTAAATAATTTGTCAGTGTGAGACTTAAACACCATGAAACCACATGGCAAAGAATGTTCACATGAGTGTCCAGTTTTGTCACAGGCTGATGAGAACAGCACCGAGTGTGTGTGTGACACCTGAGTGAGGGAGGGCAGAGAGCTGTGACAGAGCAAAGGCTCCACGGCCACGCGGACAGAGGCATGCGGCCAGCAAGGAGGCGTGCCTGTGCACCACCACCTCGGTCCATGTGGAGCAGTGAGCTATTTATGGCAAAATCCATCTGTTATATTCACTGGCTAATCTGAACTTTATTTTTTGTGATTTTGCTTGTACTTTATTTGTAAATGAGTTTAGGTTCAAACAAAATAAAGGAAGCATAAAAGATTCATATCTAGTGTAATGTCTGTATGTACCTAAGTAAATAATACAAAAATGCTTTAAGTTAGCACTTACATAACATTATGATAGCATTTTCTTTTTTTATTCCATGGAAAGGAATCCATACCTGTCTCAAGACTCAGGAATACTGAATTAGGGCACTTATCTCTCTAATCAGAAGGGAGATGATTCCAGCACGCTACCTCGGCTTAATGCTCTATTTCATCTTACCACAGGTGAACTAACTGCATAGTATGTGCATTTAAGGATAAACATGCCGCAACTCAAATGCATTCTTACAAGATGAACTTCAATTAAGCGATCCCACACTGAATTAGGGCCGCTGCCCAGCTGCTGTAGGCTCCTGCCTCTGAGCCAGCAGGCGCAGGGTGCTCTGGTGCTGGCCCTGGGTGACTGAGCCTGACTGCCGCGGGGAAGCTGCACTGCTGCTCCACAGGGGGAAAGGAGCGCGTGTCTGCAACAGAGGAGGTCACTTCCGGCATCTTAGTGCTACCATCCCTGAGTTGAAGGTGAATAAACAAATGCAGCAATCCAACCAAGGCAGGACTAGTAGTGGTCCAGACCCTTCAGGAACGAAGGTCTGTGTCATCCCACCATGTAAAGAACCAGGACCAGCTGAGGTGCTAACTAAAGGTAAAAGCAATACTGAATAGGGAGTAGAAGAAGGTAGCTGAAGACCAGCTATGACCATGCGACCAGTTTCAGACCCCAGAACTGAAACTATTATGAGTACTCCTTCTTATTTTATTATGAACATGTTGGTGTGAGTATCTGTACGTAAGCAAATATCTTTGTTTTCTTTCTTTTCTTATCCCCTTACTACAGAATATAAGTTACACTGACTTTGCATCACAGTATTTACTCCTTTTATTGGCTGTGCCACATGGCATGCAGGGTCTTAACATGTTGGTGTGAGTATCTGTACATAAACAAATATCTTTGTTTTCTCTCTTTTCTTATCCCCTTACCACAGAATATAAGTTACACTGACTTTGCGTCCGAGTATTTACTCCTTTTTTGGCTGTGCCACATGGCATGCAGGGTCTTGGTCCCCTGACCAGGGACTGAAGCCATGGCCCCTGCAGTGGAAGCACGGAGTCCTGACCACTGGACCACTAGGGAAGTCCCTATATCATAGCGTTCAAATCACAGTTTCAAGAAGAGTAAACATTACCTGTGGACTTTGTTTCTTCTTTTGAGAAAGTGATTAGGGAATTTTTGGTTGTTGTTCACTTCCTAAGTCTTGTCTGACTCTATGTAACCCCCAGGGACGGCCAAACTTCCCTGCCCTTCACTATCTCCCACAGTTGGCTGAAATTCATGTCCATTGAGTCAACAATGCAATCTAATCATCTCATCCTCTGCCGCCCCCTTCTATTGCCTTCAATCTTTCCCAGCATCAGGGTCTTTTCCAACTAGTCGGTTATTCGCACCCAGTGGCCAAATATAGCTGTACTGAGTGTTGGGCAGAATTATGACCTTGTTAATCATCTTTATTTGGAGATTAATTATCTTTTAAGAAGATGGGTATGGGTGCCAAGTTCATAGTGGGTAGACTTATGATGGTTAATTTTATGTGTCAGTGAGGCTAGGACACAGAGCTTAGATATTGGGTCAAACATTCTAGATGTTTCTGTGAAGGAAATTTTTTAGATGAGATAAACATTTAAATCAGTAGACTAAGCAGAGTGGGTTCCCCTCCATAGGTGGGTGGGACTCATCCAATCAGCTGAAGGTCTTAGGAGCACAAAGAGGAGAAGAGGGAATTCTGCCAGCAGACTGCTTTTGGACATGAACTGCGGCTCTCCTGGGTCCCAGTCTGCAGGCTTGCCCTGAAGATTTTGGACTTGTCAGTCTCTGCAATCATGTGAGCCAACTCAAGATAAATCTCTTTCTTTATATATACATTACATTCTATTGGTTCTGTTTCTCTAGAGAACCCTGACTAATACAGATTTTGGTTATTTCTTTGAATACTGTAATTCTTTAGAAGACCTCTGGAAAATTTCAATCTCAAAATACTAAAAAAAAAGATTCAATTTTATCAATTAGACATTCAATATGTTCTACTGGGGTGAAGGGCTATTTTCAACTCCTTACAATCTTAAGAGTTTCAGGCTTATTTTTGAAAATGAGAGGCATTTTCATTTACTAAGCTCAGAATAAAAAACCACAAAACACTAGCCATCTAGAAACACGGATGCAGTACTTTAAAAATTCCCATCAACATACCTGGAACAGGGTAAGATTAACTTGAAGTTTTAGCTAAATTTTAATCTTGTTCCCTTGTAATCATAATATACACCTTATGTTTTACTGAAAGGACACTAAGTCAGACAAACACCAGTCCTCATTCGCTGGCCTTTCTCCACAGGGTTGGGCCTTCGACACAACCCAACACCTTCCTTTCTTTGTAGGCAGCACCACTGACCTGACCCTTCCCATCCATGCCTGTGAGCTCCTCTTCCTACCTTGCTCTTCAAAGGCTTACCTCACTTTAAGGAACTAACACTGCGTGTATACCTTCTATGAGCCGGCCACTTACACCCGAACTGTATCTAAGAGTCCCAGGTATCCCCAGGTTCAGATCCAGAGTGACTGACTCCAGTCTATGCTCTGCCTACTGAGTGTCTTGGAGAAAAGGCCCCAACAGGCAAGCTCACAGAACCTCTCACCCCATGGCTTCTAGAGAAGAAACATACTGCAGGTGCTACAGCCTTAGTACTCACTTTCTCCATTATCTCCTTTAGGGTTTTTCATCTCCTAGCCTTTAATTTGTACTTTCCATAGCTGATGCCGAGTTATGTACCTTACATGCTATGCAGCAGGATGCCATAATCCTAACCATGTAAAAAGTAAAACCTGACTTATTTCTGCCCAGTATATCTCCCCCTGCCCCCCACTCCAAGCCCGTCATTCTCAGCTCTCCCTCCTTTACTCCTGGATATCTCACCTTGACGATGGAACAATGGACTCAAGACACCGCTTTCCACTTCCGCAGCCCTGTCTCCCTCCTCAGGGCCTCTGTGCACTTGGGCTGGCCTCCATCGCCCCTTAACACACACTCTGTCCACTGCTCCCATACGCACAGTCACACCCGGGCCTGTCTCCATCACGCAGGATGAAGGTCACACGTCTAAGCCTGTGGTCCAATCCTGCCTCCATTCTGTCTTCCTCTCCAATCTGAAAGCCCATTTTCAACAAAGGGCTCCTTCAAGGTTCCTGAAAACATAATCACCAACTCTGCCACTCTGTCCGTGCATCTGCACAGAGCCTGAATCCTTCTACTTCTCTTCCACAGATGTCTGAAACTCAAGTGCTAATGTAAAGCCTACTCTCCTAAAGAAGGCCGCCTCTAACTGCCACACCCCAACCTCTCTCTTCCTTCACTTCAAATGCGGCCTCAATACCCCGCGACTGGTTCTATACTGGTCCACGAAAACACTTCCCCTACTGTCACATTTCATGCAAAAACTGTGACTTTTAGCCCTCTTAGGATTAATCACCAATTCAGATTAATGACTATGTGTTCTACTTCTATCCTGGGGCTCAGGAGATAACTATTCATTTGATTTGGCTGACTACTCTTCAGAGACCTGATGGTAGAGAAAAATGTTCCAGGAAAAAGCATTCTGTAAGGAAAAACCATATATATTCTACCTCTCAAAATAACCTGTGACCGAGGACTGAAGAATTAAATTATAGACCAACAGGCAACTTTCTCAGTTTTGAAACCAGATGAGAAATTACACTGGAAAAGGCTAATGGAGACTATCTCAGTGACAGATTTGGAGCTTCCCAAGTTGTCTGGCTCCTTCATCAGAGGGCAGGCCCCCCACCAACACACTCTACTGTTACCCGAGCCCCAGCGCAATCAGTGCCTCATGTACATACAGTCTGAATGGATACAACAGAAGGGCTAAATGCCGCCAGGCATTTCTCTCTAAACGAACTTCCTCATCACTAGACTGATGAGAAAAAACTATAAAGGGGAAATCATAGCTGTATTTTAAAAACCAAGTGAAATAATTTTATAAAAACAGATTAAAAAATTTTAAAAATTGCTTAAAGCCTCAAAAACCAATGCCAATAGTTAAAAATATCTCATCTCTAAGTTCTTGCTTACCTCTGATTGAAATTCTTTTTATAAATCCAATTTTTCTTTTTTTATTTTTAGCCGACACAGAAAGCAACTGATCGCTGTTCTGAGATACTTAACATTCATATGATATAATGATCTTACTGGAGTTTCTTTCTTTACAGTTTAAACAAACTCTATTAAATTGTTAATCTTCACAATTTTTAAGTTTCTGCAACAGTTTAACAGACTATTCTCTACTTAATGAATCCCATCCCTCAACATCTGTGAAACTGATAAGATAACCCTCTCTAGGGTTTTATTTTGTAACCTTTATCTCCTGTAACATACTGGTCATTTTGCCCAACTACACAATGCAGGAAATGTGGATTCTTTGCTTTAAAACACTAGCCACTATGAGGGTGAAGTAAAAATTAGAACTCTCAGTGTGTAATCAGGTATATTATTTTTGGTTTATATACTTGATTGCTTACTAAAATTATTAACTCAAGGATTGTTCAAATAAGGAAAGAAAAATAAAACATCTTCAAAGTATTTGAACTATAATTTTCTACTCACCAATACGTGGCTAATTACTCTCCATCTGTTGAGGACAGAGAAAGTTTTGTATTTCTTACACCTCAAGGTGTTTTGTGGAAGGAAAGTACTCAAAAGACTTTGATTAAAACCAGAATTAACGTAGTCACTTTTATTGTAATCATCTTTCCAACATTAAAATTATAATCAGTTTTCTTAGGACTAGTCAAAATCACTTGGTTTTGTCTTTGAATAGCCTTGTTCACTCTACATATGAGGAAATAAAGGCATCAGACAGGCTACATGACTTCATTTTTAAAAGTGACAAAGTCAAACAGTGAATTATGAAACCTCATTATAATTCATATCTACTGGTTCTGTATTTCCACCAGGTTATTTCACCACTCACAAACTGGTCTAAATTACAACTTTTAATTTTTTGTGTTGTTGATTCATGAGTATTATTACTCTCTTGCACTTTTGGAAATAGGGAAAAAGGCCATTTTGAGATGTACTGTCTTACTGGCAGTGAAAGCAACATCCATTTCACATCCGCTGCATGTAAAGAGGCATCCTTTACAGGGCTGACTGAGCCTCCACTTACTCAGCACAAGTCACAGTCACTGTGCTAAAGGCCACAGACTAGTGAATAGCATGCTCAGAGCCCTTTAACCTCCTGATTTAACTCTCAGGAGTTACAAAAAACTATAAGTTTGAATACAAGACTTGTGTTCAACTACCTTTGGATTCCTGGCGGCACCTAAACCATAGCTGGAACATAGGTTCTGAGGGAAATGTGCATCACCCCTTTTTGACAAAAATGGGTGCTGGTGCTGAGTACTTACCAGTGAGAAAATTCCGCAGCCGTCCAAACTGTACTTCATATTGCTGGGGCTCTGCCTGGCAAGGGGCTGCGGACACTATGTTGGCACAACCAGATTCTGATTGGACTACAGAGGAAGAGACACACAAGATGCATACAGAAAGACAATCATTACCTAAAATGTGGCAGGATGGGTGGCAGCTGGTGTTGAGGGGCATCAGTAGCATTGGGCATCTCAGTACATTTTCAAAGGACATTGGGGCTTCTGGTCAAGTATGACTGACACATCTACCTGCCCTTCCTGACACCCAGTGACGTGACAGCAGAGGAACAAAAGGTATAAAGCACAGGATACACGAGCCAGATGAGAAGAGAGGTGCAGAGACTCATGAGAGACTCCTCTAGACGCATCTGAGCACAGGACCTGGTACTGTACCACCATGTGCCCTGGGATGGGTCTATTTTCACCCTTGGTGCTCGGCATCCAGGGGGCCCTTTCAATCTAGAAATTCTCATCTTGCAATTCTGAGAAATTTCCTTGAATCATTTTGTTGACTCTCTCTTGTCTTCTCTTTCTGGGACTTCTACAATTTCTAGATAGGCCTTCAGAACTGATCCTTTAACCTCTCCCAGATTCCATTTTTTATCTTTCTGCTCTACTCTATGTGAGGCTTTCTCAACTTTCAACTCTTCTAATGATTTTTCAGTTGTACTGTCATGTAAGTACATGTACATACATAAATATGTGGTTTTGAACTGTGGTATTGGAGAAGACTCTTGAGAGTCCCTTGGACTGCAAGGAGATCAAACCAGTCAATCCTAAAGGAAATCAAACTGAATATTCACTGGAAGGACTGATGCTGAAACTGAAGCTTCAATACTTTGGCCACCTGATGCGAAGAACCGACTCATTAAAAAAGAACCCTGATGCTGGAAATGACTGAAGGCAGGAGAAGGGGACGACAGACACGAGTTTGAGCAAGCTCCAGGAGCTGGTGATGGACAGAGAAGCCTGGCGTGCTGCAGTTCGTGAGGTCACAGAGGTGGACCTGGCTGAGCAACTGAACAACAACACAAACACCTGAAAGTTCTTTTTTTCTCTCAAAACAGCATTCTCTTGTTTTAAGACCATCAGCAATGATATTTCTGAGGTTTCCCTTCTTTCTGCTGTTTGGTTTCTCCAAGATGCTTCTCATTATTTCTTTTTGCTTCCATTTTTCATGTGAAGTAGATCAGTTTCTTTCAAGGTCTGAACCAACAATCTCTAGTTTTCTGAAAGTCAGCATCATAGAGCTGATAAGAACTCTGGGCATGGGTTTATCACCCAAGAGGATGCAGATGGCATCTTCCTGGTGATGTTTTTAGGTCTTTTCTGTTGGACAGGGCGGATTCACCAGGATGAGCGATAGTTAATCACTTTCCTGGTCAGTAGGTGCTTGGCTGCCAAAATTCTCAGTAATGGGAGGAGGAAGAAGGCTGGAATCTCAATACTCGGGATGTAAACATACACTTCATCACCATTCTGTGAGTTCATGCTTTGTAAAAAGCAAAGTTCTCCTACCCTTTTTGCTGGGGGTGGGAACCCCAGGACTGGAAAAAGATGGCTGGGGACCGAGGAGCCATCTTTAGCAATAATCTGGATGAAACACCGACACACGTGTAATTAAGCATGGATGTAATTTATGCAGCAAGGATGCAGAGCCATGACATACAACACACAGAGATGGAGAGATGGGTGAGAAGAATCAGTGTCCCCTCTGAAACTCAAGAGACTTGATGGAAGGCTGCACATGTAGGAACAGCCTCCTTCTCCTGCTGCCCCTCCATGAGGAAGCCAGTCTTGAGTCCTCAGTCACAAGTGCCCACCACGTCCTCCCCTCACTCTTCTGGGCCTTTCAGCTCAGGCTGAAATCACTTCAGACTGGATCATACCGTAGCCTTCTTAATAGCTCCCCTGGTTCTCATCTGGCCCTTCCTTGGTTAACACGGACACCAGAGTCATCTTCCAAAAATCCACATTTGGTACCTTGGATGCTCCCCTTCAACTCTCCCCGCTGATAAGCTCCTAATGGTTCTTTGGGAACTCAGCTCATTATTTCTATGATTTACTGACCCGACTATATGCTGGGAACCATTAGACCTTTTGGGAAGCCCTTTTGACCTGCTGATCTACCTGTAAAGAGTACGTTCTTTGCACAGAGGCTGAGTATCCCCCTCACAGGACTCACTATGTCACTCTCCCACGAGTGCTGATTCACCTGCCTCATTTCCCAACTGTAATGTGAAGCACCTCAGAAGCCAGGATCAAGTCTCAGCTCTCTCTAGAACTTCTCAGCACCTGGCCACTGGCAGGCCTTCAAGACTGTCTGCTGAATGCAGACATAATTATTCAGATTACTCAAGCAAATTATTCAGGAGAAAATTTTCTGATAATCACATTTCATGCTTCTCACTTTTCCTGGCAGTTTTCTACAAGTAACAGGCCGTCTCCTGATATGCCATCATATCTAAATCAAGACAACTGACAGCACAAATTTTACAGTGGTTGCCCTACTGTCTATCAGCAGCAGCACAGGTTCCAAAGAAGAGAAGGCAGCAGGCGCTTACCCAAGACTGTGATGCCAAGCTCAGAAGGACTTACTCATGATTGGTACACTGGTCATCTTACTAGGAACAGTAAGGCATTCAGGAATCTATTCCAAGTCCATCATCTGGCTCCACCCTTGTCAGGGGAAGGTGAGGGACAGTGAGTGAGTCTGACATGGAAGACAAGGAGGCAGATGCCTGCCGGGCTTCTTATTAGGAGCCAGGGCTGAGCTAGAGAAAGTACTGTAATCTCAAGCTTCACCCTTGGCCATTTAAAGACGCTTATAACCAATCTAAAAGTACTGCAGGAAAAATTTCTCAAAAATTTTTCTAAAAAATCCAAATCCAATTTCAAAACAATAAAAGCAAAAACACATTGTAAGTCTCAGGAATATGCGTATGATGCTAACACTTCCAACCACTTCCCAAAGGACTCGTCCTGGAGAACCTGGCCTTCCATGGGTGAGGTCCAGGTGAGATGGGAGGGGCCCATGCAAGAGGGAAGAGTTGACCCTGGCCCCGTTCAGGGAAGGATAAAGTCGCACACAACATCAGGAACAGCTCAAAAGCCCTGGGATTCCAAGGGAAGACGTGTTATGATGGGTTTTCGAAGAGGTACTTGGGCCAACTGCTGCCTCTGGGAGAGGGGCAAGGTACCTGTGAGGCTGGCAGCCATCTCCTCGGTGCTCTGCGACAGCCGCAGGCCTTGCTTCAGTGGGCCATCCGCATCCCCGTACTGCCGGCGTTTGAGGTAGCAGGACACGGCCATCTGGATCTGCTCCGTGCGGACCCGTTTCATGACCTGTGGGGGTGTCACACGGACAGCTGGATGTCATGCATGGATAGGGGCCACCGGGCCGACTTGAGAGCCTTAATGACCAACCTCACCCTCTCTACCACCTTATCTACTGTCCCAATGACCACCTGGCCAACTTCAATCATGGAAAACGAGATAGCCTAGATATTAGGTTGGTACAAATGTAACTGTAGCTTCTGTGTTGTTAAATTTGCTGTTTGATACTGAAATACATTCTTAAATAAATGTAGTTATATGACATTTTAATGACATTTCTCAAATTATTTTTTTTTTTGCTAATGACTTATTACTTGCTGTTTATTTTATATTCATTTTAGACTGTGGAAATGAGGTTTGACAAAATGCAAATCCGAACGATTTTCTTATTTGAGTTCAAAATGGGTCATAAAGCAATGGAGAAAACTTGCGCCATCAACAATGCATTTGGCCTAGGAACTGCTGCTGCTGCTGCTAAGTCACTTCAGTCATGTCCGACTCTGTGTGACCCCATAGACGGCAGCCCACCAGGCTCCCCCATCCCTGGGATTCTCCAGGCAAGAATACTGGAGTGGGTTGCCATTTCCTTCTCCAATGCATGAAAGAGAAAAGTGAAAGTGAAGTCGCTCAGTCTGTCTGACTGTTAGCGACCCCATGGACTGCAGCCCACCAGGCTACTCCGTCCATTGGATTTTCCAGGCAAGAGTACTGGGGTGGGGTGCCATTGCCTTCCCCGGGCCTAGGAACTGCTAATGATCAATTCGCTAATGTGGTGGTTCAAGAAGGTTTGCAAAGGAGACAAGAGCCTTGAAGATGAGACGAGTAGTGGCTGGCCATCAGAAGTTGACAATGACCAGCTGAGAGCAATCACTGAAGCTGATCCTCTTACGACTACACAAGAAGCTGCTGAAGAAGTCAATGTCGACCATTCTACAGTTATTCGGCATTTGAAGCAAACTGGAAAGGTGAAAAAACTTGGTAAGTGGGTGCCTCAGGAGCTGACCAAAAAAAAAACACACCATCATTTTGAAGTATTGTCTTCTCTTAATATACACAACAACAATATACCATTTCTCAATCAGATTGTGATATGGGACAAAAAGTGGATTTTATATAACAACCAGTGATGACCAGCTCAGTGACTGGACTGAGAAGCAGCTCCAAAGCACCTCCAAAAGCCAAACTTGCACCAAAAAAAGGTCACAGTTACTGTTTAGTGGTCTGCTGCCTGCCTGACCACTACAGCTTTCTGAATCCCAGTGAAACCGCTTTATCTGGGAAGCATGCTCAGGAAATCGATGAGATACACTGAAAACTGCAATGCCTGCAGCCAACACTGGTCAACAGAAAGGGCCCAATTCTCCATGACAACTCCTGACTACAAGTCACACACCAATGCTTCAAAACTTGAATTGGACAACGAAGTTTTGCCTCATCCGCCACATTCACCTGACCTCTCGTCAACCGACTACCACTTCTTCAAGCATCTTGACAACTTTTTGCAGGGAAAATGTGTCCACAACCAGCAGAAAGCAGAAAATGCTTTTGAAGAGTTCGTCAAATCCCAAAGCATGCATTTTTATGCTACAGAAATGAACTTTTTTCTCATTGGCAAAAATGTGTTGATTCTAACAGCTCCTATTTTGATTAATAAAGATGTGTCTGAACCTAGTTATAATGATTTAAAATTCACAGTCCAAAACCGCAATTACTTTTGTACCAACCTAATAATAAAGCCCCACAGGGAGAATTGTTACATGTATATGCATGGCTGTTCGCTTGAGCCCCTTTGCTGTTCACCTGAACTATCACAACATTGTTAATCGGCTACACCCCAATACAAGATAGTAAAAAAAAAAAAAAAAAAGAAGCCCCACAGATTTCCCCTCCAAACTCCATTTAGATCAGTGTGTTTACATTTCAGTCATGTTGTTTGCCTTTTTCACTCTTGATTTGTAACACCAGGTACAGATAAGCATCAAAATAATAAGAGGATATGTATACATATTAGAAAATTTCTCAGGAATTCTTTTAATGTTATTCTTGGCTGTGCTGGGTCTCCGCTGTCTTGTGCAAGCTTTCTCTGGTTGTGATAACAGGGGCTACCCGCTATGTGAACCGCACAGGTTCTCACGGCAGTGACCTCTCTTGTTGCAGAGCACCAGCTCTAGGGCACATGGGCTTCAGTGGTTGTGGCTCTTGGGCTTAGGTGCCCCACGACACGTGGGCACTTCTTGGACTAGGGATTGAACCCACATTCCCTGTACTGGCATGTGGACTCTCAATGGACCACCAGGGACCACCAGTGAAATCCTCTCATGAATTCTTGTAAGGGAGGAAATGCAGGGGTAATATTCAAACTAATTTGAGGTGGTAATTCAAGCTAGTTTGAAAGTTCCCCTTCAAAAGGACTATCTTCCTTGACTGCTAAATTTATGATCAAGAAGGATAGAAACTCCTTGGACTTCCCTAGTGGCCCAGTGGTTAAGACTATGTGCTCCCAATGCAGGGGGGGGCCCAGGTTTAATCCCTGGTCAGGGAACTAGGGGTTTCCCTGGTGGCTCAGATGGTAAAGAATCTGCCTGCAATGCAGGAGACCTGGGTTTGATCCCTGGGTCAGGAAGATCCCCTGGAGAAGGGAATCGCAATCCACTCTAGTATTCTTGCCTGGAGAACCCCATGGACAGAGGAACCTGGAGAGCTACAGTTCATGGGGTTGCAAAGAGTTGGACATGACTAAGTGACCAACACTTTCACTTCAGGGAACGATCCCACATGCCATAACTATGACCTGGCCCAGCCAAATGTATATGTATTTACACACACACACACACACACACACACACACACACACACGGAACGATCCCACATGCCATAACTAAGACCTGGCCCAGCCAAATACACACACACACACACACACACACAGAATATCAGGAACCCCTGATGCTGCTATTGGCCTCAAGCACTCCTCTGCCTGAAATAAAGAATACTGCAGTCCAGATGAACACTGACAGCTGGATGAATTTTCTAGATTCACTCCAGTGAGGTAAAAAATATTTTCTTCTTCAGAATCAAAACACGGTGTCCACTCTGGAATGCAAACATTATCTGTACACAAGTGATTGTCCCCATCAGGGTGACTTTCTCTAAATCAAGAGCTTCTACTTTTTTTGTCTGTATGTGGAAGATGTGTTTTTGATAATTTATTTGGATATGTTTAAGTTTTCAGTTTCAATTATAGGCACTGGACTTCTCTTTCGTGATTTCCTCCATTTGTTTTCAGTTCAGTTCAGTTCAGTCGCTCAGTTGTGTCCGACTCTTTGTGACCCCATGAATCGCAGCATGCCAGGCCTCCCTGTCCTTCACCAACTCCTGGAGTTCACTCAGACTCACGTCCATTGAGTCAGTGATGCCATCCAGCCATTTCATCCTCTGTCGTCCCCTTCTCCTCCTGCCCCCAATCCCTCCCAGCATCAGAGTCTTTTCCAATGAGTCAACTCTTCGCATGAGGTGGCCAAAGTACTGGAGTTTCAGCTTTAGCATCATTCCTTCCAAAGAAATCCCAGGGCTAAAATTCCTCATATTCCAAAAATCTGTTATTCTTTAAATATTAAAAAAATTTATCCATTGAAATTTCTTTCAGTGAATAACCAAATAACTGTTTTATCCAGATACTGCACCAAACAAGCTGTTCCAAAATCACTGACAAATAATCCTTGCAAACTGATTCATGCTGACTGTTTCAAAACATAATCTGAAGATTTTTGAAAACATAATATGAAGATTGACTTTTCAATTGCATGAAAGTCATACAACAGAACAAACAGTAGAGGCTGGAGATATGCATATACAAAAATACATATATTCATATACAAATATAAAACGTTACAACATCATACATGTTATTTTAAACCAAGAGTATAGAATGATTATATTATCTATGCATTTCATTTCTGGATTACTAGAGATAGTATCAAATATTTGTTAAAAAGGAGAGGCAGTGGGTCTGAGACGGCTGAGTCAGTGATACAACGAAACATACAGCTAACTTCAAGAATTCTTAGTCTCCAAACTCTTCCAAAGCAGCCCAATCCCTCATATTTTAGCTGAAACTAAAGCTTTTCTAGATTTCCTACTAACCATCTCTTATTGCCATGGGAATGCAAACTATCAATGTATGTCCCTTAGTGTTTCAAATAAGATGGGAGTTAAGAGGTTACCTGTCTGACAGGAAAAACGTGTACACAGGACAGACATGGGAAAACTAATAGAGCAGACCCTGAAATGGCAAGTGAGCCCAAGGTGGGACAATGTATATATATGTTTAAAGAGAAGGGGAAAAGAGATGGCGAAGAGAAAGCAGCTAGAACAGCAGTTAAAAAAAAAAACAACAAAATGGCTGAGTCAGTGATACAACGAAACATACAGCTAACTTCAAGAATTCTTAGTCTCCAAACTCTTCCAAAGCAGCCCAATCCCTCATATTTTAGCTGAAACTAAAGCTTTTCTAGATTTCCTACTAACCATCTCTTATTGCCATGGGAATGCAAACTATCAATGTATGTCCCTTAGTGTTTCAAATAAGATGGGAGTTAAGAGGTTACCTGTCTGACAGGAAAAACGTGTACACAGGACAGACATGGGAAAACTAATAGAGCAGACCCTGAAATGGCAAGTGAGCCCAAGGTGGGACAATGTATATATATGTTTAAAGAGAAGGGGAAAAGAGATGGCGAAGAGAAAGCAGCTAGAACAGCAGTTAAAAAAAAAAACAACAAAATACACAACTGGCCCTATTGGGGATCACTAGAAACTAGTCTGTAAATACAGATTCTAACGAATCTGCCTAAATTAGCTGCCCCAGTGGGGTCGCACAGAGTCAGACACAACTGAAGCGACTTAGCAGCAGCAGCAGCTGCCCCAAACAGCAGATTCTGGCTCCAAACCACTGCTTATGAGAACCTTCCCTGAGGGTAGGCAGTGAATCATCTGCAAGGCCATGGATCTCAAGGGGAGGAACCAGGCATTAAGTCTCTTTTACAGCTGCACTCAACTGAAGTATCAGAAACATGAGCCAACTGACTTCCCTGGACTAGATTCCAGTGCACACGTATTTTAAATGAAATAAATAATAAATGAAGAGAATTCTGCAAAGAAATCAGTCCCTCTCTCTTGACTGATTTCCCTAGATGCCATGTTTTTTTTCAGTAACTAAATCGTGTGACTCTCTTGCGACCCCATGGACTGTAGCTCACCAGGCTCCTCTGTCTGTGGGATTTCCCAGGCAAGAATACTGGAGAGGGTTGCCATTTCCTTCTCCAAAGGATCTTCACTACCCAGGGATTGAACCCACGTCTGTTGCTTGGCAGGTGAATTCTTTACCACTGAGCCACCTCGATCTCCACAGTACTAACACCCATAAATGGACACATGAAGAAAATAAAAAACAAAACAAAACAAACCCTCCTTAAAATGGACCTGTCTTTTTGAGAGACTCAGGCATGAGACTAACATTGCAATTCCCTTACCTGTTTATCTTTTCTCATATTTATAAAATCTTTTAAATTTAAATTGATTTTCAATCTAATTACATCTTTGTCAAAAAATTTCAGGTTTTCTCTTAATTTTCAATTGACATAAAATATTTTAACTTTAAAGTTAAAAATACATACATACCTTTCTTTTCATATTACATTATTAGTATTTCTGGAAACTAAAATGAGGATTCTAACCTATTGTATCTATTTCTCATGCATTAATAGTTCTCTACTATTTACTACTTCAACAAAGTTGCTACAGAAGACCAGGACAGGATCACCTTCCTGCCTCAAGGTAACACCAGGAAGGAAGAACCACAGCTGCTCTCTTAACACTCACCCTTGCAGCCTAACCCCACCCACTTACATTCAAATATGTGTGGTTGGAGGGGTGCTTAAAGAGACAGCCCCAGCCCAGCACTTCATGGGTTAAGGACTACCCAATTCCACGAGATGCCAATAGAGCACCATGTGAACAGCATGTCTCCCCTCACCCCTAAGATACAAGGTGACAGCTTTGAGGATAAATGAGTTCAAAACAAATCCAGGCAAACTCACCACCACTATCCTCAAATCAATTCCCTAACTGAGTATATGGACAGCAGCTAGGTGTTTCTGTGTGGTTTTTTTTTTTTAAGTGTATGTTTTCCAGTTGTAATTATGTTTAAAAACTGATAAAAATCATTTTATACTTGCTGCTTCAGTTGTGTCCGACTCTGTGCGACCCCATAGACGGCAGCCCACCAGGCTCCCCCGTCCCTAGGATTCTCTAGGCAAGAACACTGGAGTGGGTTGCCATTTCCTTTTCCAATGCATGAAAGTGAAAAGTGAAAGTGAAGTCACTCAGTCGTGCCCGACTCTAGCGACCCCATGGACTGCAGCCCACCAGGCTCCTCCATCCATGGGATTTTCCAGGCAAAAGTACTGGAGTGGGGTGCCATCGCCTTCTCCGAAAGTGCCTACTAGGGACTCACGTATCAGTTCTCTTCTCTTTCACTGCAGCATTCTACATGCTTGCAAAATCCATTGACAGATCATTCTAAGTAGCATCTAAAAACCTAAGTTTTTGCATTAATCATCATGATTAAATGCTTTGTGGAAATATAAACCATAGCTTAAAAATAAATGAACCAGACTATTCTCGGTTTCGGTCATATATAATTTTAAAACTTGCAGAGTAACTAAAAGCTGTGCTCTTTCCCATGGAAATAATATGCCACAAGAATAAGGCTCACAGCTGGGGGCTTAGGATGCAATGTAAAATCTGGGACGGGATAGGGTGGAGCAGAAATCATACAGTCTGGCAGCCAGATGACACTAGAAATTGATCTCCTCTAACATCAGCTGAGACCTCCATAAAGTCCCAGAAGTCTTTTCTTGTCAATTCTTTTCCCGTAGCTTCCTATCCCCAGCCACTCCAAACCTGCAGTAGTCTCCTTATCCAGCCAGCCAACATCAGCGAGCTACTTACTTAGACTTGAGATTCCTCAACTCTTGAATATGCCACCTCCCCTGTGTCTTCTGGCTCCCCTCTTCCATCCTTCACATTCCCTGCATCACAGCATCAGTGACACAAGACTCTATGCTGTCTGTAGTCAGATCACGTTTCTGAGCTCAAGACTGAATGATTTCTCTACCTGGATGCTGCCAACATCTGAAATGCAATGTGCTCAAATGCTCTTCCTTCCATACTTCCTCCTTCTAGTTTTCCTAGCCAGCTTAATGGTGCCACCAACCACCAAGAGACAACAACAATAAAAACCACAAACAAAACCAACCAAACAAGCAAAAACTAGTGGTCATCTTCTCCTGTCTCCCCCAACCTCACTTCTATACGGCCATCATCTCCTTCTATTCCAGACAGGATTCTGTCTTGGAGCCACTGTGTTACTACATCCTCATTGCTGCTTTTTGACAGCACAAATCACTTCTCATCTTGACTATTCCAATATCCTCCCACCTCTAGGCCTACCTCAAACAACCTTTTGAAGGGGGTCAGAGAAAAAGACAAATCTGATTATGCTACTCCATGCTAAAAACCATCCTCCACAACCGATGCAGCTGCCCTCTTCTGCCATCACTGTTTCTTAGTTGCCCCAGATGAACAGTTCCCTAGAACAGGGCTTTTATCTTGGAAATTCACATTAAAAATAAAGTGAGCTTTGTCTAGCTCTTGCTTGGAATTCCCAACGGTTTACTTTAGGCACGTGATTTCTCTGTATTTTTATGAACCAAGAAAGCCACAAATATTTAATTCCTACTTCAACACTTGTTTTAGGGCTCAGAAAACTTATTTCTATACAAAACTTTGTTAACGTGGAAGGGTATGGCACAATCTATAGAATGGCTACCTATATATACCATGTCTGATTTTATAAAGAAAACTTTTCACATGTACTCCATTTACAACGTCTGCAGACAGAAGAAACAGGATATTGTGCTCTCAGAATAAGGGGGATATGGTTTCCTATGTTTATCATTGTCTCTGAAACAGGACTCAAATGAGGTTTTGGAGATGCTTTAGTGACATTAAATCCTCATGTGTGTCTCAGTGGAAAGATCACTTTTTTATCCTAGAGTAGTACTGCCCATGGGCTTCCCGTCTGCCAGTGCAGGAGATGCAGGTTCAATTTCTGGGTCGGGAAGATCCCTTGGAGAAGGAAATGACAACCACTTCAGTATTCCTGCCTGGGAAATCCCATGGACAGAGGAGCCTGGCGGGCTATAGTCCACGTGGTCACAAAAGACTGGGATATGACTTAACAACGAAAACAACAGTACTGCCCATAGGACTCCCTGCAATGATGGAAATGCTGTACATCTACACTATCCAGTGTGGTAGCCACAAGCCACAAAGGGCTATTTAGCAATTAAAATGTGACTAATGCAACTGAAGAATTTAAGTTTTCATTTTAATTAAAGCAACCACACGTGGCCAATGCTTACTGTATTGAACACAGTTCCAGATCATGGTATTTTGTAAAAGTAAAGCAGCAGTATCATGACTTAAAAATGTCAATTCACAAAGTTTTGCAAAATAGTTCTGTTTACTGAATTGCCAACTCTCCCAGATACATTTAAATACATCTTACCAGAAAGATATCTTATCTGATTGCTAAACAAAGATGAATGGGAACTTTCTATAGTATTTTCTAAAGCTTGACAATTCTTTAAACCATCTTCAAGTTAAAAAAAAAAAATGAGAAGGGAAAAAGGAATTTGTTTCAGCAGACAAAACAGAGCAGCAGTTACTGTCTGTAAAACATTCAAATAAAAGCAAGCTCAAACCTAAGACAACTTTACCCTGGCAATAAGAAAATTAATAAAGAAAAATATTTTGTTAACTTAAAAAAAGGTTCCATTCCTGGATCAGGAAGATCCCCTGGAGGAGAGCATGGCAACCCACTCCAGTATTCTTGCCTGGAGAATCCTATGGACAGAAGAGCCTGGCGGGCTCTAGTCTATAGAGTCAGAAACCACTGACCAGCAAAGAGGCAGACTCCACTGAAGCGACTTAGCATGCACGCAAGCCATTTCTATCTTCAACATCTATGCCTCTGTGGTCACTTTAGCCACTCTGAATCAATTCCGTTTTCTAGAACACATCACCTTCGCATCTATCAAATCACCTATGACAGAGCACTTCTTGAACCCGCACATCACTGGAAATCTCAACAAAGCCATAGATACCCATTCAGGTGGGTATACCTTTTTTCACTTATCACTTATTAATACTATACTGATTGTATAAATAACCCCAAACTAGCATTGACTGAGATTGTTTCAGTCCAGTACATTTCCCAAACAGCACCTTGTTGTTGGAAAGTGTAATTACAGTGTTTGTAATAGGAGACACTTAAGCGTGTGGTGACACTTTCTTTTAAGAGGGATACTTTGTCAACAAAGGTCCATCTAGTCAAGGCTATGGTTTTCCCAGTGGTCACGTATGGATATGAGAGTTGGACTATAAAGAAAGCTGAGCGCCGAAGAATTGATGGTTTTGAACTGTTGTATTGGAGAAGATTCTTGAGAGTCCCTTGGACTGCAAGGAGGTCCAACCAGTCCATCCAAAGGAGATCAGTCCTGGGTGTTCATTGGAAGGACTGATGCTGAAGCTGAAACTCCAATACTTTGGCCACCTGATGCGAAGAATTGACTCATTGGAAAAGACCTCGATGCTGGGAAAGATTGAGGGCAGGAGGAGAAGGGGACGACCGAGGATGAGATGGCTGGATGGCATCACGGACTCGATGGACATCTGAGTGAACTTCGAGAGATGGTGATGAACAGGGAGGCCTGGCGTGCTGCGATTCATGGGGTCGCAGAGTCAGACACGACAGAGCAAATGAACTGAACTGAAAAGGTATAATCTTTCCAAAAAGCTAATCTGATGCCATCTGTGCTCAGCTTAAAAACTTTCTCCTTCCTCTACCAGTGGGGAAGATTAAAAAAAAAAAAAAAATCCCATCTTCATCTAGTCATCTCAAGGTTACTCTGATCTGTCTTTGTTTACAAAACAGGTGGGTACCACTCTGCTGTCTAGCCTTAGGGGCTTTGGTCAAAGGCTCCTTCTTTAATTGGAGGAACCCCTCTCCGTTCCCTCTCCCTCAACTCCTACCTGGTTTACCTAAGTCTCACCCAGACTTCACAGCTCAGCTTGGTCATCTCTTCCTCAAACCTGATTCTCTCTGCCCACCAAACCCAGGAACAAATTTCTATCCTGGGAATCACCACACTATTAGTTTTCTACACCACCACTATACTAATACCTAGCATTTACTGACCCATAGGGTAGGGAACATTCCTCAGATGAGAAAGTTGAGGCTCACAGAAGTCAGGCAGGTGCTGCGGGGTCCACAGTGCCAAGAGGGGCGCTTGGGTCACCTGGCTGCTGGGTCTGAGCTCTTCCCCTTTATGTCTTGGTGCTCCAAGGGTTCTCTTGGGGAACACAACAGTGAGAACTTACCAACGCTTGTTGAAGGCATGATCAGAATAGTTACTACCTGACAAGCTACCTGTCACAGAAAGGCTAGGAAGGGCTTCTAGCACTGTCTTGGGCAATGCTGTTTAACAGCATCTTTGGGGCCTCCTTCCAGTTGAATCATCAAACAAAAACCCTTTCTCCAAAGATGTCCTTCATAGGTGTTATGGAGGATGTCTATTTGCAAAAGTAAAACCAAGAAATTGGTTGACTGCATAGTTAAGGGAGGACTTTTCCTAATTTCCCAGTGACAGAACCAAGTATAAACTTCACACATTTAGAGGTAGAAGCATCAAAATCACTCCCAAACACACTGATTTACCGTTGATGACCAAAAACAAAAAATGCTTAAGGTAAGCCCACTTTTTGGTTTTCCAGCTTAATACGGATTCGTAAGGCAGGAAATATTTATAATTCATAAAAAGCAAAAGTTAGCATGCTTCACATTTAATGCAAAAAAATTTACGCCCACAAGGAACCTACAAAGTACTCTACCAAAAAAGTAATTGTAATAGCCGTTAACTAGTATTAACAGAACACATCCTATTTGTCAGGTATTTTCATATACGTTATTCCTTTTTTGGGCATCCTTTAAAAAGTCCACTTTTAAGTTATCAGTCAATACCCCAGAAGAAGAAACGAATGCTCATAGAGATTACAGGCAGGTACATGGTTTCCACAGAAGGCCGATGTAGACACCAAGTCCATCCACTACAAGAAGCTTCCCTGAGTGTAAGGACATGGCCCGACCTCCTCTTCTGACTTCCACCCTCAAGCAGGGCTGGGACCCAGGCCGAGGTCGGCCACCGCAGTCCCCTTCCTCCCACCCCGCAACGCTGGGTCACCTAGGAGCAGACAGTCCCCGCGCGCCCCTCCCGGCGCGGCCCGGGTTCCGCAGGCCGGCTTTCAGCTCCGAGACCGCCACCTGCAAGGTCAGAGGTCAGAGCTCAGCCGGCCGCCGCGGGGGGCCGACCCGGGGCGCCTCCGCCGCAGTCTGAAGGGCCTCACTTCCGCCGAGCCCAGGACGCCGGCTCGCGCACCTTCGGCTCCCCGCCCACGCCTCGCCCAGGCGCTCCGCGGCCGCCGGGCTCCGCGGCGCACAGCCCGCAGCCGGCTGTCAGGGGTGCGGCCGCCTCGAGGGCGCCCTTGCAGGTGGGGACCGCCGCGCTCGTCAGCGTCCTCCCCGCCACCATGTGCCAAGTTTCAGCCCGACTCTGGCCTAGAGACACTCCTCTAGCTTAAACGCCCGAGAGCCGGCCCGCGCTCCGGGCGGGGCCGCCGCCCGCAGCCACGCCGGCCCGCCCCGCCCCCAACTGCCTAGGCCGCGCCGCCACCCGCGCCCGCCGCCCGCACTCACTGAACATCCCAGGCGGCTCCCGCTTCCCCCGCCGCCGCTGCCGCCGGGGTCGCCCCGCGTCCGCCTCCGTCGCCTTCGCGGCAGGCTCGCTATCCGCGGCCGGCTCAGCCGGACCCCCGAGCCCCGAGCCCCGCCGCCCCCGCGGCGGCTCTGGGCGGCCGCCCCATGACTGACTAACGCGGAGCCGCCGCGGGCTGGGCCGGGCCGCTCGGGCCTCGACGCGCAGCTGTCTCCGCCAATGGGCGCGGCGCCTCGGCGCTCGGCTGGCGATGCCTGGCGCGCGCGCCGCCCCGCCCCCGCGCTCCTTCCGCCCCTCCCAGCGGCGCACCGCCCAAACCCCGGCGGTTGGCTTTGGGAGGAAGAAGCGAGGCCCTCACGTGGTAGGTCCGGAGTCGGTCCCGTTGTCGCTGTCAGTCCCCGCGAGGTCCGGGACTGACCGCCCGGAGAGCTCCCGACTCGGGGACTGACCTCCGACCAGCCCGCTGCCCCTCACGGCGGGGCCTGCGTGAGTTCCTCACCTGGGGTGGCCTGCAGGTGAGTCCCCTCCCGGCCGGCCTTCCGCCCCGATCGCGGCTCCTACCGGGAGACCACGTCCCTCCAGGTGAGCCCCCCACCAAGGCACGGTCCTCCCCGCTGGTCACTCCTTCGGCGGCCTCTCGCCTGGCTCCTGGCTGTTAGCTTCCTTGAGTTCCTCAGGGTTCCGGCGTGTGAACGCGCACAGACGGACGCGGCTTTGCTGTCCTCGCGGGTCTGTGGTCCTCAACCCGACTTTGCAGGCGCGTTCGCAGGGATCGTTGCGGTCACCGGGAGCCCAAGGTTGGCAGGTCTAGGAGAGTTGTCTGGGGCGTCTTTATAGCCAGTTCTTCAGACGCTTTTTAAGTACTTGGTAGCTGTCGTGATGGCCGTGATGGCTAACATTGAATTTAACAGTTAGTAACTGTTGGATGTATATTGGATGTTTTGACACACGGCAGACTGGCATCTTTTGACTGTTCTGGTCTCTGTAACAGAGGAAGGATATCATTCCTTATTCCTTTGTAAAAATGCCTATAGAGAATTAATTCTGAAGGTAGGTCTGGAGAATTTCGGACCCCTTAGATTAAAAAAATCCAGTGATCCAGCTCTCAGTAGATCGAACTCTTTTCGTTTGAGAGTATTTAAAATAGAATTGTGAGGCTGCAATTTTTTCTTCATATTTCACTGGTCCTATTTTGTTGCTATTTGCAGTGCTGTGGTCAGCCCTTCAGTCGTGTCCGACTCTTTGTGACCCTGTGGACTGTGGCCCACCAGGTTCCTCTGTCCACGGGGTTCTCCAGGCAAGAATACTGAAGTGTGTTGCCATGCCCTTCTCCAGGGGATCTTCTGGACCCGGGGATGGACTTGCATCTCTGTGTCTCCTACATTGCAGGCATATTCTTTACCCACTGAGCCACCTGGGATCTCTATTTCAATATTAAGTATCATGAAAAACTTTCTCCTTTGAGGAACTGACTTGTTTACTTTTATATAATGAGAATGATTTAATCTGATATGTTTTCTGTTTTTACTATGACTTTTAGGAAACTCAAAGCTACATTTACCTCAGTTTTATAGGATTATAAATGGTTGGTATGTTTGTATCGCTGATTTAGTCATAATTTTTTTGTATTGTATTTTTCCAACATTAATTGTATAACTGTATTCTGTAGATCCCCACCCCCCACCTCGAGGCTGTAGTTTACCCATCCATCTCCCCTCCCCCGTCCCCCTACTTGCTCTGGTCATAGCAGTGCTGTGGTCCACAGCGTGTGTCCCCTTAGTCTGGTTTGTGCTTTGTCTTCATGTCTCATTAAATGGTGTATTTCCCCCATAGCAGTAAGTTGAATTGGTGTATCACTAAGCAGTTACAGGAGAAGGCAATGGCAACCCACTCCAATACTCTTGCCTGGAAAATCCCATGGACGGAGGAGCCTGCTAGGCTGCAGTCCACGGGGTCGCACAGAGTCGGACACTACTGAAGCGACTTAGCAGCAGTAGCAGCATTCTGTAGAGTCTTTAGAAGCAGTGTATTTTCGTCTGTTGGGACTGGGTTTATACTTTATTTCTTTTGAACTTGGAGAAATATTACCATTTCCAAATACTGCTCATCTTTTTAAACTGTTTAGTGGAGTGGATCCTAATACATACTCTACAATATGTATGTATTAGGACATTTTTGCTGTAACAACCCTTTCAATCTAAAGCCATGTGTGAGAATAAAGTAATTTGAGTGTTCGCAAGTAATTTGAACACTTTGGGTTTTGTTTCAGTGAATTCCTGCACACTGACCTCTGAGGATGTCATGTTTGATCACAGCAGGAATACTTATACATGTGTGGGTAATCCATCTTCTGTCTACTTTCATGTGAAAAGCATGAAAGTTTTCTTCTAGAAAACTCATGGACTCAAGCATCTTATATCTTGACTTCTGCCCAATGGTGTTTTAATTCATTGAAGAATTTTTTTTAAAGGAGTATAAGTTATATAGACAATAAGGTACATAATGTTCATTTTTGGTGCCTATTAAGTTTGACCTTTGTATAATGTATTTTTTTCCATTACTTTAAATTGTAGGTAAAGTGCCGAAATGGCAGCTGTTTATTCTGGCATTTCTGTAAAACTTAAAAGCAAGACAACGTCCTGGGAAGATAAACTAAAACTAGCTCACTTTGCTTGGATTTCTCACCAGTGTCTTCTTCCAAATAAAGAACAAGTAAGTTTAATGCAAAAGTTACATTTTTACGACCTAAACTAATGATCACTTATTAAATTGCATATTGATGTTTAGTTAAAATTTTAAAAGGTTAGAGAAAAGGTTGGAGAAGGAAGCATGGTTAGAAAGTTAAAAGTAGTTTCAGCGAGAAAAAGTTAACAGATATTTCACTAACAAACTTTTTCTGTTAGAAAACCTCAGCATTTCTTTTATGTTTGGAAATATCTCTTATATTCCAAATTATGTGGGTGTGTGGTAAGTTACTTCAACCCTGTTCAACTCTTTGTGACCCTATGTACCGTAGCCTGCCAGGCTCCTCTGTCCATGGGATTCTCCGGGCAAGAATACTGGAGTGGGTTGCCATGCCCTTCTCCAGGGGATCTTCCCAACCCAAGGACTGAACCCACGTCTCTTATATCACCTGCATTGGCAGGCAGGTTCTTTACCACTGGTGCCACTTGGGAAGCCCTAAGTATGTGCATCAGTGAACAAATTTGGACTTGGGTTACAGGAATTAGGTTCTGAGTCTGTTGGCAGTTTCATTTATTTGTAAATCCTAAGTGATGCTCTATAAGCAATTCTTATTGGTGCTTTTTTTTTTTAATTTTTATTTTTTATTGAAGCATAGTTGATTTACAATGTTTCAGTTGTATAGCAAAGTGATTCAGTTATATATGTATATATATATACATATATACTTTTTCAGATTTTTTTCATTATAAGTTATTACGGGTACTGAATATAGTTTTCTGTGCTACACTGTAGGTTCTTTTTTTTTTTTTTTAATTTTATTTTATTTTACTTTACAGTACTCTACTGGTTTTGGCATACATTGACATGAATCCGCCACGGGTGTACACGAACTCCCAAACATCAACCCCC
>SJYX01012661.1:0-24354 GCA_006410675.1 Oreotragus oreotragus | reverse complement strand
ATTACCATCTTTCTAAATTCCATATATATGTGTTAGTATACTGTATTGGTGTTTTTCTTTCTGGCTTACTTCACTCTGTATAATTGGTTCCAGTTTCATCCATCTTATTAGAACTGATTCAAATGTATTCTTTTTAATGGCTGAGTAATACTCCATTGTGTATATATACCACAGCTTTCTTATCCATTCATCCGCTGATGGACATCTAGGTTGTTTCCATGTCCTGGCTATTATAAACAGTGCTGCAATGAACATTGGGGTACATGTGTCTCTTTCTATTCTGGTTTCCTCGGTGTGTATGCCCAGCAATGGGATTGCTGGGTCATAAGGCAGTTCTATTTGCAATTTCTTAAGGAATCTCCACACTGTTCTCCATAGTGGCTGTACTAGTTTGCATTCCCACCAACAGTGTAAAAGGGTTCCCTTTTCTCCACACCCTCTCCAGCATTTATTGCTTGCAGACTTTTGGATCGCAGCCATTCTGACTGGTGTGAAGTGGTATCTCATTGTGGTCTTGATTTGCATTTCTCTGATAATGAGTGACATTGAGCATCTTTTCATGTGTTTGTTAGCCATCCGTATGTCTTCTTTGGAGAAATGTCTATTTAGTTCTTTGGCCCATTTTTTGATTGGGTCGTTTATTTTTCTGGAATTGAGCTGTATAAGTTGCTTGTATATTTCTGAGATTAGTTGTTTGTCAGTTGCTTCATTTGCTATTATTTTCTCCCATTCAGAAGGCTGTCTTTTCACCTTGCTTATAGTTTCCTTTGTTGTGCAGAAGCTTTTAATTTTAATTTGATCCCATTTGTTTATATTTTCTTTCATTTCCAGTATTCTGGGAGGCGGATCATAGAGGATCCTACTGTGATTTATGTCAGAGAGTGTTTTGCCTATGTTCTCCTCCAGGAGTTTTATAGTTTCTGGACTTACATTTAGATCTTTAATCCATTTTGAGTTTATTTTTGTGTGTGGTGTTAGGAAATGATCTAGTTTCATTCTTTTACTGGTGCTTTTTAAACATCTTTGGAACTTGATGAATCAAAGGTTGGGAAGTAGAGAAGCTTTAGCATTTGTAATAACCCAAGGGGAAATAGATTATAAAGAAATAGATTAGGAAGCAAGAAAGGCATCATTCTTTGTTAACATTTCTCAAACTTATCTGACTAAGAAAAACTGTTAATATAATGGAGACACCAGGATGAGGAACTCATTAAATTGGATTAACATACAGTCATTTGGTGCCTCAGCAGTAAAGAATTCACCTGTCAATGCAGGAGACACAGGTTCGATCCCTGGGTTGGGAAGATCCCCTGAAAAAGGAAATGGCAACCCACTCCAGTATTCTTGCCTGGGAAATGCCATGAAGAGCCTGGTGGGCTACAGTACGTGGGGTTGCAAAAGACGTCAGACACAACTTAGTGACTAAACAGCAACAATAAAGCAGTTCAAAATTGTCAAAGACGGATTACTGCTGTTGAAATGATGAGACCACTTTGTACAGCACCAGCAGAACTAGTAGTTTCTACATCTGGCTGTACCTGAATGATGAGACCACTTTGTACAGCACCACGGAACTAGTAGTTTCTACATCTGGCTGTACCTGAATGATGAGACCACTTTGTACAGCACCACGGAACTAGTAGTTTCTACATCTGGCTGTACCTGAATGATGAGACCACTTTGTACAGCACCAGCGGAACTAGTAGTTTCTACATCTGGCTGTACCTGAATGATGAGACCACTTTGTACAGCACCAGCGGAACTAGTAGTTTCTACATCTGGCTGTACCTGAATGATGAGACCACTTTGTACAGCACCAGCGGAACTAGTGGCTTCTACATCTGGCTGTACCTGAGAATCGCTTTGGCTGCCTGAGTGTCACCTGACAGCTGTGGCAGGCAGTTTGATCAAGGTGTCCACTATCCTTCTCGGGAGAGTTTTTTCTTTTAGCATTTGCACTATTCATGCTGTTATGGACATTTCTGGTGTCTTGAGCTGAGGCCTTACCACCTTTCCTTATGTTTATGAATAAGGAATCGTGTCACAATAATGAAAACTATCCATGTTTAGCCCTCCTCCTAATACAGCATTTGTGCATCATTCATGGAAGACTCTGTCTTCTGAAAGCAATAAGTAGGTTTAGAGATGAAGCTGCAGGTAACTCAGGAAGCCAGGACACAAACTCTGGTCTCCTGACTCTGCATCTTTGCTTTTGTGTGTCATTCTTTTTGTGGCCATCCTGAGCAATTGTTGTGCTTTTAACTTTTAAAATTTAGAAGTGATTAGTTAGAAGAAACTGTTTCACTTGAAACTTTTTATTGGCCCCAGGTGAAGGCAAAATTAGTTTTTTTCTTTTTTGTTTATTTATTTGGCTGTGCTGGGTCTTAGTTGAGGCACACAATATCTTTGTTGTGGTATTCAGAATCTTTTAGTTGTGACATGTGGGATCCTGTTCCCTGGCCAGGGATCGAACCCATGCCCCCTGCATTGGGAGCATGGAGTCTTAGCCACTGGACCACCAGGGAAGTCCCCAAAGTTAGTTTTTTTTTTAATTGTTTAATAAACATATTTTAATGTTTATTGTTTAATAAATATATTTTAAGGCACCAAAACATAACATTACCAAAGATAACTTTTAAAGAAAGTTCTTCCCCCCGGCAGTTGTATTTGGTTATTCATGGGATGTCCCTATAAATGTCCACTGTTTTTCTTGATAAAGAAATTCATTTATTTTTAAGTATATTTTTTTCCAAATTCAGGTATTGCTTGATTGGGCAAGGCAGTCGTTGGTTGGATTTTACAAGAAAAAACTTGAACTGAAGGAAGACATTGTTGAAAGGCTTTGGATCTATGTAGATAACATTCTACATAGCAGAAAACTGAAGAACCTTCTCAAGAATGGAAAGACAGTTAACCTTCAGATTTCCCTCATCAAGGTAATTAACAGTTTCCTGTGTTATCCTATATGTGTTACTTGTATCTCTGTTGATTTCCTGTTAATGCCAGAGGCTTAATTGTCTTGTGGTTAATTATATCAAGATGCAGAAAATATCAAGGTAGGAGGGGAGATGGCTTCCCAGGTAGTGCTAGTGGTAAAGAATCCACCTGCCAGTGCAGGAGATGCATGAGACGCAGGTTCGATCCTTGTGTCTAGAAGATCTTCTGGAGTAGGAAATGGCAACACGCTCTAGTATTCTTGCTGGAAAATTTCATGGATGGAGGAGCCTGGTGAGGTACAGTCTATGGGGTTGCAAAGAGTCGGAAACGACTGAACACACGCACAGCACAACAGCAGGGGAGAAGAAAAAATACTACGTTTAGAGTTATAATAATGATTGATATTTATTGAATGCATATCAAATTCTCTATACCAGGTGTCCCTAACCCCTGGGAGTTAGGAACTGGGCTGCACAGCAGGAGGTGAGCGGTGGGCAGGCCTCATCTGCCATGGCTTTCACTACTGACTGAACTAAGCACTTTGTATTATTTAATATTGAATAAAAGATTAGAACTTTTTCATAAGTTGGTTAATTACCTTTTTAATTAGAAAAGGTAACCAGCAAATGATGCTACTTTATGACTTTTTTCCCCTACCTTTTTGTTGAACTAGAGGGAGATCAAAGGTCAAAATCTAGATGAGAATTTCCTCAAAGGCTTTTGACTCAGTGGGCAGGAGAAAAGCAGTAGAGGCTGGGAACAGAGGAATTAAATGGTTGATGGCTGATGATTCACAGGCTTTAGTGGTTCTTGAAATTATGCTCTGAATTATGTCACTTTTTAAACTAACAGGTCAGTGGTCACCAAATTGGATTATTCTGAATGGTCCTTAGGGGATATGAGAAGAAAATATTTCATCTTTATATGATTTTTAAAAGGTCACCTTAATTTTTATGGATGCTTTATAATTGTATAAAATATTCGTACTATGGTGCATGTGTGTAATTTAAAACTTTGCTGCTGCTGCCTTATCAGATAGAAAAGTGGAAAAAGTTGTATAATCAGAAATATTTGGAGATTACCATAGTAGAGTGCTGGCATTTAAGTACAAAATATTTTTGGTTCAGCTTTTCCGGAGCCAGCAGTTATATGGATGGAGATAAACACACCTGTGTCATTGGGCTACTCATAACTTAGCACCTGGGATAAATTTGGTTCTCAGATGCTATGAGGCTGGAAGCAAGTTGCATAGCCCATAAGTGAATTTTGGAATCTGCCTGGCCCTAGTGATTTCTGTTTTTTGTGAATTTCAGAATTTTGAAAGCTGTAGACTGGGTTTGCTATTATCACAAGTAGTAACTGGCAATGTTTGTTTTCTTCTTTTAAGAATGCCTTTTGCTTTGGCTTTTTTACATACGAACAGTATTACTGATTATAGACATGTGTTTTGGACCACAGGATCATAACCAAAGGCCACTGTCCCATCTACCTGTAGCATCTAAGTTGAATTCCAGGTTTAGGTTCTAAGAAAACATGAAATCTTTGGACTTTAAGCCTTATGAAACTCTGCTATTTAGAAAGGGACAGCAGATATATAAAGGCATGGAGCCCTTTTCTTAATTTATATTGGTAGGAGATGGATGTGTGTAGGAATTAAGACAGGTCCTCTGCCTTCCTTTGATGTGCTAAGGACAAGTCAAGTTCATTTAGATGTGCTAGCCTGGGCATTTTTTTCTCATTAAGATCAGGCCAAGGAGTGAGTTGGCTCATTGTGTTGTGTTTTTTGAGAGTCTGTGGGTTTAGGGTCAGTGACGAGTTTCCTTTCTTTCTCAATACTCAGATCATCAATGAGAGGATAGCCGAGTTCTCTCTTTTGGGATCCCAGAGGAACATCTCTGTTGTGCTGAGCTGCTGCCAGGGTATCCTCTCGACACCTGCCCTTGCTGTCATCTACACTACCAGGCAGGAGCTGATAGTTGACCTGCTGAGCCAGCTCTGCTGGTTGGCCTGTCGGCAGCCAGGAGCCATAATACCCCAGTTGTTTGAAGTCATTCACCTGAGCCTCAGCCACTACCTCTCACTTCAGAAGCAGCAGGTCAACCCGAGACGCGTCTTTGGGGAGGTGACTGGGCACCTGCTCCAGCCCTGTCTGGTCTTGAGACACTTTCTCTCGGGGGGCACATGGACTCAGGCTGGCCAGGGCCAGCTGCGGCCAGCGCTAGGCCGGGACATTAGGAATCAGATTGAGGCTGTGCTTCAAGGTGGAGCTTTTCAGCCCGAGCTGCTCCCTTCATACAAAGAGGAGCTCTTGGATCAGCAGCAAGGCGACTCAAAGATAGGGGCCATGAAGAATCTTCTAGCTCCCCTGGGCACTATGATTGCCAAGCTGGTGGATGCCGGCTACTGTGACCCGCCCCTTCAGGCTTCAGTGGTGGCCAACTCCGTGGCCTTGCTGTACAAACTCTTTGTTGAGTCTTACCTCAAGGAGGGGAACCAGCTGCTTTGCTTCAAGGTGCTCCCTCAACTTTTTGGCTGCTTAAGAATTTCCCACCTGGAGGAGCAGAGGCAAGCCCTGTCCGTGTCCGATTGGACCACAGAACTCCTGGTTGTGGAACAGCTTCTAAACTCAGTGGCCAGTAACACTATCTACAACATCGCTGCTGACCGAATCCGGCATGGTGAGGCTCAGTTCCACTTTTACCGTCGTCTGGCTGAGCTGCTGCTAAACCATCCGCAGGCCCTCGTGCCGGCCTGGTTCCGCTGCCTCAGGGTTTTGCTCTCCCTGAATCATTTGATCCTGGAGCCAGACCTGGATGACCTGTTGGCTTCAGCATGGATCGATGCAGAAGTCACCGAGTTGCGGACCCAGAAAGCCCAGGAGGCACTAATCCACACACTCTTCCAGACGTATGCCAGGCTCCGGCAGGTACCCCGGCTGTTTGAGGAGGTGCTGGGGGTGCTGTGTCGCCCCGCAGCCGAGGCGCTGAGACTGCCATTGCTGGCTGCTGGCCCTGCCGCGGTGCTCCAAGAGTGCCTCCCGGAGCTGCCCCTGAGCCAGGTCCTGGACACGTGGGCCCAGGTCCAGGAACAGTTCCAGTCTCTGGTCTTGCCTGGCTTGCAGGGTGACGAGGACATGGCCCTGAAGTCCTTGTCGCTGAGCTCGCTGCTGTACTGTGTCATGGTCCACGCGCGGAGCTTGGATGCTGGCTCACCCCTGCCTGTGGTCAGGCGCATGCGGCAGGCCATGGACGGGATGCTGCAGGGCCTCGTGAAGCCCCTGTTGGACCTCCTTCGCAAGCCCTGGCCCTCAACGCCTGAGCTCTGGCAGCAGAAGGTTGGCGACTCTGCACTTCTGCTTGCCCATACCTGGGCCCAGGTGGACACCGTGCTGCGCTTGAACTGCAGCCCATACCGCTCTGAGCCTGGGGCCTTGGCGGGCGCCACCCCAGAGCCCTCAGGCCCCCTTCCGCTGCTCCCAGGGGTGGAGGCCAAGCATTGGGAGGAGATAGAGGAGTTCACACTTCAGTCCGACTCCCTTGGTCGGTACTGCTTGGAGCAGCTCTACCTGCAGAGAATGAAGAACACCTTACTGCAAGCCAGTTTCCAGTCTGAAGAAGCCCTCTGTGCTCTGAGGCGTGATGCCGCCTACATCCTAGGCTCTGGGAGAGCGAGTGTGACCCGGGGGACGTCAGCTTCCTGGGATGGCCAGGTTGGGACAGTGAGTGCTCTCACCTACCCCATCGCCCACTGGCACTTGGTCATGTCCAATCTCATGATTTTAACATCATATCTTGGTGCAGATGACCTACAGTACCTGGCCAGCATCCTGCTGAGAACTTTACCAGTGAGCAAAGCCCAGGAAGGCTTAGCGGAGGAGGAACCAGATATCACACTCGGAAAGATCTCCCAGGCTGTCCTCCAGAGCCCTCTCTTCCCCGAAATGCAGTCCTTCCACTCCGCGTTCTTCCTGGGCTTGGCCGCGCGCTCCCGCAGCATCCTGTGTGCCGCTGCCCAGGGGGAGCCAGCTCTTCTCCGCCAGCAGCTGCCCTGGCTCTTTGAAGAGGATTACATGGTCATGGCTCACTGGGAAAGCAGATTTGCCAAAGTTGGAGCTGAAGGTGTAGAGCCAAGAGAAGAAATTGCCCAAAACATACTCTCCTTGGTCAGGGGTGACTCCCCCATTCAGCTGGAGGGGGAGCAGTTGGAGAGCATCCTGCAGCTTTTGGGGGTTCTTTCTGCTCTACAGCTGGACAGCCTCCTGGCACCCTATCATGTGCATTGTTTTCTTCTGTTACTGTCTGTGGCCGTCACTACTCCGGGCAGCTCTTGCTCCTCCTCCCTGACCCTCAGGTTTTTGAGGACGTGTTACCAGCTTCTTGGTTGCCTGCAGAGAGGCAAGAGTGCCCAGGCCATGCTCAGGGTCATGTATGTTAGCGATATCTTTGAGATCACACTGACCTCCTTGTTCAGAGCCAGCAGGAGGTTTCTTGTGAGTGTGGATGACCCCTCTTGGCTGGAATTCCTCCAGGTGGTGGGAACGTTCTTAGAACAGCTCCTGCAGATGCTTATCCAGAGAAAGCTCAGTCTGGGGCTCAATTTTGGGAAAATCCTTGCCTTCCTTTCAGGGTACCAACTGCACAATGAAGTGACTTCAGGCAAATGGTCAGAAAATCAGATTCCTCTGGGCCAGCAGCTCATGCTGGTGTCCTTAACCAAGGTGTGCCAAGTACTGGGGCCTTTAGTCAAGGAGCAGAAGCAGCAGGACGAGGCCCCAGAAGTGCTGCCCAAGCTGTTGAAGGAGGTGGTGCTGCAGGCGGGAGCCCTGCTCCAGCGCTGCATGGCCCCTGGGGCCCAGGGCTGCCTCACGCCCGCTGTCATCTCATCCTTGGGCTCGCTCTTGGAGGCCGATGTGGCCCTGCGCTCCAAGCACAATTGGAGAGATGTTTCGAAAGGGACAGACAAAGTGCTGTCCGCATACACCACTCTCTACCAGACCATCTATGCTCAGATCCTGTTGGAGTTGCCAGCCCTGGTGAGAGATCCCCGATCTTTCCAGGCAGCCGTGCAGTTTTTAACTCTGTTCTTTTTGGTCCCAGAACTACATCCTCAGAAGGATTCTGTGTGTACCTCCGTGTTTCATTCTGTGAGAAAAGTCCTTGCAGGTGAGACGTTTTCTCTTGAGCTACTTCCATACTGTAGAGCTTTTGGTGAAAGGTCACTGAGTGGCAGCCAGGTGACTTTCTGCCCACCCCCTTTTTTGAAACAGGTGTGCATTTCAGAGGGTACTACACCAGGAGCTGGTAGAAGCCCTCACTGGTGTTCATTTCTACCGTCTCCCTTCTTTGTGCATATGAGCAGTTACTCAAAATTGTTTTCCTGCTTTTTGCACAAATAGCAGGCTTCTAGATATATTGTTTCATGCTTTAGTTCTTCACTTATTTTGGAGGTCATTCTAGTTTATAGTTTTGAATCACTCTTCTCTGATTGAGTCTTTCTGTCCTGGCCCCAGAAGTCAATGTAGTCAGCTTCATCCCTATTTGTAGGCTCTCCAGTATCAGATCTTCAGCACCACCAGTGGACTTAAGAAAGATTAAACCTGCCAACCTTTTAAAATTGCAGGTGACTTAATTTATAGGGAACCTCATGAAATTCCGTGAGGGTGGATATCATCCCCCAGGTCTCAGTGGTCTTGGCCATTGTGGGGCCCTGGGTCCTGATTGAACAGCGGCTCAGCCCATGATGTCATTGCAGTGTTTTAGCTGGATGTCACCCTTGCAGGCCAGCTAATCAGGACCAAAACCCAGCCAGTGTCTTCACGCAGAATTCACTCCCTGCTGTCCCCAGGTCAGAGGTTAGCAGACCAGAGTCCATCCCTAACTTGATCTCATCAAGGTAGCACTGTTCCCAGTTGCTGTGGGCCTGTTTTCTTCTTATTTGCTTGTTACTGAAGTGGAAGCTAGTTAGATCCTCTGAGGTGGGGCGGGGGGCCCGCCAGCCTAGCCCAGCCCTCACAGTGCACACCGACCTCTCTGTTCCCTGGTTGGGAGGCTGCGGTGGCAAGCTGGGGCTGTGGTATGCTCGTACCCACAGATGTTCTTGGGGTTTGTAGGAAGAGAGGCCACGGCCAAGGCAGAGGGCTGCTGCCTCCCTTCGTGATCTGCTCTGGGTGTGGACTGAATTGGGGGCCTTTTGTTTCCCTCTGTCAGCGACTCTCGCACGGAATGGTGTCACCTTCTTAATGGGTAAAATTCAGTCTTCTGATAACTCATTTAACACGTTCTGTTAGAGCAGTTAAAACCAGGGTCCGAAGAAACAGCCGCTGGTGGTCTAAAGCTCTGGCCCCCTTCCCCTTTGTTAAATAGAATGGAGTGTCCTCCTTTATCTCTGAGACCCCTATAATTGGAGGCAGCCTCTGAGTCCTAATTATGTGTCCTTGGACTTGTGGTACCTTTTACCCCAGACAGAGCTGGGTCGGGGGTTGAGGCCTCATACTCTACTGCACCCCCAGATCATTGGCCTGAGTATTGCCAGTGTTGCCATGGGGGCAGGCCTCACGCACCTGAGCTGCTAGATTCGCCTCTAGAAGGGACCAGGGTGGTGAGAGGTCTGGAGGAAAGGCCAAGGAGGGTGGCCTGGGGCTTTGGGCTGGGAGAGGAAGGGTTAAGGTGACAACTTTGGTCCTTGGGGGTGAGTCGAGTAGGTCTCAGCTCAGAAAAATGAGAATTTGTAAGAAATGCTGTCTGACAGGAGAATTGGCTACCTCGATTCAGTTATAAAAAACCATCACTTTTAAAAATGCTTCCTATATGTGTGGAACTGTGTCCTCCTCTGGAGATGAATAAGGTATTGGTTTTGACCTAATTTAGTAAACAGACATTCACACAAATTACCAGAGTCACAGGGTGAGGAAAGGCTTTGAAGCAACCAGCACAGTGGACTCTGGCAGGCAAGGCCTCCTGCGGGAGATGGGTGAGAGGAGGGCAGTGAGGTCACGGTGCTGACGTGTAGCCGCCCAGTGTTTGACCAACTCTAGGAGTTGATGCTGTCCCACCCATTTCACAGATGAGAGAGTTGAGGCTCAGGGAGGTCGTGCCTCCAGAATCCTGCAGCTGTGGGACACTTGGACCTGGGTGTTGTCTCTCAGAGCCTTGGGCCGGTCCACCCGCCCCCCAGAGCTGCCTGTAGGAAACACAGATTGGGGCACAGGAGGGACTTGCTCAGGGTGGGCTCATCTGCTGGCTGGAACAGTTATGCTGGGGTTGGATTGTAAAGGGCCTTGAGCCCACTGACTGAGGGCTCTCTGATGAACCTGCGGACCCTGGGTGTATTTAGTAAGACTGTCCTGCATTAAGTAGGGGAACCGGGGTAACTGCAACAGGCAGGCTGCATGAGCCTGGGCTGCTTTCCATCCCTTCAACATCCCCATCTATGTAAAAGTACCACGCCACCCCTGAGCTCCTACTGAGTTCATAAAAGAATATAAGAAAAGTAGAAAAGAGTATGAAGAAATTGTCAGTCACCTATCTCCCACGGTCTAGAGGTAAGCCCTGCTGAACATCACCATCATCATCCTCTTGGACTCTTTACACTGGGTGCACAGGTGCTGTGGGTAGGGCACAAGGGCCGGGCGTGAGAGGGTGGTGTCAGGCTGTGAGTATGCTCTGCTTTTTCACTTGCACCATGACTCTCCCCATGTCTCTGAAATGCTGGCCTCTACTGACTGCACACCATTTCATCTTATTGAAATGGTTTATTTAACCTGTCCCTTGTCTGCCATATCATAGCAGTCTTGTTTCCCTCACAGATCCTGGGATTCCGGTTCAGGTAGTTGAGGAGATTGAGCCTCACTTGGGAGCCTTGTTCACCCAAATGTTAGAGGCTGGGACGACAGAAGATTTCCGCATGTGGCTGCAGTGTATCCTCCAGGGACTGGACATCAGTAACCTGTGGAGAGCAGATCTGCAGGTGGGTTGCTCCTTTGGTTTCAATGGAAAAAGTTAGAAATGCCTGTGTCAGTGCTGAAATGACACAAATGTGCAATACCAATCCGACAGCGACTGTAGGCACTGTGGGAGTTTGGAACGGAGCTGTGGACTCAGGGGAGCCCAGGTCCTCAATGCACAGAGGCTGTATTTTCCAAAGGGGAACTCTTTCAAGTTACAACTGTGTTCTTATCATATGGAATACTATTGGGCTTCCTAGGTGGTGCTAGTGGTAAAGAACCTGCCTGCCAGTGCAGAAGACGATTTAAGAGGTGTGGGTTTGATCCCTGGGTCGGGAAAATCCCCTGGAGAAGGAAGTGGCAACCCACTCCAATATTCTTGCCTGGAGAATCCCATGGACAGAGGAGCCTGGNGTGGTGCTAGTGGTAAAGAACCTGCCTGCCAGTGCAGAAGACGATTTAAGAGGTGTGGGTTCGATCCCTGGGTCGGGAAAATCCCCTGGAGAAGGAAGTGGCAACCCACTCCAATATTCTTGCCTGGAGAATCCCATGGACAGAGGAGCCTGGCAAGCTACAGTTCATAGGGTCGCGTAAGTCAGACACGACTAAAGAGACTTAGCATGCATAGCACGCACACACATAGTATTGACACATAAAAAGTTCAGTGCTGCTCTCCATTGTTTGAGATCACTCACATCATACTTTTGAAAACGTTACTTGGTTTGGTCACATAGCCCAGCTCCCATTTGAGAATCTCTCAGGGTAGCAAGCTGCCCTTGGGCCCTCTGCCCCCAGCCTATTCGATCATTGCTAACGAAGCCCTGACTTCAGACTAGGTCAGTGTGTCCAGGGAGCCTCTGTGCAGAGCCAAAGAGCTCGAGTTTGGCCCCCTGACCAGCCTGAGCACCACACCGGCTGGAGGCTGTCACTTGCACAGGAGGAGGAAAGCTAGGGGCTCACTGGGTCCCAGACACTCTCTGTTTCATGAGGGCTTTCTTGACTCCTGGTTAGAATTGGCACCCAGAGGTGGGTTTTGATGTGAGTGGGAGGAGAGCTGGTTGGGGGCAGATTGGGGACGACAGAAGGAGCTTGCTGCTTCTCCATGTGAGCCCTCCCCCTACCCCCCCCAACAGCATGTGCTTGCCTCTCTGGGAGTTTTCACTGTGAGTCTGAAGCTACGAAGGCCTAGCTTTGAGAAGGCCTCTGGGCTTTCCTTCAGCCAACCAGCGAATACAACCCATCAACTTCCATTTACACCTGTCAGGGACTGTCCTGGCAGTTCAGTGGTTAGGACCCCATGCTTCCACTATGGGGAGCTCAGGTTTGATCCCTGGTCAAGAAACAGATCTTGCATGCAGTACTTATTTATTAAAAAGAAAGAAAGATACCCATCAGCTAGTCAGAGGAACATCGTGGAAGAGGTGAGACTGAGCTGAGTTCAGAGATAAAGAAGATTTGCATGGAACTGGGGGTGTTGCTGTGGAGACAGGGGGAGGTGGAATGGGTGTGAGTAGGGAGATGGATGGCAGGGGCTGGGGCAGTGAGCAGACCCTTGATGGGGAGACACAACCTCCAGGGAAGTGGAGAGGGGAGTGGATCTCAGCAGAGAGAGTGGAGGTGTCTGGTCAGAGGGAGCAAGGGCAAAGTGCAGAAGCTAGGATTTCATGGTTGGGGAGGCTACAACATTAGGAGAGGAGGAAGGGGCTGCCATAAGGCTGGAGTTCACGGTGTGAGATGCCCACATGGGTCTAGTCACTTTCCTTCCCTTCTCATGGTTTAAAACCACCACCTGTCATCATGGCACTTGGCATCATTGTTACACTTTGTCTGTGTTTCCTTCTGGCCCTGCTTTTTATCCCTCAGCACAGATGGATCTCATGGGTAAGGTATGGTGGCCTCATCTTTTGACACCACCTTGATGAACTGGGCCTCTGATTAACATCTCTGCAATGTCTTCTGTTTCACTGTCCTGGCATGTTTATGTGTTTGGTTTAGTGAGGTGCTACAGAGAACGCTCTTCCTTTGCCACAGTTCTGCCCACCTAGTTCATGTATTCCCTCAGGTGGTGTAAAGGGTGTCACCTTCAGGACTTGACCAGAGCCGAGTCTCATTCCCACCCCGGCGTGGGATTCTAACGGGCTCTGCTCTGTCACAGCACCGTGACTGGCCTGCTTCCCGAGATGGGCCTCCTTCCGGATCCAGCTCCTTCCACTGCTCGTGTTTTCCCTTGTCCCCTAGGCTGTGTTGTCGGCTGCGACATTGGTTAAGTTACTCCTGAACTGTCCATGCAGTGAAGAGAAGGCTAGTTTATTCTGGCGCGTGTGCCCGCAGATGGTCACGGCTCTGATGGTGAGTACCTCTGGTTGTGCATACCTCTGTCCCTGCCTTTCAGCTGCTTCTGCTTCTGTCATGCTCTGGTTTTATTATGCAGAGCGTGTTTCTGGGGCTGTGTCCTGAGCTGCACAGTGCTTACAGCTCAGGACACAGCCCCAGAAACACGCTCTGCATGTTACAGCTTGTGCTTATGTCATTATCAGCTCTGAGGCTAACTTGTGCTACATGAGCATTGCCCTGGTTTAGCACATTCTCAGGGCATAGGGTCTAAGCCTTCTCTCTGATCTTCTGTTTTATTGCCTTGTTGTTTCACTGGGAATCTACATTAGTGGGCAAAACCCATTTGTACTTAGGTATGGGTAGGGGGAGCATCAGGAGGAAGAGGGTTGGGGTGTGGATGGAGATCAGGGTGGGACCTGGTCAGTGCTGGAGTCTGGACTTTCTTACCTCTGTCACTTCGGGTTTGGGGCTATTTCCCTGGAGATTTGCCTTCATTTTCTGTCCTTTGTTCCTTGCTCTGTAGCTGCAAACCCGAGAGGCTTGTCAGGAGCAGCCCTCGGCCCTGGCTCTGGTGGGTCCTGTCTTGGACGTCCTGGCTATGCTGCTACGGCAGGGGGAAGGGACCATCAGCAACCCGCACCACGTCAGCCTGGCCTTCAGCATCCTGCTGACCGTACCCTTGGACCACCTGAAGCCCCTTGAGTATGGGCGTATCTTCTCGAGGGCACACAACGTGCTCTTTTCAATCCTGCAGTGTCACCCGAAGGTGAGGAGGGCAGGGTGCGTGTGGGCAGGGAAATGCAACCTTCAGAAGGAGGATTGTAAGGATTTGCAAGGCAGACTTTTTGCTTCCAGTGGTTTCTAGGGCCCAAGTGGTTTCTTGTGCACAGGAGTGTGTGACCTTCACATCAGGCTGTGTTGAATCTGACACTTGAAACATATCTGTGTAGTAGGTGTTTCTGGAAGCCCATTAGAAATTACTCTGTTTTTGCAGTTTTTGTTTGGTCACTAAGGTGTGTCTGACTCTTTGTGACCCCTTGGACTGTGGCCCACCAGGCTTCTCTGTCCGTGGGATTTCCCACACAGGAATACTGGAGTCAATTGCCATTTCCTTCTCCAGGGGATCTTCCCAGCACAGGAATTGAACCTGCATCTCCTGCATTGCAGGCATATTCATTACTGCTGAAACACAGGGATCATATATTTAAATGTCACTCACTGGCTTAGATCTCATCTTGGGTTTATAATTCTTTATAATTCAGTGAGGTATCCTGAGTTCTGGTTTTATAGTATGCTACTTTTTAAATAAAGTGAGACTAGGAACAAATGCTTCATAGAAAAGATTTCAGTTCAGCTAACATTTACTGAACATGTGCTGTGTGTCTTGTTTTACCCCTAGAGCAACTCTGTAGTCAGTGACGATCCCATTTCATTGGCAGAGAAACTGATGCTCAGAGCTGCTGAATGATTTGATCATTGGCACCCTGCTGAGTCTGAATTTTAGCTGCTGCTGCTAAATTGCTTCAGTCGTGTCCGACTCTGCGACCCCACAGACGGCAGCCCATTGGGCTCCGCCATCCCTGGGATTCTCCAGGCAAGAACACAAGTGGGTTGCCATTTCCTTCTCCAATGCATGAAAGTGAAAAGTGAAAGTGAAGTCGCTCAGTCGTGTCTGACTCAGCGACCCCATGGACTGCAGCTTACCAGGCTCCTCCGTCCATGGGAGTTTCCAGGCAAGAGTACTGGAGTGGGATGCCATTGCCTTCCCCAGAATTTTAGCTAGAAGACTGGAATTCTTTGACCAGTGTTCATTTTGCTGTGTCACTGCTCTGCATGATGCATGGGAACTTCTAAATAGAACAGATACACATATACATAGGCACATTCAAATATTTTTAAATGTTTTAATGCTCTAAGTTTGGAGACCTGCCAATAGTGTAGTTTTTGAAAAATTTTTTTTTCAAATAAGCACTCTAAGCAACGTAAACTAAGCACTCTAGCCAATGTCCTCCCTACTTAACGATCACCTTTGGCCCTGCCCATCTTGTCAGCATCTTTGTTTGTTAGATCACTGCTGATTCTTAGATTACTGTGTGGCTGTAGAATATACATGCAATAAAGTGAAAGTGAAGTTGCTCAGTTGTGTCCAACTCTTTGCATTAAACTAAGCACTCTAGCCAATGTCCTCCCTACTTAACGATCACCTTTGGCCCTGCCCATCTTGTCAGCATCTTTGTTTGTTAGATCACTGCTGATTCTTAGATTACTGTGTGGCTGTAGAATATACATGCAATAAAGTGAAAGTGAAGTTGCTCAGTTGTGTCCAACTCTTTGCAACCTCATGGACTGTAGCCTACCAGGTTCCTCTGTCCATGGGATTTTCCAGGCAAGAATACTGGAGTGGGTTGCCATTGCCTCCAGGAGATCTTCCCAACCCAAGGATTGAACCCGGGTCTCCCACATTGTAGGCAGATGGCTTTACCATCTGACCCACCAGGGAAGAGGTCAATACCAATCAATTATAAACTGGAACTGCAGATCTTGCAAAAGCTGTGGGATTTCATGCAGTTTTTGAAAGTAACATTGGAAAGCTGTGTGCATCTCCTGCAAAACCATGATGAATAACCATTGAGCAGAACACCACCCTTATGGCAGAAAGTGAGGAGGAGCTAAAAAGCCTCTTGATGAAAGTGAAGGAGGAGAGCGAAAAAGTTGGCTTAAAGCTCAACATTCAGAAAACGAAGATCATGCCATCTGGTCCCATCACTTCATGGGAAATAGATGGGGAAACAGTGGAAACAGTGTCAGACTTTATTTTGGGGGGGCTCCAAAATCACTGCAGATGGTGACTGCAGCCATGAAATTAAAAGACGCTTACTCCTTGGAAGAAAAGTTATGACCAACCTGGATAGTATATTCAAAAGCAGAGACATTACTTTGCCGACTAAGGTCCGCCTAGTCAAGGCTATGGTTTTTCCTGTGGTCATGTATGGATGTGAAAGTTGGACTGTGAAGAAAGCTGAGCGCCGAAGAATCGATGCTTTTGAACTGTGGTGTTGGAGAAGACTCTTGAGAGTCCCTTGGACTGCAAGGAGATCCAACCAGTCCATTCTGAAGGAGATCAACCCTGGGATTTCTTTGGAAGGAATGATGCTAAAGCTGAAACTCCAGTACTTTGGCCACCTCATGCGAAGAGTTGACTCATTGGAAAAGACTCTGATGCTGGGAGGGATTGGGGGCAGGAGGAGAAGGGGACGACCGAGGATGAGATGGCTGGATGGCATCACGGACTCGATGGACGTGAGTCTGAGTGAACTCCGGGAGATGGTGATGGATAGGGAGGCCTGGCGTGCTGTGATTCATGGGGTCGCAAAGAGTCGGACACGACTGAGTGACTGAACTGAACTGAACTGAGACTGTTTAATAGTAGGAGCCTAGTAGGCTGCAGTCCCTGGGGTCACTGAGGGTGGGACACGACTGAGCGACTTCACTTTGACTTTTCACTTTCATACATTGGAGAAGAAAATGGCAACCCACTCCAGTGTTCTTGCCTGGAGAATCTCAGGGACAGGGTAGCCTGGTGGGCTGCCATCTATGGGGTCACACATAGTTGGACACGACTGAAGCGACTTAGCAGCAGCAGCAATAGTAGGAGAGAGCTGGCAAGGAGAACAACATGGCATTGCAATAAAGAAGGACGTGACCTGTGACAGCTTGTGGGCACATTGCAGGGAGCAGGGCCCATGTGTTGGGTCATGTGTGCAGTAGGTGATACAAAAGGGTTGATAGAAACCCCAGGCTAGAATCTGCTCAGGTGAATCTGAATTGAACAGCACAAAGTGAGCCCAGCCAGGGTACCCAGCAGTACAGCAGCTGGTGCCATTCTGAGCTTTTGATATGTTTTACCTTGTTTAACCCTCATGACAACCTGTTGTTATCCTCAGTTTGCAAATGAGGAAATAGGTGCGGAAAGACTCAGTGCTCTGTCTAGGACTGCATGTTAAGCAGGGTGTGAGCTCAGATGGTCTAACCTTGGATCTGTGTTCTTTTCATCACTGTGATGTCAGGATGAAGCGAGGGCCTCAGGAAACATGGTGACACACAGAGATTTGGCAAGGTGACCTCTTTCTGAACATGTTGCGGAAGTTGATGATTTGACATAAAGGATGGTATATTATGCTCTCCAGACCTTGCTTGAATAAACCGTACCAAAGAAAAGAGTCCTAGCACTTGATTCACTTGTTGTTCACCCTGAGCCTTAGAGCAGTGCTGCCGAATAGAACTCCTGGGCTGGGGGTGTTTGTACCTGCATCTCCCACAGGAACTGTTGGCCATGCCTTGACCATGTGAAATGTGGGCTAGAAATTGTATGGCTAGGAACTGAATTTTAATTTAAATTTCAGTAGCCCCGTGTGGCTTCTGGCTGCTTTATTTGACAGTGTCTGTCTTTGATTATGATCTCAGTTCAGTTCAATTCAGTTTGGTTGCTCAGTCGTGTCCAACTCTTTGTGACCCCATGGACTGCAGTACGCCAGGCTTCCCTGTCCATCACCAACTCCCAGAGCTTGCTNAGGCATGAGGTGGAAGCCTGGGTCTTCCCACTGCCTGATTCTGTCCCTGAGAATTTCTGACTAAATATCAAGCATCATATTCACCAGTGTTATCTCTGTCTCTTATACACATCTAGATGTGTATAAGAGACAGAGTCTTCCCTGTTCATCACCAACTCCTGGAGCTTGCTCAAACTCGTGTCCATTGAGTCAGTGATGCCATCCAACCATCTCATCCTCTGTTGTCCCCTTCTCCTCCTGCCTTCAATCTTTCCCGGCATCAGGGTCTTTTCCATTGAGTCAGTTCTTTATATCAGGTGGCCAAAGATTTGGAGTTTCAGCTTCAGATCAGTCCTTCCAATGAATATTCAGGACTGATTTCCTTTAGGATGGACTGGTTTGATCTTGCAGTCCAAGGGACTCTCAAGAGTCTTCTAAACACCACAGTTCAAAAGTATCAGTTCTTCAGCTCTCAGCTCTCTTTATAATTCAACTCTGATACATGACTACTAGAAAAACCATAACTTTGACTAGATGGACCTTTGTTGGCAAAGTAATGTCTCTGCTTTTTAATATGCGGTCTAGGTTGGTCATAGCTTTTCTTCCAAGGAGCAAGTGTCTTTTAATTTCATGGCTGCAGTCACCATCTGCAGTGATTTGGGAGCCCCCCAAAATAAAGTCTGACACTGTTTCCATTGTTTCCCCATCTATTTGCCATGAAGTGATGGGACCAGATGCCATGATCTTCGTTTTCTAAACGTTGAGCTTTAAGGCAACTTTTTCACTCTCCTCCTTCACTTTCATCAAGAGGCTCTTTAGTTCTTCACTTTCTGCCATAAGAGTGGTGTCACCTGCATATCTGAGGTTATTGATATTTCTCCTGGCAATCTTGAGATCTCAGGATGGTTGAGTATGAAAGAATCCTTTTTATAACTTAAGATATCATTTTTCAAGATAAAGTCCCAGCCAGACCTTTTCATTGCTAAAAAATGAGAAATTTTGTTTCTCATTTTAAATGGGTTTGCTTTATGTAATCTTTTTCTCTAGTGCCCATTATACTTGAATACATTGGCTACTGTACTTTTTGTTCCTTGTTTCTACCCATATCCAGAATGCACCAGAAACAACTTAGAGTAAAAGACAGATTAAGCAAATTCTAAACCAGGATGGCTTCATTAGATTCCTAAAGTTATGTGGTGTGGGAGCCCTACTCCAACCATGAAAACAGGATGTTAAGCAGTTAAATAAGTAGAGTGAGCATTTCCCTAGAAAGTCCTGGCTAGAAGGAGTTGCTACAACTGTTTTGAGTATCCTGATGGGTAAAGTTAAGAAGGAAGTAAATACAACTTCCTTTAAAGTAGAACTTGAAATAAACAGTTGCCTCCATATTTTTATATTCTTTTGTCTCTTATTGCAGGTAATGCTGAAAACCATCCCTTCTTTCCTGAACTGTTTTCATAGATTGGTGTGTTCAATTATACATGAAGGACGGCAGAAAGATAAAGGTAATTCAGAGAAACGGTATCATGCACAATTTCAAATGTGTTTATTTTACAGGTGTCTCTGGGCACACATGTTACCAAAGGTAAAAAACCACCCAACTTAAACAATCCAGTGAAGTTTAAATAAGATACATATTTAGATCATTAAAGGAATACTCAGAACAGTTTTTTTAAATGTCACATTTTAAAAAAAAAGTCACAGTTTTTACTATATCCACAGCAGTGAATGCATTTGACATCTTCTAATTGAAATAGTTATTTTCTGGAGGAAAAGAAGTGTGTGGATTCAAGAACTATTTCTGGAGCTCATAGGTCAGTGGGGAGATTAAAGGGGAGCAGGCAGTGGCCGAGCCAACTCATCACTCATCTTATAAAAGGGTGGAGTCTCTGCAGCTCACCATTCCCACTGTATCTCTGCAAGGTTGTGTTTGTTTAACAGTGAAGCAAACTGCCATATGGCAGTCGCATAAATTATGTGTACAGCTGGTTTTCTAGCCTTAAAGTTGGTTGATTCTTGCTAAACTTCTAATTTGTAGGAGATTCTCATTATTTAGATATTTGCATATAAAGTGAGGCTCTCTATACTGTGCTGTTTCAAATTTGTGTAGCATGAACATACCGTGTGATGTGCCTGGCACGAGGGTGGATGTGCTGGGTGCTCAAGACGACAAAGGAGGGCCTGAGAGCTCAGCTTGGAGGGCATCGGGGGGAAACCCCAAGACAATAGTTCTGGACTAGAAATATATGGGTGGTAATCACCCAAGTATATGGTGGTAATCCCCACTTGTGAATCAGGTTAATGGGTTTAGACTTGGAGATTTAAGCTTCTTAACCAATTACCTTTTGCAGAAAGAGAAAAGGTAGACTTATTACTGTAATTCCCAAATTATTCTGCCTAATTTTGGGGTCAGCTAGTAGCACAATTAGGTATTCCGCATTCTCATGTGACTTTGTGAGTCTGTCTGGCAACAGGACTTGGAAACAGGTCCCTGCCCCTGTGCTGGCTGTGGGCGTGACCCCAGCTCTTTGCTCAGGCCGCTGAGATCAGTTCTGAACTCAAGAGCGAGAGCCTGGTTCTGGCTGTGCCATCCACTGTGGCAGAAGGCCTGGCCCTGGCCTGGCAGTCAGGGTGGACTGGGTGTGTGCAGCATGGGGTCTTCAGCATGCCCTCAGGTTTGGCTTGGGCTCTGGGTTTTGCCTCGTCATTGCTGGTATGGCCCAGTCACCTCCCGTCAGGCCAGGCTGGGCTCTCTGATGTGTTCATGGCTTAATTGCAGAGCATTAAGGGTGTATGGGTGGTTATACTCTTTAATGACCACATGTTAAATTTGGACTGAAGTAACAGGTGCCAGGAATTCCTGTGTGAACCGCATGTGTCTTCAAGAGAGAAGATATGGTATAGATTAGAAGCTAAAGAGGCTCACTCATAAGTATTACTTATTGAAATGTTCAGTGGAGTGATGTTAACAGTTTATGTATTTCATAAAATAGCATTCACCTAGAAAAATTGCTTATATGTAAGATACTTGTATGTGTATTCAATGTTTAAAAAAAGGCATTGTGCATTCCAAAAATTAAGCTAATTGTTGCATAAAATAAGCTCATTGTTGCTCATTATGCATCCATTTGAAGTATATACTTCAGTAAGTTTTGATGGATAAATTCACGCAAGAAAGCACCACGACAGTGAAAACAGCATTTGTTTCATCTCTAGAAGAGCCCTCTTGGGGTCCAGCCTCAGCCCCTAGCAGCAGCCAGTGTGCTTTTTGTCATTATAGGCTTGTTTGCATTTTCTAGAATTTAATAAAAACAGTGTATTACTATGCTGAGGGAAAACCAGGGAGGTTGCTCTGCTGTGCCAGGGTACCTGGCCCACCCTGCCATGACAGACTTGAGAGGGCATGTGTACCCTGGGTTGTGGTACATTTCAGACTGTTAGAATTCTGAGGAGGAGTTTGTTAAGGCTTGGGTGATCCTGGCACTCTAGGGAAAGAGCTAGGAGTCTGAAATAAATCTGGGAAACTGGGTAGTTCTAGTAATGTTTGTTGAGTCATATATATATATATATATATATATATATATTTGTATATATGTATATGTATATACACATACACAACTATGAAAGAAAAATCCTAGATGACTTTTGAAACTTAATGAGGCAAAGACACATCTTATCTTTAGAACCATTTGATATCAAAAGCCTTTTTCTTAAGATGGTTTTTCTTTTTTTCCCCCATTTAAGTTTTCTTTTAGATATCCATGTCCTTTTTAAATACAATAGGAATCCTAGATTGATCCTAAAATCTTCGTTATTCTAGTTCATCTCTTAAAAAAACAATCATGGACTCTTGAGTATTGTAATATAGATTAATATTTGGATGCATTGTCTCCCCCTAACTCTTTTCTTTGTAATATAGATTAATATTTGGATGCATTGTCTCCCTCTAATTCTGTCTTCAAATTGAGCCAATTAAAGAGTCTAGGGGCAAAAAAAACACACACACAGAAGGTTTGAATAATTGGGGCTATGTTGAAAGTGTACAATTAGAAGAGTTAAAATACATGGTTTCTGAATTAATCAGTTTGGAAACACTTTGCTTCCACAGGAAGTGCAGAGGACCTGCCGGCAGTGCTGGCGTGTGCCCGCCTCGTGGAAAGGATGTACAGCCACATGGCAGCGCGGGCCGAGGAGTTCCGGGTGTTTGCCCCCTTCATGGTGGCCCAGTATGTGGTGGAGGCACAGAAGGTAGGCCGAGCCGCCTGCCTCCCTAGGCGCTTCTGTTCACAGCCCTCAATCACAGGCCTTCTGGCAGTGTGACCTATGGGGCCTAGTGGTCCTCCCTGGCAGCAGCTGCCCTGCGAGTGCAGCAGCCCTGCATGGTCACTGAGAGGGCCATACAAAGATGCAGAGGCTGGTGGCGCGGGGCTTGTGGGCTCCTCCTGCCACTGTTAGGCCTTTTCTTGCTCCAGCACAAACCCTCGGCCTATTTTGCTTGGTCTCTTGGGTCATGAGGGAGATTACCCAAGTCCTAGAGCAGGAGACAGAGGTCTTAGGGTCCCTCAGCAGCAGGGGGCTCAAGGGTTCATTGTGCATGTGACTCAGCTGCTCTCACTCAAGTAGGTGACCTGGGAAAGATCCTAATAGACTTGTTCAGTTGGATTAAAGACTGTAGTCCCAGTTCATCTGACTTTAGTCTTCTGGATAATTCATTCATTCTTCAACAGTGATCTCACTTTGGTGTGTCAATGTGCTATTTTTGTATTTCCACAAGACCCCCTGTGACCTGTGTAGTAAGTTCATTATAAGACTTTATGTCTTATTTGTTTAAATGGAAAGTCAGAGGCTTAAAGTACAGTATGTTCAGGTGTATATCTCTCTACTTGTGTAGTATATCTTGCTCTCGATAGAATATCCTGTTGTGAATCTTGTAAGAATGGTGGTGAGTCGCTGGTAAAGTGTTACATTAGAGGAGTCAGCGTTTCCTCTAAGGAGGGTCATCTGAATGGGATTCCTCAGAAAGCCTGGCGTGGTCTTGGATTCCGTCTTGATCCTGTTTCAGGGCGTTTCCACAGCCCTGACCCTACTCCCTCAGTTAGTGGAGATGCCCATCATGTGGGCAGGTGGTTGGGTGGATGGGAGGCAGGTATATGGGAACCAGACCCACATGCAAGAGCCCCTTCAAGTCATCGTTTGAATGAGATATGGGCTTGGAGTTTGATTTCCTTGCAATTATTTAACATTTTTATAGACTCTTGATATTTCCCAAGCAGTCATTACTGTGTGCGCTTTTGTTGGAACTGAAGAACTGAATGAGATACCACAGTATCTCTTACCTAAGGACAAGAGGAGAATCTGTAATTTGAAGCGTGAAGTCACTGATTATCATCCTGAGATTTATTGTATGAAAAGTCTTTTGCATCCCAGCCTCATTATATATGTCTAATTTATGCTTATTGGTTGTTTTTTTATTTAATCTTGAAGACCAAAGGCTTTGGGAATTATCTCAGGGAGTTGTGTCCCAGAATCCATTGGCAGGACAGTCTATGTTTTACCTTTTATTTGTTTTTAAAATTGGTAATGAAGAGAGTATTCCATGTGCATTAGCAGCTTCTCCTGAGAAAACCGTAAATCTTTGGAGACCAGGAAGACATGTTGTTTTAATTACAAGATGGATGACAGGTGTAGCTTGCCTTCCCCTCAAGTTTGTTAGCTCGCCTTCCCCTCGCGTTTTGGAGGCAGGTGCCATGGGTGAAGGTGTGTCAGTGATTGGGGTTGGTGATGATGAGAGCCTCAGTCAGGGAGAGGCAGCCACTGCTGAGACCTTGTTCCTTCCATGCAGTGTTGTGTTAACCCTGGGTATGTGTCAGGGAAATTATGGTCACTTTTATCATCTCTTTTACCCATAGATCAGATTTACAGTTTTCCCTCTTTATTGATAGCTTTGGGTAAATAGTTTGCACTACTCACCTGGCCTGCTGCTGCTGCTAAGTCGCTTCAGTCATGTCCGACTCTGTGTGACCCCATAGACGGCAGCCCACCAGGCTCTGCCGTCCCTGGGATTCTCCAGGCAAGAGAACACTGGAGTGGGTTGCCATTTCCTTCTCCAATGCATGAAAGTGAAAAGTGAAAGTGAAGTCGCTCAGTCGTGTCCGACTCCTAGTGACCCCACGGACTGCAGCCTACTAGGCTCCTCCACCCATTTTCCAGGCAGGAATACTGAAGTGGGTTGCCATTGCCTTCTCCTGCTCACCTGGCCTAGGGTCCTTTTAAAGGTTACCTAGAAGTGTTGTCATTCATTGGCCAATGTTGTAGAAACCAGCTCCCTGCCTTGTTTTCTCAATAAGTTGTCTAAGGTAAAGGTGTGCAGTGCTTGTGTTGTCCTGATCCTACTGCCTTCCTGTTCCCCCACCCCACCCCACCCCATGCTCTGGGCTTTGCCTTCACCAGGAGACTCCAGGTAAAAGGATTCCGACATCCACTGGAGAAGGGAATGGCAAACCACTTCAGTATTCTTACTTGAGAACCCCATGAACAGTATGAAAAGGCAAAATGATAGAATACTGAAAGAGGAACTCCCCAGGTCGGTAG
>SJYX01012659.1:0-13797 GCA_006410675.1 Oreotragus oreotragus | reverse complement strand
ATTCTTCAGAGGAAGAGCAGAGTATTTGGAATCAGACTAACAGGGGTCAGTGTCTTAGCTATGCCAGGTATGTGCCATGATCCCTGGGCAGACTTCTTACCCTCTCTGATCTACAGTTTTTTCATCTGTATAGTATAGGCAATTAAAGCACTTAGCTCAAATGTTTGTGAAATCCTTATTAGATATATAAACACATTTTAAAAATATGAAAACTATATAAATGCTAGTTAATTTAATTTTAATGTAAAGGGTATTCTTCATGGTCCATATTTTGGGAGTCCACTAGTCATCCTTTTATTTATTCAACTTGTGAAATATTTATTGAGCACTTATAGTGTACTACATACAGGGTTAAGTGCTGATACAGAGTACATACTAAAGCAGACTGGGTCCCTGCCTTCTTGGAATCTAACATTTCATAGTTGAAGACATTTGACAAGTATATACACAAATAAATATATCAACATAGTCTCCTCTCCACAGATATTGATATGATATTTTTAGATGGGTATATTGCTTATAACCTGGAGTAGGAAATGGCCACCTACTCCTATATTCTTGCCTGAAAAATTCCATGAGCAGAGAAGCCTGGCAGGCTACAGCCCATATGGTGGCAAAGAGCCAGATATGTCTGAGCTCTTACATGCATTGCATATAATCTATATATAGATGCATTTTGAAGGTGATACTAATGAACCATTCACAGAAATTCAGAAAATGAAATGCTCAGCTTAAATAAAGAGTAAGATTTTTAATATAGAACTAGGAGAGTCCTTAGGAATTAGTTTATTTCAATCCCCTCGTTTTATAGATGAGGAAAACTAGAACCCAGAATACCATAGAATTTTACCCAATCGAATGTGTGCAAATGTGCATGCCTGTGTGTATGTGTAAGAGAGACAGAGACACCTAGAGAGAGAGGATGGATTTTGAAGCAGGACTTAGATATCCAGGCTTCCCTTCGCCCAGTCAGTGCTTTCCATATTCCTGGCTTCCATCTGAAAGGAATTTTAAGAGCCTGTTTCAGCAGTGAGCGAGTTATAATCATCACACTCTTAAACATTTTTTAAAAAATAATTTCTACCGTTTTTTGGCAGTAATGTGCAGCATACGTGATCTTCATTCCCCAGTTAGGACTCTAACCCAGGCCCCCTGCCATGGAAGTGCAGAGTCTCAACCACTGGACTGCCAAGGAAGCCCCTCATCACACTTGTATACCATGTGTTCCAATTTCTGGATTTTTTATACAAGTTAGTTTTTCTAAACTTTGCTCCATGAAACATTAGTATTTAAATAGATGCTAATTATCACTTTTTAAATTTCTTGCTCAGAGTAGTTTAGGGAACTGAATTCTCCCCCGGCCACATACACACCCCATTTTAGAAATCCTTAAATGTGTATTGTGATTGTGAAAGATCATTCTGCAGTAAGGAAACCTCTTAAACCACACACATCTTAGCATTCCCCAAATTTATTTGACTACAGGATCTATTTTGAATTATTTAACAATGTGATTAAGGTGCTGGATTGGAAGTTCAGCCTTAGCATCATGGTTGACTACTTGGTAATGTTTGTGAACACCCGGTAGTAAAGTAGATTAGATCACACCACTTTAAACAGGGCAGTTTCTTGGGTCTTAGGATCTCAGGCTGACTGTGGGTATATGAGCAGCACCTGATAGGATACCTTTCCTTAAGCTGACCATGTCCTTCTAACCAAGGATTGGAATGGAAAACAATAGATGCTTAATGAGAGTTTGTTCTGATCCATCTTTGGAGGAAAGCAATCCTCTGTAAGTTTTTTTTTTTTTTTTAATTTTCAAGGCTTCTAAAAATATTACTATAATAATTATTATTATATTTTTATTTTTAGGCATTCACAAGCCCAGAGTTCTTCCAAAGGGTGTGATGCCTTCACAGGACACTCAAATAAGGTAGCTGGACATCCTTGACTCTGAAGTAACTGTCTATCCTTATTACAGACTCGTCCAAGTCTGTGGTCATGGCGCTTGTCTGTGACTGCTTGATCAAGCCATCCAGACATGAACTGTTAGTGATATTTTGAAGGCTTTGAAACAAAAGCCCAGCTTGCCTAAGAATTTTGGTTCAGCAGAGAGGCAGGGAGGTACAGCGAGAGAGAATCAAAAGCCTGGAAATTTGCTGCTGAGAATAAATGCTAGCTGATCCCTGAGGTGGTTTGTCTGTGCACTCCACTCTCTACAGATGTTAGAGCCTCTTTTTGAGTAAGGACCTGAGGTTCTTTGGTAGCACTTTGATATCCTGCTCGAATTCAATATGTGAAATGGAGGCGTCTCTCTGTGACTTGGAGCCCACAGCAGGCTTTGAAGTCTGATCCAATTTTTGCTGCCTACTATTTGATGTTGAAAGGATGAAATGAAGAAAATGTACAGTTTTTGCCAGTAACTCTGCTGAGCATATGTAAGATTAAAAAAACAAAATCCTTTGGATGATGTACTTAGAAATGTTAAGTAGATTAATACCTTCCTATAGGTTTTCTTTTTTCTTTCTCAGGGATAAAAATTAGGTATAGGAGAAAATCAGCACAAGCTGTTTTTTATACGGACTATAATTAATTTACAAGGGGGCTAGGTTGGCTTGTTCAGAGGAAGAAATAAATGGATGAGGCAAAGGTGTTGAGACTTTGCAGCTAATTGCCCCCAAGGAGAGGACCTCCACTCAATTCTACTGTAAGGCATGAGCAACTCACCACATGACCCCAATATACTTAAATTTTTCCCTAGTACGATTGAAGTTCAGGGTCCCTTAGTTAAATAGAAGCCAAGCTCTTAAGGCTGACTCATCAGAGGATAAAAATAATAATTATTTTACTGGGTCTTTCTGAAGCACTCAGTTTCTGGGACTGATTCTGTCTTTTCAGATATGCCACGCAGCTCCAGATTGCCCAGGACTGAGTCCTTCAAGGGGAGCCCCTGCAAAATCTGGTAAGAAGGACATTTTGAACTGCAAGCTATTTCCACTATGTGCATGCTTGTGTACTTCTTAATGAGTTGTTTAGACAGGCTGTGTAGAAGGCAGTACTCTGATACTAGTATGGGCTAATGTTAGCAGAAAATTCAGATATGGAAAGCCTTAAAGACTGGAAACAGAACTTTCATTAAAAGTAGCAGTTTACTTTTTCTGAAGGAAAAAAAAATGAATATCAAAGATCACACTTTTCCCTTTACTTGTAAGAAGCCTAAATTAAGAAACTCCTTTAAAACTTCCTTGTGCTCACTTCAACAGCACGTATACTAAGTTTGGAAAGGTACAGAGATTAGCATGGCCCCTGCACAAGGATGGCATGCAAATCTGCAAAGCATTCCATATTAAAAACAACAACACCACCAGGGAAGATAGAGAACTGACCAGCTTTCAGTGAAGCAAATAGTTCAGAGTCAAAATCTAGGGCTTGGTAAAGAATATGGATTGAAAGAGTAGTTCTGCCCTTTTGGCAACACGGTTGCTCTTTTAGCAAGAATACAGACATCTTACCACACTCATGGAAAATGGTACTTTTTGCCCCCTTTTTAAATTCTTGCTACAGAATATGGTAAAAGTCAGTTTGGGGTGTTGCTGCTGCTGCTGAGTCGCGTCATGAGTAGCTATAATCAATACTTCTGGAAGATAAACTAGAAGCAAGATCATAAGAAATATTTATGAACCAGAAAATACTAAACACATTTTGGATCATTCCCAAGGAAGAAATCTTTTCAACTTAAAATACTAATACTAAGAAACTACTGTACATTTACTGTTGACCTCGTTTATTTTTCTGCAATATATAGTTTCTTAGACTTCTCAAAGTTTCTTCTTAGTCTGTTTTTCAGTGACAAAATGGTAAAATATGAAGTAGAAAATGTGTGGTATATGTGTTAGGACCTTCAGTCCATGTGAAATTTAACTCTTCAAGAGAGATGAGAGAGGATTAGTGTATTATAGCAGAACCTTTTAAATGAACATGCAGGAAATGATAAATCTGTCCAATGGACTAATTTCCTCACAGCCAGGTAATATTCAGGAATAAGGCCACAGTGAGGTAAGGGTAAGAGTGGTGCAAAAGTGAAAACTGAGGGAAAAGACCATGTGGTGGAATAGAATCTATTATGTAAGAATTTGGTTGGCATTTTTCACTATCCAAACAGATAATCTCTACCTTTTAATTTGGATGTTTAGACCATTTACGTCTAATGTGACTGTTGACATATTTTGGTTTATATCAGTCATCTTGCTATTTGTTTTCTTTGTTCCATCTGATCTTTGTTCTCCTCTAGTATTCTACTTTAAAATACATATAAAAAGAAAATTTTAAAGCATGACTGAATAGCCAAAGGCACAGATTATGCCTTTGGAGTCAGATCTGCCTGGATGCAAATCTCTGCTTTCCTGGTACATAGGTTTATGTAACAATTCCTTACCTTAGTACTTACACATGTAAGATGAGGGAAATGGTCATTCATAGCCAAAAGGTTGTATTGAGGATTAAATAAGCAAGCAGAAGTAAAGGGCACAGCATGGTGTCTGGCTCATCATAACGGTACACTGTTAGGTCAGATGTTGCAATGGTACTTATGCTATTGACATTATACAAATGCAAAGTTAAAGATGAAAAATGGTCGAGAAATAAACTTCTTATTTTGAGGTATCAAGTTTTGGTGGTATCATTTAGGAGGAGTAAAAATATATTGCATTTTGAATTAACTATTGAACAGACATGTTGGATTATAATCATCTTTCCCTGTCTTTAGATAAGTGTCTGCAAAAGTCACACTCATTAATAAGTTGCTGCAAATGTTCATATGTACTTCCTGTCACAATTGCTCCTTCCTTCCCATCTAGAGGTTTCTCTATTTGGTTTGCTACCATCGCCATGACTGCTCCTTAAACTCTTGTGAACTGTATCCTAAGTGGTCTTCCTGCTTCTTTTCCGCTCTCAACTTGCCTCTTGTATGGATATCTGAGGAGCTCTTCTAAAGCATTCCCTAATCATAGCTTTCTCTTCCACCATGATCTCCTGTTCGAGCGTCAGCTGTAAGCTTCTTGGCACAACATACAAGGCTGTCTCTGCTCTACCTCTTCCTGTCTTCCTTTCTAGCTCTGTCTTCACTGATTTCTCTTCCTCATTTTGTGCTTTGGCATACCAAACTACTCTCTATCCTCCATGCCTGCCAAGTGCATTCTTTCTCTCCTCTCCTCCGTGATTTTATTCATGCTGTTGCCTGTACCTCACTGTTCATTCTCAAAGTCCCCTCCATTCTTCAGTCCACCATGGCTCCCTCTGAGCACTTTGACTTTCCTTTAGTACTTATCACATCCTTCCTTGTATTACAGCTATTTACATGCATCTACTAGGTTTTAAACTCTCTAGAACCATGTCTTTTCATTTCCGAATTCTGTCCTTGCAAACTAGCCAAGGTCTCCAAATTGAATTCTTAAGCATTCACAACTGTGATAGGATATAGTGGAAGCAAGAATGAAATGAAGCTCAAGAAAATGAGTCAGAGAAGTTTTAAACTGTACTTCTAACAATCCTGGAACAAAATAAAGGTCTCTTGTGCTGTGCTTAGTCGCTCAGTCATGTCTGACTCTTTGTGACCCCATGGACAGTGCCCCACCAGACTCCTCTGTCCACGGTCTCTTAACACCCCCAAAGAGTTATAGCATACCAGTGGAACAAGTTTAAAAAATCCAAGCCATTTCATTTTGTTGTTGTTGTTCTGAACAGGGGTAGAGGGAAGGAAGTTTTGGGCAGGAAAAAGCATTTTATAAATCAGATTCCTCTTGACCTAAGAAGCCAAGAAAGATGGCTGAAGAACAAAAGATTTCCAGTTTTATTTATATGTTCACAGTGATAAGCTGCAGAAATGAGTATATTTATTTACTCTGTAAGAGGCATTTTAGCCGGTTATACTTTTGTGTTTAATTCATTGCCTTAGATGATCCATTATTGCAATCCATGATTCTGTGGAAGCCTGAGAATATTATGACCTTTTCAGTTTTAAGAAAACACTAACGTCCAACAAGCTTGCCTTCTAACTTTCAGTGAGTGCTAACTTCATTGTTTTATAAAGAGATCTGAGGGAGGTGAGGATAGGGGAAAGCAGGGAATAAATCTAAAGTTACTTAATCAGGCCAGCTTTGCTCAGAACATCCAGGCAAAAAAGTGTCCAGATGTGGGGCTTGGACAAAGGCTATCTTCAGTCAGTTAGTCAGGGAGTCTCAGAAATTTCCTTCATTGATCATTTGAGCCTTATATTTTTCACATGGGACAGGAAAGCACAGTATATCGAGGAAGTACATAACATGAATCACTTTGCCACTAATCCAAGCAGAAATTATTTAATTGGGCTGACAGTCATATACACAGACCTGATTTGCCTTTACTCAGTTCAGTTGTTCAGTTGTATCCAACTCTTTGTGACACCGTGGACTGCAGCAGTCCTTTACCATGTAAAAGTTTATTCTTCAGGCATTTGTTCTTCTCTTTATTTCTTCAGCAAACAATTATTAACACTTACTAAGTGCCAGGAACTTTCCTGGGCCAGTGCTTCTCAAACTATTTTTAAAAAGACCAAATTAGAACAACAACAACAGCAACAACAAATTGGAATTGGATGTTTTAATTTTCAAATTGCACAGTCTGATATTTTTGTAAAATACACTGAAATTAATTACTAGGTAAATAATCACCCATTTAGGTGTTGTGTCAATATCAAATTGATTTATACTTTTCTAAATTTCTTACTCTAACTTAAACCACTCTGTTTCTTCGGTGATCTAGTTGAGACCAGAGGCAAGAGTCGGCCTGTAGACCACACTTCATGGACACTGTTCTGGTCACGTGTGGCACATCAAGGAACACACAGTCAAAAAGTCCTAGCTTCATGCTGCTGCTGCTGCTGCTGCTGCTAAGTCGCTCCAGTCGTGTCCAACTCCCTGAGACCCCATAGATGGCAGCCCACCAGGCTCCCCTGTCCCGAGTGGGTTGCCATTTCCTTCTCCAATGCATGAAAGTGAAAAGTGAAAGTGAAGTCGCTCAGTTGTGTCCGACTCTTCGCGACCCCACGGACTGCAGCCCACCAGGCTCCTCCGCCCAGCGGATTTTCCAGGCAAGAGTACTGGAGTGGGGTGCCATTGCCTTCTCCACTTCATGATGCTACATTCTAGCAAAGGGACATTCTAGAAAAGGGACAATAAGCAATAAGCATAATCCTAAATCAGTTGTGTGGGATGTTAGAAAGGTGAAGTGTCATAGGGGAGAAAACACAGCAAGGGAGATTGGGGGTGGCCAAAGCATGGGGGACGAGGATGGAGGATGGTTTACTTTTAAACAGGGTGGTCAGAGAGCACTGCACAGAGAGGGCATGAGGAGAAGAACATTACAGGCAGAGGGAACAGCTGAGGCAAATGCCCTGAGGAGACAGGGTGGCATACATGAGGGGTGGAAGGAAACCTGGGTGACTGGAGCCGAGAGAGCAAGAAAGAGAATCATAGACAGTAAGGAGCCAGGTGACCCATGTCCTACCCAACCCTGAGAATCTTGTTAGAAAGATTGTTCTGATTCAGCAGGTCTGGGTGGCCCCTGAGACTCTGCAGTGTTAAAAAGCTTCTAGGTGGTACCATGGTGTTGACCCAAGGTCCACATTTTGAGTAGCAAGGGTGTAAACTCAGTGAAATGGAAACAGCTGGTTTGAGGAGAGATGATAGACATCATCAATGAAATGAGATATTCTATTAAGTTACACATTCCAGACAGCTGAAACTTTCTAAAACTATGACTCTCCTTCCATATTGAGGATATTGGACACAGTTCTCCTTATTCACAATGTCCTGGGACATGATTATTAGTAACAGTTCACACTGGTGCTAACGCAGAGATCCTTGGAGATCATTATGAAATGGGACCACCTCATTTGTTCAGTCAATCATGTCCAACTCTCTGCGACCCCATGGACTGTAGACCACCAGGCTCCTCTGTCCTTGGAATATTTCAGACAAGCGTACTGGAGTGGGTTGCCATTTGCTTCTCCAGGGGATCTTCCTGACCTAGAGATCGAATCTTAGTCTCCTACGTCTCCTGCATTGGTGGGTAGATTGTTTACCACCGAGCCATCTACCCTTAAAATAAATGACCCTCAACTATTATGATTTTTAGTTAATACACTTGCTTATTTTAACTTTCTTCTCTCTCAGCACAGAGCTGTTATTTCCCGCTATTGCTAATGTGCTCATTTTTTTATAACATACCTTCCTTTTGTCTTCTTTTTCTCCTTGTTGTGGTATAAAAACCAAATTTTAACTGTTTTTTCCTAGATTTTAACAAAGGGAATCTGAGTGGGGGATGTGAGGAAATCCCAGTGAAAGAAAGAAAGGGGACTGCCACAGATGTAATGTTGACTTTGGGCACATACAAGGTGTTTTACCTGTATTTTCTTAGTGTAAAGTATACACTACTAAGTTTGTGACCTGCTTATTCAAGGACCTTCATTGTCAGGGCCTGTGATACCTCACTGACATTAGGTAGTCCAGCCCTTGGTTATCTTCTTGTCTACAAGTAGTATAGATTATTCATATTTCTTTTGGAAGGTAAAAAAGTCATTGCATTTGCTAAGAGTAACTTTAGCTATATGGCTTTTAAAAATGGAGTCTAGTACATTTTCAGGGAGCCAGGGAGAAGTGGTATTGTACTAGCCTCCCAAGGGGGTTGCCTCTGGTAGCTTGCAATGTCAGGGTGTGGTAGAGTCCCCATCAAAGTGGCTTTAGAATTCAGTGATCTGGTTCCATATCGTCTTCAGATTTGCGGAGCAAATCATACACATTTTCTTTCACCCACTGCTTCTCTAATGCCATTTGCTCTGTTACTTTCCTGCCTTTTTCACTGCTCATTACTAAATTTTATTGGTCTTGGCAGAAGTTCAGCTATCAGAAAGCAAACTTGGGTTGTGTTTTTATCCTTGGAACTCCAAATCATTAGGGTGACCAAACATCTCAATTTTCTTGGAACTGAAGGTTTTCCAAGATGTGGATTTTTTGGAATTGTCCCAAGCAAACTAGGACAAGTTGGTCACCTTATAATAATATTGGAAGTTGAACTTGACTGGTGAAAACTAATTTTTTAATTAGATCATTGTATCAGGCAAAACTGAGCCTTAGATTTATGCTACACTCTGCTACAGCTCACACTGCTGCCTGTGTTTGGAAGGGGATGCAAGCAGCTTGCCAAACCACAACCACTGTGATCGTAAAGGGCTCAGATGTCACCCATTTGACAGGGAGAGCATGTTCCTACAACAGAGACTCAAAGGCAACATAATCCCTGTTGGGAAAGCACATGGGAACCAGACCCTATGGAGGCAAGGCTACTGGGCCTCCCCGTCCCACACCCAGTGCCATGACAGAAAGCCACATACAAGACTTGGTGACCACTACTAATCTCTCAAGCCTCGAATCCCTGCTCTTTTTGACTCCCATAATGCTGATCCATCTTTTCTTCTTGACTGGGTGCCACAGAATTCACCATAAACTCTCATTGTGAAGCCTCAGTCTCAGGACTTTCCTCAGTGCAATAGTGAAGGTACTATTGGTGTGGAATTCTTAACCTTGAGTGTGGGAGGTTCGGAGAAGGCAATGGCACCCCACTCCAGTACTCTTGCCTGAGAGTCCCATGGACGGAGGAGCCTGGTGGGCTGCAGTCTGTGAGGTCGCGAAGAGTCGGACATGACTGAGCGACTTCCCTTTCACTTTCACTTTCATGCATTGGAGAAGGAAATGGCGACCCACTCCGTTGTTCTTGCCTGGAGAATCCCAAGGACGGGGGAGCCTGGTGTGCTGCCGTCTATGGGGTCACACAGAGTCGGACACAAGTGAAGTGACTTAGCAGCAGCAGTAGCAGCAGGGTGGGAGATAATCTCTTTCTTAAAGGATCCTTTTTAAACTGGTGATTCTCAGACTTCAGTAAGTGTTAGTATCACCCGAGTGATTGTTAAAATGCAGATTACTGGTCCATTCCATAGTTTCCAATTTTGTGTGGGGTGCAAGAGAGGAGGGATTTGCATTTTTATCACATTCCCGGTTATACAATGCTACCCTTTGAGAACCACATCCCTTATCTCTATGATATTATATTGAATCAGAAAAGGTAAACTTTATGTAGATGCCTTTCTATTCTTTCTCTTAACAAACATTTATTGAGCACTTACTGTATACCAAACACAGGCCAGGCAGTAAAATAAGATACTTAAGAGACAAATGCAATTATAACAGCTTGGTCTTTGCAGCTGTCATTTTCCAAAGCAAGTTTGTTAACATATTGAGTGTCCATATTTATCTCAAGTGGTCTTATTGAATTGTAGAGTTGACTCATTGGAAAAGACTTTGATGCTGGGAGGGATTGGGGGCAGGAGAAGAAGGGGACGACCTAGGATGAGATGGCTGGATGGCATCACTGACTCAATGGACACGAGTCTGAGTGAACTCCAGGAGTTGGTGATGGACAGGGAGGCCTGGTGTGCTGCAATTCATGGGGTCGCAAAGAGTCAAACATGACTGAGAACATGACTGAGCAACTGAACTGAACTATCCAGAACAAAGTTACAGTTACTTGTTACTTTGCTGTAGAGGAGGGTGAGGGGAGTGTCCCAGACTTTTTAAAGTGTCTCAATTTTATAAAATTATTAAGGATTACTGCCTTTAAAAGATTTTTGTCTTTTATAAGCTCTACTACCTCTGCTAGCCTCCCACAAGGCAAAATTGCTCCAAACGCTACCAGATCTGAATATTTGCATGTATCTCTAATATATATGTCATTGCCATAAAGTTTGTGTCCTGGCTTTTTGCAAAAGAATTGAAGGCATGAGGGCAGGTAAATGGCAGATAAATGGAAGTGAAAGGGGGAGGGATTATAGTTCTCTTAATCCCAAATTTGATTTCTAACCTAGTGCCATTTATGTTAATCACACACCTTTACTTTAAAAGACTTTCCTCTAAAAGACTTTCCTCATTCTTACTAGATCTTGTCTGGGTGTTGAGTTTGGTTTTGTCTTGCTTAATTTCATAATTTTGGAGAATGCAGAGTGCTTGGGTCATCAGTTGCTGTTCGTGGCAGTTTACGCCGACTGAGGCCTCTGTGCAAAATTGTGGCTTTCTATAAGAACTGTGCAGAATACCTAGTAAGAGGCAAAGATTCCTTGACAGACCATTTTCCCGGAAATTTGGGGGTGATGATGATAAGGAAGAGAGGATGCAGTCCACATAGGTTGGCACCATCCACCCCTCAGCCAACTGAGTTGGCAAGATTCTGTCTCCATTGTAAGAGTTGAGGCTAGAGGGGAAAGTGGCTGCCCTTTGAGGGCTGGTGGGTAGAAGGTATGGAGGTCATTTGTCACCCACAGTTCTTACAGTCATGTACCTCAGGGAAAGCCCTGTGACAGCATGTTCTCATTCCTGCAGCTCATTAAAGCATGTTACAAAGTTGGATAGTTTTGGACATTATTTCTGCTTAGATTGTTACTGTAAATGTATCTGAGGAGGATCAGCAGGAACTTTTCTGGTGCTTTCCTGAGTGCATTAGGTCGGGATGCATTCTTTGCCAATGCCAAGTTAGATTCTGGCATTGACCCAGGACATCAGGAGCACAGCTGCCAAACAAGCAGGGCGGGGAGGGGTGGAGGGAGTGAGTCAAGTTAGGGTGCTTGGCTTCCAGAACTGGATGTTGACGGCGTGGCTGTAAAATGTGCCAAGAGGAATTTTATTTTAACATTCTTTTCTTACTTTATCTATTTGAAACAGCATAAACTCATTGTTAACCTTGGCTGGCTCCTTTGTTTCATTTTAAAGGATTCTTTTCAAGTTTAAAATGAAACACACAGTTGTGTAGTAGGAATGGAGCGGTTTTTCTTCCATTTTACTTTTGTTTGTTTTCCAAGATTGGGAGTAATAAATTTTATTAGTTTTTTTAAAATTAATAGTTTTCTCTAGTAGTTTTGGGTTTTTAGAAAAATTGAGTGCAAAGTAGCAAGTTCCCATTTACTCTCCTCACCTTTCCCTCTCTCCCCATTTTCCCCTATTATTAACATCTTGCATTAGAGTGACTTGTTTGCTACAATGATGAGCCAGTATTGATATATTACTATTAACAAAGTCCATAATTTACATGACAGTTCATTCTTTACATTGTACAGTCTGTGAGTTTTGAAAAATATATAATGACATTATCTACCATTGCAGTATCAAACATAATAGTTTTATTTGCCTAATAATCCCCTTACTCCATCTATTCATCCCTCTCTCTCTTACCTTAAGCTCCTGACAACTGTTAATTTTGGCTTCCCTGATAGCTCAGTTGGTAAAGAATCTGCCTGCAATGCAGGAGACCCCATTTCAATTCCTAGGTCAGGAAGATCCCCCGGAGAAGGGAAAGGCTGCCCACTCCAGTATTCTGGCCTAGAGAAGTCCAAGGACCGTATAGTCCATGGAGTCGCAAAGAATTGGAAGCGACTTTCACTTTCACATAGTTTTGACATTTCCAGAATGTCGTATAGTTGGAATCAAACNCATTTCAATTCCTAGGTCAGGAAAATCCCCCAGAGAAGGGAAAGGCTGCCCACTCCAGTATTCTGGCCTAGAGAAGTCCAAGGACTGTATAGTCCATGGAGTCGCAAAGAATTGGAAGCGACTTTCACTTTCACATAGTTTTGACATTTCCAGAATGTCGTATAGTTGGAATCAGACAGTATTTAGCCTTTCTGCACTAGCAATATGTATTTAAGCTTCTTCCATGTCTTTATGTGGCTTGACAGTTTATTTCTTTTTATTGCTGAAAATAATCTGTTATATAGATGTATCACAGTTTGTTCATCCATTCACCTACTGATGGATGTCTTGGTTGCTTCCAGGTTTTGGCAATTATGAATAAAGCTGTTATAAACATTTTTGTACAGGTTTTTATGTAGACATAAGTTTTTCAAGTCCTTTGTGTAAATACCAAAATGTGTGATTGCTAGATTGTATGGTAAGAGAGTATGTTTAGTTTTATAAGAAACTGCCAAACTGTCTTCCAAAGTGCCTGCACCATTTAGCATTCCTGCCAGCAGTGAATGAGAGCTCTGTTGTTCTTCATCCTTACCAGCATTCGCGGCTGTCAGTGTTCTGGCTTTTTGCCGTTTAAATAGGTATGTAGTGTGGCAGCCCACTCCAGCGTTCTTGCCTGGAGAATCCCAGGGACGGCAGAGCCCGGTGGGCTGCCATCTACGGGGTCGCACAGAGTCGGACACGACTGAAGCGACTTAGCAGCAGCAGCAGCAGCAGCAGCAGTGGTATCTCATTGTTGTTTTCATTTTTGTTCCCCTGATGTGGAACATCTTTTCATATGCTCATTTGCTATCTGTATAGCTTCTTTGGTGAAGTGTCTGTTCAGACCTTTTGCCCATGTTTAAATTGTGCTGTTTGCTTTCTTATTTGCGGGTATAAGAGTTCTTTGTATATTTCACTACCAGTCCTTTGTGAGATATGTGTTCTGCAAATATTTCTCCCTGTCTGGAGCCTGTCTTTTCATTCTCTTAGCAGTGTATTTTGTGGAGCAGTAATGAATTTTTTATGCACGTAATCAAGGAAAAAAATTTTTTTAAATGAACCTGACTCTCAGCATGGTACCTACTCCCTATCCAAGAAAATGAAACAACCTAAGAGGAACAAGGTGACTGGTTGTTCAGTAGTTGAGTGTATAAGAACTATGACACGAGTGTGTTCCTTAATTAAATGTAATCAATTCTAAGTGTTACAG
>SJYX01012658.1:0-18913 GCA_006410675.1 Oreotragus oreotragus | reverse complement strand
GAAGATCCCTAGAGAAGGGAAAGGTCACCACTCTGGTATTCTGGCCTGGAGAATTCCATGGGCTGTAAAGTCCATGGGGTTGCAAAGAGTCGGACACAACTGAGGGACTCACTCACTCTTCACTAAATCTCTACTCCTCTACCTACTACTTTTCTATGTGACCTTGGGCAAGTTAAACATCTCAGGCCTCATTTTCCTCATTTGCAATACAGGTTGTACAAGGAATAAATTTGTTATTACATGTTAAAGTTTATAATGATGTCAGCACATATTTATCTCTCAATAAAATCGCTATTGTTAGTATAGTCATCTTCATATAATGATGAATCTTCCAGGTGATTAGTTTCAGATCATTTCAGCAGTCTATGAGCCATCTGAGTGGAAATGGAGTCATTACCAGCCCCATCTTTAAAGACTTAGATGAGATAGACCAAAGCAAAATAACTGTGGAACCCACATATACAATATTGTTTATAAACAAACATTCAGGATACTAACTGGTAAGAAAAAAAGCCAAACACACCATTATTTTGAATGGCTATAGAAATCTGAGGATCTTCATTGATAAGCTAATTTACTTACTATTCTTTTAGATCACCAATTTCAGCCCACAAGTAAACATTTACCTTGATTGCTGGCATAGGAAATTTTAAAAGAAAATCAAGGCAGCACATTGATTGTGACCAAAACTTCTGTTTCATCAGCCATCATCTGTCAGCAGTCCTTCAAAAACAGCAAAGACCAATAAAATCCAAGGGTCTACTAGGTACTACCCAACAGTTATACCCAGAGACAGCACTCCTGGAAGCACTAATCCTGTAGGAACACATTCATGCATGCCTTTTGCATCTGTATTGAGCACCCACCATGAACCAGCACCAATACTGACATATAGGAGGACGATAAACCAAACAAGCTCAACACTGCCTTCATGAAACTTGGAGTCTTGTCAGGGAGAGAGTCAATTAACACAAGATATTTCAACAGGTACAGTGAGAGTCACAGGACCATAGCACTCATAATAAAGTACTTTTTTCCCCTACTGCTGCTGGTGCTAAGTTGCTCAGTCATGTCCGACTCTGTGCGACCCTATGGACGGCAGCCCACCAGGCTCCTCTGTCCACAGGATTCTCTAGGCAAGAATACTGGAGTGGGTTGCCATTTCCTTCTCCACTTTTTTCCCCTAACCATTCAGTTAATAAGAATAACTGTCCTATCTCTGAGGACCACAGAAAGTAACACAAAAGTTTTTAAGAGGTAAAATTATGTTTGTATGTCCTTAGAATGGTATATTGTTCCTAACTCAGCTTCTTCTTCACATCCAATCAGGAGACTGATTGGCTCCATGGGACGGAGGTTCGTGTTCCAGATTGTCCTTCAGTGAAGACTCCATAGGGTGTGCTGATCTCCAGAAATAAGTATCTTAAAGGATCATGAAAAAAAATACATTTTAACATATGTTGAATTCCATATAATAAGGTCCTCCAATGACGACCTTGCATGGGTTGTACTTGTTCAGGGAGAAGTACTGACAACTTCCAGGCGTTAAGACCTGACCAAAAGAATAGTGGAACAAGTCTATGATGACCTTATTTTCCAACCAAAAATCAGAACACAAAGTCTAACAAAGAACTCTTTCCACTTCTGGGAATTAGGCTCTCTGAGAGAATGTAGTTTAAATGTCAAAATATATTGGCCTTTCTGGGACACTGAGAGCACTGAAGATATGGAAACAACGAGGCAGAATCCTTGAAATCAAGACTACTCTGAAAACAAAGTCAAGAAATCTCAACCTAGAAGAGGCTGCATAAAACACAGTCTTGAGACCTGTGGAGATTAAAATCAGAGGAGACGTGGATGGAAGCAGTAGTTTCTAAGCTTTCAATAAGAGAAGAAATGAATCTTGAGTATCCCTAGGTGCAGAGAAGGGGGAAGAAAGCAAATTCTTTTCATTCAAATACTTTTCAAGCATATTCTTTTATAATACTTCTTACCCAAATCAATTGATTCTTTTTATCCTTCTGGTTGAAAATGTGTCCAAGTATTTTAAGGTAAAGCAATCAAAATATCTCTTGATCAACTATTTAAGTAGAAGATGAATCCACATATATATTTTTGGTTTTGCTCTTTCATTATAAGCAGCAGAGACCCACCGTTTCCCTAAAAATGGAGGGTAGACATTTATCGGATAATGAATAGATAGAAAGATTATTAGGCCTTTCCTTCCATTTCAGCTTTAATCCTGGCAGAAACTAGCTTAAAATGGGTGTTTCTAGTTTCAGTTCTGAGAGGAATGTCTGATCCTAGGACGCTGACCCAACTCTGGGTTTTTGCCCACTCTGACCTCATAAATCATGTCCTGAGCAGTATTCTGGACTTGCTAGCTTCACTAAGAGGCGCTATAGGCAAGCCAGCAATGTGAAAGTGTCCTGCACCACTCTTAAGACTAAGTTATGGATGTCTAACCTTCGAGGAGAATTTTGTAACTCTAGTTCCATTCCAAGTTCACCCAGCTGTTCTGCATGTACTCACACCTGTCTCTCAATGGACATGAGTTTGAGTAAACTCGGGAGTTGGTGATGGACAGGGAGGCCTGGCGTGCTGCAGTCCATAGGGTCTCAAAGAGTCGGACATGACTGAGTGACTGTTCTGAACTGAACCAGAACCATCCGCTCAGAATGTCTTTCAGGAGACGGGAGCAGGCTGTACCTCCCTCCACCCCCAGGGGGCGCCAAAATGCTTGTTCTGTGCCTGCAACAAACAGAGGCTATGACACCTCTTCCCTGATCTTCTCTTGGATTGGCCAACTCTCCTGGACCCCGCAGATCTATTCTTCCTCCTTCAAGTCAGAGGCTACCTATAGCAGAAACTGTTGGTGCCCAGCTCATATTATGTCAGCCCCTCCCAGATCCCACTTGAGATCAATTCTCATACTTGCCAATAACATCCTGTGACTGGCTGCCAGAAGGAATTCCTTGGCTACAGAGCCATGCTCTGCCCCACATGACAAGACAGGCCAAAAGTGCCAAGGAGACAATGCCTGCAGAACTAACTCCCACCAGTGAGAGAGAGAAACTGGTGGATAAATATTTCAGTTTCCTCACTTCATTGATGAAACCATTCTGGGGCCTCTACTACACAAACTCTTGGAGGGTCCATAGTAGGATTGGGTTTCAATTGCCCATAGTGAACATACCTATGGGAATACACCCTTTATTAGCTTTCTCCTCTGCCCCCCTCACTTCTTTCCCACTCTTCCCGCTGCTACTGCTGCTAAGTCGCTTCAGTCGTGTCCGCCTCTGTGCGACCCCATAGACGGCAGCCCACCAGGCTCCCCCATCCCTGGGATTCTCCAGGCAAGAACACTGGAGTGGGTTGCCATTTCCTTCTCCAATGCATGAAAGTGAAATGTGAAAGTGAAGTCGCTCAGTCGTATCCCTGTCTCTTATACACATCTAGATGTGTATAAGAGACAGCATGCACAGTTGCTGGTGGAGCTGTGAGTCCTGCATAAGCACTGACGTGGCACTAACCAGGGCTTTGACGTGGTGAACAAATCCACCTGTCCTTATTAGACAAGCTGGACTCCAGCCTAGTGTCTTCAGAAAAGTGACAGAACCTGGGGAAGAAAAGACCTATACAGACGAGAAGGACACGAAGGAGCTGACATTGCCGGCGCTTCCTGGCTTTCACCATATTCGCCCTGGGCTGAATGTGACGCGACTCTCTTCTCTTTTCTCTCCCAAGGCCACCAAGCTTTTAATTATCAATCTAATCTTAAAAACAAGTCATGAAAATCCCAGAAACTACCATCTTCAAGTTCAGATAACTTGTAGCACCTTGCATGTTCAGCTCAGCTCAGTTCAGTCACTCAGTCATGTCTGACTCTTTGAGGCCACATGGACTGCAGCACGCCAGGCTTCCCTGTCNAAGGAGAATTTTGTAACTCTAGTTCCATTCCAAGTTCACCCAGCTGTTCTGCATGTACTCACACCTGTCTCTCAATGGACATGAGTTTGAGTAAACTCGGGAGTTGGTGATGGACAGGGAGGCCTGGGGTGCTGCAGTCCATAGGGTCTCAAAGAGTCGGACATGACTGAGTGACTGTTCTGAACTGAACCAGAACCATCCGCTCAGAATGTCTTTCAGGAGACGGGAGCAGGCTGTACCTCCCTCCACCCCCAGGGGGCGCCAAAATGCTTGTTCTGTGCCTGCAACAAACAGAGAGGCTATGACACCTCTTCCCCGATGTTCTCTTGGATTGGCCAACTCTCCTGGACCCCGCGGATCTATTCTTCCTCCTTCAAGTCGGAGGCTACCTATAGCAGAAACTGTTGGTGCCCAGCTTATATTATGTCAGCCCCTCCCAGATCCCACTTGAGATCAATTCTCATACTTGCAATAACATCCTGTGACTGGCTGCCAGAAGGAATTCCTTGGCTACAGAGCCATGCTCTGCCCCACATGACAAGACAGGCCAAAAGTGCCAAGGAGACAATGCCGGCAGAACTAGCTCCCACCAGTGAGAGAGAGAAACTGGTGGATAAATATTTCAGTTTCCTCACTTCATTGATGAAACCATTCTGGGGCCTCTACTACACAAACTCTTGGAGGGTCCATAGTAGGATTGGGTTTCAATTGCCCATAGTGAACATACCTATGGGAATACACCCTTTATTAGCTTTCTCCTCTGCCCCCCTCACTTCTTTCCCACTCTTCCCGCTGCTACTGCTGCTAAGTCGCTTCAGTCGTGTCCGCCTCTGTGCGACCCCATAGACGGCAGCCCACCAGGCTCCCCCATCCCTGGGATTCTCCAGGCAAGAACACTGGAGTGGGTTGCCATTTCCTTCTCCAATGCATGAAAGTGAAATGTGAAAGTGAAGTCGCTCAGTCGTATCCGACTCTTCACGACCCCAGGGACTGCAGCCCACCAGGCTCCTCCGTCCTTGGGATTTTCCAGGCAAGAGAACTGGAGTGGGGTGCCATGGCCTTCTCCAACTCTTCCTGCTATCAACTCTCAAAGAAACTATTTGTACCCACAACCTTGTCTCAGGGTCTGTTTTTGTGAAAACAAAGGTAAAAACCAAGGGACCATTTCACCCACCATCCCCAATCTGCTGATACCTCCCACTCCAAAATCTTGCTTTGAATGATTCTGAACATGATCCAAGCTCCCAAACTCAGACCAATCCTGTTCCTTCACCTATTCTCCCCAGAACTAGCCCGTCTCCTCAAATCTTGCACTCCCTAACCTCAGCTGTATCTTACTTCATTTAGTCTTAATGTCTCTTAGGCTTCCTGTAAAAGAATGAAGTTGGCTGCATGCTCTACTCCCAGAAGCCCACTAGTTTCTCCTGCTGGATACTTCTTCCCAGGAGCTTTTCCCCAAGGGGTCATGATGTCAGCAGTACTAACTGATGTCACCTCCATGCTTAAGAACACACAGGAGACACAATCATTTAGCTACTGGTGGCCACTGCCAGCACCCCTCGCTTCCCCCACCTTGCTTTACCCACCTTGGTTCCCCCATAGAACCGCAGAAACTGAAAAGGCCAGGAACTTGTATTTACAGCCTCTCTTGCAGCTAAGGGTTCCATGGATTCCACTGTTGCCGACAGACATAAGGGAATTTCTGAGATAGCTTTTATCCTCTCCCAGAAAAGAGAATGCCCCTCAATGAGTCTTCCTTCCCACTCTCTCTCCCCTCTTCCCTAGCCCCTCTCTGTATGTATATGTGTCTGTCTTTGGCTCTCTCCCCAACCCCTTGTGGGTGTGAGTGTGAACACACACATATGCAGGTACCCTCCTGCCTTCTCCTCTGGACACACTACATACATAAAAAGTTTCGGGAACTACAGAAAAAAAAAAAAAAATCCAGTAAGCATGAGAAATATGATAAGCCAAAAGAATTTCAAGATGTCAGCTCCAAACACTGACATCACGGAGCTAAGGAATGAACACCAGGGCTGCCTGCCTCCAGATTTCTTCTCTGGTAACAAGTGTCCTTTGGGTCTCTCCACTGTTGGTGGAGTTACACGCAGCCACGACTATTTCCAGCTCATATTGGGCAAAACAGGGCAGAAGGTGTGTAGGGTTCTTGCTCAAGCAACAACTATGTATTAACTGCCTGGTGTTTGCAAAGCATGGTAGGAACAGGGAACATATATAAAGCAAAGTCCCTTCAGAGGATTAGAGAGATTGTGATAAAGAGGCTGCAAGGTTGTAGAAACAGCAGAGCCCCTGTGCTGATGCAGGGCTCCCAGGAGAGGGAGGCTGCTGTGGACCACAGCAGTGGGGCGGAATTTCTTCAGGCAAACTCAGAGGCACACAGGATTTAAGTGGATGGAGAAGAAAATTCCAAGCAAGGGAAGTCATGGAATCAATGATGCTTGATTTAATTTTATAAGACAACTTGGGAAAAGCAAGTCAACCAGTGTGGCTGCAAAAAGGGATGGTGTTGGATATCATTGAGCCCCTGGCACTATTCTTGTGAACAACAAGGCCTTGGTTGTTAACATATGCTAGTGGCGAAAGGACATGGGGGCATCATGTCAGAAGGCAGGGATCACAGGCTGGCCCAACTAAGAAATTAATGATAATGCAATGAGAGTTTATTGAATACCAGGCATTCACTATGGTAAACATTTTGTACAGATTATCTCATGTAATGCTCAATACACTCTTACAGATGGGAATTACATTACTGGTTACTGTGGAAAAGAAAACTAAGATTTCAAAAAATGCTTTTGAACATTACACTGTTAGGGAATTCCCTGCAATCCTGTACTTAGGACTCAGCACGTTTATTGTCAAAGACCTGACTTCAATCCCTAATCATGGAACTAGTATTCCATAGGCCAGTGTGGCCTAAAACGAACAAAAATTACACTGCTGATAAGAGACAGGATCCAGTTTCAAACTCAGGTGACCCCTTGACTCTGATACGTAGTTAGACCTGGATGAGTGTCCTGCCCGCAGGCTTCCCAGTGCTGCTCTCAGTCACAGCACCGGCCACACGGACGCGCTGACCTATCTCCTCCAGTAAATTCAGACAACCTGTGGACGTGGCCAGTGGCTCATTCGCCTGGCGACCCCAGCGCCCTCCCAGTGCCTTGAGAGATCCTGGACCCTGGCCACACTGATCAACATTTGTTGAATGGATCCCAGTCTTCACTCTAAGTGCTGAGTTGACTTTTAAATTGAAATAATCTCCTTAGGTTTAAGGTACAACACCCTGGCAGGGGCATTAAACTAAGGTGCGGGTAGCTGGCTTTAGCCAACTCATCTGAGAAGACTCCTTCCTCAACACACAGCCTCTCCACCTACTCAGTCCAAGGCTGAAAAGGAAGCTTTTGAACAGAGAGCAGATTAAAGGGCTGGTGAGCACCAGCAGGACTCTTCCCAGAGCATCATGCGCGGCTTCAGAACCCACGAGGAGCAAAAGTGCAGAGGGCAAAAGCGAGCGCAAGAGGATCGGTGGGGAGATGGCCATTACTGAAGGGCTGCTCCTCATCACTGGAGGCCAGCCGGAAACACAGGCAGCTTACATTTCAGCCAGGTGGACTGCAGTCAGAGGAAAGGAAAGACATTTAGCCACCACTCAGCCATCAGAAATTCACATCATCCAGACTGGAACTGAACACAGTCTAGGTCCCAGGACAACAGGGATGCAAAGTCAGAGAAGGCTGCTTACTGCCCTCCTTATAGCCCAACCCCTCCTGGCCGACCGCCAAGCCAACAACGACCATTCAGGGGAAGGCTGCTTTACTGGGGCATGCCAAGGAAGTGCTGGAAAAGGGCTTCTCGCCTATACTTTCTTTGCCAAGCTTTCTTGAGTACTTCCTACAAAGCACTGGGCTAGCCATGAGGGATCAAAGATGAGTTACAGACCCGCCATCTAAGACTTCCTAACGGAGGAGCTGATACATAGACTATAACTTCCTGTAAATGTGGTGCAGGGGTCGTGACAGCAGGAATGAAGAGCCTGAACACAGTGCTGTCCGACAGAAAACAGACCATCAGTGACTTTGAATATTCTCATAGCCAGGTTAAGAAAGGTAATAAAAAGCCAAGACATTAATCTTAATAATATTTTGTGTAATCCAATAACTGAAATATCATTTCAACATGCAATTGACATTTTTTTTAAACTCCCTGTGCTTCAGTTTTTAAAATTAACAGCAGTGAAAAATTCAGTTCATCCATCTCACAAGCCACATTTCAAGTGACTGGTGGCTACTGTGTAAGGCAGGGTGGAGCTAGAGGAAATGACACCTGAGTTGAGCATAGATGAATGACCGAGAGTTAACACAAAGGCAGGAAAGGCATTTCAGGCAGAAGGATCAGCATGCAGGAGGACAGATTCAGAGTGACGAGAGCAGTGAATGTGGCAGAAGAAAAAGCCAGAGGTGCAGGCAAGGATCAAGTCAACTAAACAATGCTTTCTGTGCTAAACTAAGAAGACAGACTTTATCCCGGGAAGTAAGGAGGAAGGTGTGTGAATTTTTTTAGGGCTGCCATAACAAAGTACCACAAACGTGGTAGGTTAAAGCAATAGACATTTGTTTTCTCACAGTTCTGGAGCCCAGCAGTCTGAAATCCATGTGTCAGCAGGATTATGATCCCTTGGGAGGCTAAAAGAGAAGACCCTTCCTTGCTTCTTCCAGCTTCTAGTGGTACACTGTGTTCCTGGCCTGTGACAAGCCAAGAATTATATTTTTAACAGTGATTGGAATTATGCACTGAAGGAGATATATGATGATGTAGGAGAGAAAGGAATTGTTACTGTAATAGTCTCAGGTAGGCTGAAGGGAATAAGGCCTAGTATACAAATAAAAGCACTTTTTAGAAAGGAATATGGACATTTAATCAATAGTGACCATGTTAGAGCAGAGAATATGGGAAGATGCCAGCAGGGGCTAAATGGGTTTGTGATTATCTCTGAGTTTCCCTGTTCTTATCTATAAATGGCAGTGTTATTAGGACATTGGGGAGGCTTACATGAAAAATTTTTGGCAAGTATTTAGAATAAATCACATAGTAGGTGTTCAGTAAATAAGAATGAGTGTGTATATGAATCAGTCAAGGCTAGGAAGATAACAGTTGCTCCTCACTCTATAAGAGGATTTACTAAGCACCTTCAACATGATTTATTTTAAGCATTTTACAAAATTATTTCATGTAAGCCTCCCACAGCCCTACTAATACTGACATTTTACAGATGAGGAAATGCAAACTCAGAGGTAATCACAACTCCATTTAACCCTTGCCAGTGTCTTTCCATATTCTCTGCCCTAACACTGTCACTATTGAGTAAATATCCATATTCCTTTCTAAACAAATACTTGGATTTGAATACCAGCTCCCATTCCTTATAAGAGGATTTACATACAGGTTTTACAGGTTTACCCAATCACTGGAAGAACTCAGTGACTGAAGGTTAGGCAAGTACCACTGGTAAAACTCACTTTGGGCACCAAGTGGGGAAAGTTGCTTCAAACTTCAAAAAAGACCACCGATCATGGCTGCAACTGCCTCAGAGTACTGGGCTTCCCAGATGGTGTAGTGCTAAAGAATCCGCCTGGCAACGCAGGAGACATGAGAGATGTGGGTTCGAACCCTGGGTCAAGCAGATCCTCTGGAGCAGGAAATGGCAATCCATACTAGCCTCTCTTATTCTGCCTTCCTTATCTGACATGAGGTGCCAACTCACTGCAGACAGGTTTTACTGGGACAATTATACAGAAAAAAGGAGCCTGGGAATACCCTTCTTGGCATCAGGCAATCCAACACAGTATTTACAACCACTTGTACGAGCACACCATTTAAGGCTCCAGTTCCTCTGCGGCAAGGAGAGAAAGTCTAGTAGCTTCTCAAGCATTAAGCATGCCACTAACTTCTAACTTGGAGCTGATATACTTTTTTTTTTTTAATTTAAATACTCAACTACAAATATCTGTCAGTTTATTCCTCTTAAGTAATGAACAAGCCAAAGAGTTATTCTTAGAATATGACACTGGAAAATACCTCAAATATAGCAAATATTTTTATTTCTATACAGTGTTGAAACACATATAAAAAAGATAAACTAGTGTTGACACCAAAACTAAAACAGCCAGTTATTTCACCAGCAAAATGAATTTATTCAAAGTAGCAGAGAACTGCAATTCAGGACAAGCATGCTGTAGCAAAAGTGATGCAAATCTGGAGAAACAAGAGAGAGGAAAATTCTTTTATAGAGGAAAAGGAGAATTCGAGGGGAGCTGTAAAACAAGGAGGAACCTGGAAGTTTGAACTCTAGTGGCTTTTTATTGACAGAATTGTAATAGTCTCTAATTAGCTGAATTGTTGTTGGGCAGAGAGAAAACCTCCCATTTTCATGCTGGACTAGTAAAGCAATAACCTTCTTCCTGTTGGCAACACAAGGTACATCTCTTCCTGTTTGGGGTCTGCAGATAGCAATGAATGGTGGGCATGAGAGTTCCCACCTCCAGCATCCTGACTCTGATTTAAGTGAGATTTCCTTTATTGATGTTCACATTAGCAATAGTTAATAATTATCACAAGCCATGAATGTCCACTTTGGTTTCATCTTACCTTTACAAAAATTCAAGGTGGAAAAGAATTACCCTTTTTGTGTCTATGAAGTTTCCATCATTATTTTAAATAAATAATTTGGCTTCTCCTATATTCCCCTCAACTAGTATCTTACCTGTAGGAGAATTTTCTGGTTTGGACAATCTTGTGGATACTCACTCTTGTATAAAATGAAGGATAAAAGAGTTTAAAGATAATGGAAACCATAAGTCATAGAAGCAGAAGTAGGGAGCAACACTTTTATTAGAGAGATCAAGCGATAAAATATTTATGAAACATACAGCACAGGTTGTAACACTTAAGAGGCTTTACATAGTAAATAACATGGCATTTGTACTCAGATGTAAAATAAATATTCAACATCTTGATGGTAGTGCTAGACGGTAGTGCCACGTCAGTGGCAAACTGATGTGTGTATGTTTTTAAAATTGTACATTTAAAGATAGTACATTTTATGTACTTAAAGCAATCCTTTGATTAAAGAGAGAACACATGGTAAAAAAAAAAAAAAGTTGTGGACTTCTAACAGTTATTGACATTAGGCGGTCATGGCATGCCTTAGGCACTTCATATGCATTTCTTTTTGCTTGTTTATGTATGGCTGTGCTGGCTCCTTGTTGCTTCGCTCGAGCTTTCTGGAGTTGCCGCAAGCAAAGGCCACTCTCCCGATGTGATCCACAGGCTTCTCACTGCAGTGGTCTCGTATGGCGTGTGGGCTCAGGGCACGCGGGCTCAGTAGAGGATGCTCCTGCTCTGGAGCGCTGGCTCAGTCGTCCTGTGGCACCTGAGCTCTTCCCAGACCGGGGCTTGAACCCCTGTCTCCTGTGTTGGCGGGTAGACTCTTTACCACTGAGCCAGCAGGGAAGCCCAATATATGTGTTTTCTAATTTGAACTTCTCAGCTGCCTTAAGCAGTGGGTACTTCCATCCACTTTTGATGAAGACACTGAGGCTCTGAATGTTAAAATCACACTAATAACTGAGAGAGCTAGAATTCAAAACTATGAGTGTGGAGTCCAAAACCCACAGTTTTAGCCATCACACTATGTAATCTCAATTTCAGTGCCAGGATAAGGCTGCCTACATGCTTTCCTTGCAGAGAGAAACCTTTCCCTTTTCACTTGACAGCCAGGAAGCTCATGAATGACTTTACTGCACAATGTCATTAATGCTGGTCTTCCGTATATGGTTTCTAGTTTCTTTTTTTTTTTCTATGATCCTCCATGTAAAAATATATACATTTCCGCTGGCAATTATTACATATCATCAAATAATATAAAAGAAGTATATAGATACGTCTTCATTTGTTATTATTGATCTAGTTTAAGTCATCATCATTTAGAACAGTAAGAGCATCATAAGTGAAAAGAAGAGAGAAGTTTCAAGTCCAATTTCATATTTAATTTATAAGTTATTACTTTTCTGATCACTATGCATATTATCTATGCACACCTAGCATTGCCTTTTAAAAAATATTTCAAAATAAAAATATGCACACAGGTAATTCTGTGATAAATAATGCACATTGATCACAAGTACCCATTCTGAAAACCTGTTAAACATATTGATCTCATTTTAAAAGAAAATCTGCTGGTGATGGAGCCAAGTGATTCACTACCTGGAAGAATAAAGAAAACAGATGCAAACTAAATGAGTCTTCAGGCATCCCAAGGACTAATGGAAAAGATGAACAAGTGAATGGTAGAGTGAGAATCAGGTTATTTCTGCTTATACTGCTGAGTTGCTGACTTACAGACCACTAAATGGGTCATTCTGATGGAATCGGTTGGTTGCTAGGACAGACTGCTGCAATCATTAGTGAGTATATCTGTGACAACTTTGCTCAAAGGGTGCCTGAGTTTGTAAAAATATATATATACTCCTGGTGATTTGGGGAGTGATTTGGAATCCAGATGGAAAAGAGACTGTGACAGGTTAGATGACATCCTCATTGATCACAGTCTGTTTTCTCTCCAGAGGCAGCCTCATAGACCAGTGTGGGGTCTCTATTTTTGACGTGTAAATGGTTCTCCCAGACTTTTTCCAGAATGGGGACTCTGAGTTGTACTCACTAATACTAGAGTCTTGTGAAGCCTTGCCTTATGACCTCAGCCCTGAACAGTCTTTATAATCCAACTGCCTTTCCAGACTTTCAAGTAACGCCCAAATTCAATTCACCATCTCTAGGGTCCACCCTCCTGTAGACCTTATCGAATTTCCTCAGACCCCAGCTATCTCCTTCTGCCTGTGTTCACGACTTGCCTAGACCACAACAGATTATTCCTGTGCTCCCTATGGACATGGATCTGAATGATAGCACGTGAACCTGGACCAGAGCCTCAGGCTGTGAGTCTGCCTGGGAGTCAGCTCTAGTAACAGATCACACCTTGCCCTCTCTGCTTTGGACAGCCATGATCTCATCGAGTCCTTGCATATGACTCATAAAATGCGGCCACGTTTTATAACCAAGTATATGCATTTCATTTTAGGTGTGCCTATGACACATTTCTGCATCTATTTTATGTAATTTGTATCAGGCTCAGTTTCTAGATGAACATTTAACATTTTTAACTGCTGTACTACTGTGAGTCTTTGCACTCTAAATGGGAATGTGTCTTTCATACTGACTGAAACAACCATCTGTACCCTCAGCTAACAGTCCATATTAGTCACAGGGTACAGAATTGAGTTGACGTGTCAAACCCTTCCAGGGCATGAAACACCCTCTCTCTCTGAGAGTCATGGGGACAATTCAAGTTTGCTTGGGTTCTATATATTCGGAATTTGATTGTATTCTTTTCTCTTACAAACCCCCCTTGTAACTATTTATCTCAAACCCGATCCCAGTTAGACTCAGTTTTCCCTTTCAAACCCTTTATGTTGTTGCTCAGTCACTAAGACATGTCCTGACTCTTTGTGACGCCAGATTTCCCTGTCCTCCACCATCTCCTGGAGCTTGTTCAAATTTACACCCACTGAGTTGGTGATACTACCTAACCATCTCATCCTCTGCCATCCCCTTCTCTTCCTGCCCTCCATCTTTCCCAGTATCAGGGTCTCTTCCAATGAGTTAGCTCTTTGCATCAGGTGGCCAAAGAATTTGAGCTTCAGCATCAGTCCTTCCAATGAATACTCAGGGTTGATTTTCTTTAGGATTGACTAGTTTGATCTCCTCTCAAAAATGTGAATGTTTCTGTCTCTGTGTGTATATGTTCCCCCAAATTCAAAGGAGGCAACATGCCAATTTAAAGCAAAATTGGAAAGGAGAAAGTGCCCTAGGTGTTTTACAAATACTGCACGGATCCCTGCTTTTTATTTGGATAACTTACTCTAGAATCACAGTCATATCTTTGCTTTTTCTACCAGGAGCTGCCATACATACTTCAGCCTGGCAGTCAGGGTTCACTCATTCCCTCAACAGGTGAGGATATTTGCATCTGCCTTATACCAGCACCCACACGGTGTTTCCTTTGTTTTCTGTTTTGGTTTTGGCTGCACGGGCTCTATGTTACTGCATATAGGTTTTCTCTAGTTGTGAATACTGGGGGCTGCACTCTAGTCGCAGTGTGTAAGCTTCTCATCGCGGTGGCTCCTCACGTTGCAGAGCACAGCCTCTAGGCACGAGGCCAGTAGCTGTGATGCACTGACTTAGTTGCCTCATGGCACGTGGGATCTCCCCACACCAGGGATTGAACTCATGTCCCCCGCATTGGCAGGTGGATTCTTAACCACTGGACCACCAGGGAATTCCCACAGTGTTGTACGGTTTAGCTTTTGCTTTTGATCTCTTCACTCATTTAATTCTCAGGCCAACCCAGTGAGACTCCACCCTGTTAGGGACCCATAGAAGAATTTTCTTTTGGGGTCTGGGCCCCCAAGAAAATACCACTGTAAATCAGACTTTGTCACAATCAGCCCTATACTGTCACCTAACTTAGTTGCAGCTGTAGGCTTTAGATTTTAAAAACTGGATGATATCACTTGAATATTGAATATGTTTCAGAAGCTTGAATTGGGGCACAGGTGCCATGTTGGAAATATCAGAATATGACTAGCTTTTAAACCATATGAGAAAGCATTATTGAGCTACTTGCATGTGAACAGAAACTGTCCTGAAAGCCTGGCAGATCTTCACAACAGCCAAGAGAACAATCAAGTTAATGCCATTAAGTGGAGAGCCCCTGGCCTGCACACTAAAGCATGCGGTGTGGCAATGCCATTGCGTTAACACCTGCTGCAACCAGCAACAGAAGTGAAGTGGGTCCCCTGAGTGGACAAAGTCAACCCAATGCCTCTAACATCTGCAAGTTATCAAGGCACTGACGTTACTTAGGGTAGCTATGCCTAATGGAGCTACATTTTCGCAGTATCTGCCAAACACAACTCTCCTAAAGCAGAGTTAAGATAGAGTAAAAGCCTTAATGAGTCACATCAGACCACGAGACAATAGCTCTATGGTGTGCATCTTTCCAGCGGACATTTCTGCCAAAGGAGCGCTAAGCACACATTAACGCTAGAAATCTGGCACCACCTCAAAGAGGCACAGTGCAGGGTACAAAGGGGAGCGTTACCGCCTTTGCACTGGTTAATTAGAATATAGAATTGTATGATAAAATTCCAAGGCGAATCGGTCTTCTGTGGAAATCTGTTATGGCCCGAATGTTGTGCCCCCTCAAAATTCATACATGGAAATCCTAACACTAATATGATGGTATCAGGAGGTAGGGCCTTTGGGAGATGTTTAGGTCATGAGGCGAGTCCTCCTGGAATGGGAGTTAGTGCCCTTCCACAGAGCTTCCTTGGCGGCTCAGTGGCAAAAAATCGACCTGCCACTGCAGGAGAAATGGGTTTGATCCCTGGTCTGGGAAGATCCCACGTGCTGCAGAGCAACTAAGCCCACGGGCCACAGCTATTGAGCCTGTGCTCTAGGGCCTGGGAATCACAACCACCGAGCTCACATGCCGCAGCTAAGCCCACACGCGCCAAAACCCCAGCTCCACGGCAAGAGACGCCCATGCACCACAACTAGAGAGGAAACCCACGCAGCGGTGAAGCCAAAAATAAATAAGCGAGACCCCACAGAGCTCCCCAGCCCCTTCCACAATGGTAGGAAACAGAGAGAACGTAGGAAGCCCTCCCAAGCACCAAGTCTGAAGAAGCTATGATCCCAACCTCTGGAACTGTAGGAAAACTGTTCACTGTTTATAAGCTACCCAGCCTGTGCTATTTTATTATAACAGCCTGAGCAGACTAAGAGCATTAACTCTACAAAATCCAGCACTAACTCAAGAATTCACTGTGCAGGGCACAGAATATTGCTTTACTGACTATGCACTGGTAATTTGGAATATAAAATTCCAAGTCAAGTTGGTCTTTAAGATATTTGTTCTTCGGTGGGAACCTAACCACTGTGAAACTAAGGACTTGCTCTCCATTATCTGGAAAAGTGGTCCTTTCAGATAGAGAAAGTGGTTTTGGTGGAACACACATGGACCAGAAAGAGAGGACGGAGGACGTCTATAATCAACCTGGCCATCCCAGTAACTCCTGGAAATTACAGTGGTGACCTTTGTGAAAATCATTATTACCCTAAATCCAGGATCCTATTGAGTCAACTTTTCAAGTACTACTGCTCGGCTCAATAAACACTTAATGAGCATTCCAGATGGCACAGCTGTCAGTGGAAAGGCTTATTTTAAAAAATCAGTCTTGACCTCAAAGATTTCTTGACCCCAAAGGTTGCAGGTAAGAGTTTCCCTGGAAACAGATTACAGGATTGAGATTTACATGCTTGAAGTTTGTTGGCACATGTTAATGAGATCAACACCTTGGAGAATGTGGGGAAAGCCAAACCATGCCTGGGGGTAGGAGGGAGGTGGAGAAGTCAAGCTGTGTGCCATCACAACAAAGGCTTCATTTGATCCCACAGGAAGCCAAGGAGCTGGAATGACCCCTTAAAATCATTTCAAGTTGAGGCAAAGCATCCAGGCCTTTATAAATCATAGTGACCAGTTATTGGGTATAAGTTCAGTTCAGTCGCTCGGTTGTTTCCGACTCTTTGCAACCCCATGAATAAAGGAGGGGGCAATTCCCAGAAAGGAAGACAGTAAAAGTTGTCAACCACAAGCATTTCAACAGTTGGGGAAATAGGTAGTTCCATCCTGAAGGAGGGCAAGGGAGATCTGGGTGGCACACCATACATTCACTACACGAAACAATATGGACCAATTTTTGTTTTGTTTTGTTTTGATTTTGGAAATCAGTCCTGAATATTCATTGGAAGGACTGATGCTGAAGCTCCAATACTTTGACCACCTGCTGCGAAGAACTGACTCATTAGAAAAGACCCTGATGCTGGGAAAGATTGAAGGCAAGAGGAGAAAGGGATGACAGAGGATGAGATGGTTGGATGGCATCACCAACTCAATGGACATACATTTGAGCAAGCTCAGGGAATTGGTGATGGGCAGGGAAGCCTGGATACAACTGAGCGACTGAACTGAACTGTGCTGGGTCTTCATTGCTGAGNTTGAAGGCAAGAGGAGAAAGGGATGACAGAGGATGAGATGGTTGGATGGCATCACCAACTCAATGGACATACATTTGAGCAAGCTCAGGGAATTGGTGATGGGCAGGGAAGCCTGGATACAACTGAGCGACTGAACTGAACTGTGCTGGGTCTTCATTGCTGAGCATGAGCTTTCTCTAGTTGTGGCGAGCAGGGATTACTCTCTAGATCTGATGTGAGGGCTTCTCATTGCAGTGGCTTCTCTTGTTATGGAGCACAGGATTGGGGCCACGTGAGCATCAGTAGCTGTGCCACATGGGCTCAGGAGTCGCAGCTCTCAGGCTTAGTAACACTGAGGCATGTGAGATGTTCCAGGACCAGGAATCGAACTGGTGGGATTGAACTGGTGTCCCCTGCGTTGAAAGGAAGATTCTTAACCACTGCACCACCAGGGAAGCCCTGGACTAGTTTTTGTATTGAATTAAGTGACGGGCCCAGTAATTTTTAAGCCCCACAATTCAATCACTGAACATTAAAACATCTATGAGATCCTAACTTGAATCACTTAACTTACAACTGGACAATAAAAGTTTTGCTGTAATTGTGCTGATTTTTTTTTTTTTTTTGGCGGGGGGGGAGACAATTTCTCAAAATCATCCTCTAATGAATATGGAAGCAGACTTATTACATAAGCAAAATTAATTAAGTGTGAAATCAATGGTACTATAGAGTTTAACCAATTCCCCTCACATTCANTAATTGTGCTGATTTTTTTTTTTTTTTTGGCGGGGGGGGAGACAATTTCTCAAAATCATCCTCTAATGAATATGGAAGCAGACTTATTACATAAGCAAAATTAATTAAGTGTGAAATCAATGGTACTATAGAGTTTAACCAATTCCCCTCACATTCAGGATTCCCCTAGCAAGAAATACCCCTAACTAGAGAGCAAATGCGTTTTCACAGCCTGAAATCACAGCCCCAGCTATCTGTCCTGCGGGAGAACAAATGGCCAGGAAAATTAACCACCACCATTTGCCAAGAACTTATTATGTGCCTAGTAAATGTTATGAGTGCTTTACATGCATCGTTGCCCCTAATCTTCGAAATAAACTATTAATACATAAGGCAGATATTGTTATTATTACCAAAATACAGAAAAGGAAACTAATTTACAGAAAAGTTAAGTAACCTGCTCAAGGTCACCCAAATTGCGTGTTGTTTAGTCGCCAAGTTATGTCTGATGGTTGTGACCCCATAGACTGTAGCCCCCCAGGCTCCTCTGTCCATGAGTTTCCCAGGCAAGAATACTGGAATGGGTTGCCATTTCCTTCTCCAGGGGATCTTCCCAACCCCAAGATCAAACTCATGTCTCCTGCATTGACATGTGGGTCCCTTACCACTGAGCCACCAGGGAAGCTTCCAACGTGTGGCAGAGCCTACATTCCATATTACCAGGCCCAAAGGAAATCCATAGACACAGTTGTTTTGGATAATCCCCATTTGCCCCTCAGACCTCCTCTCCACCCTATTCTGTGTCCCAGGAAGCTGACCACTATGGACTCCCCCCAGCTAAAGCTTTTTTGCTCTCTGGTTTCCAGGTGGGTTGATTAAAAGGAGATACCAACAAGAGATCTGAGGGTAGGAGGAGACCACGATCACGGTGTGCAAACGCTGGTTTCCTCCCTGCTGGGCCACAGGCTGGTGGTGACTCCTTCCTCTACCAAAAGTTCTTCCTACAGCTAGAGATATCGTGGCTTCCAGTGACCACAACCTCCTCTTCCCTCTCCAGATCACTATTGGTTTTTCA
>SJYX01012657.1:13264-25562 GCA_006410675.1 Oreotragus oreotragus | reverse complement strand
TGTGGGCTTGCTTAGGGGACTTTTCATGTTATCTGGGTTGGCTCCAACCAGGCTACGGGGAATATGCTGACTGGCTGAGTCCCAAGGTCGGGGGGATGATGATCTCAGTTCCTTCTGGGCAGTGACCCAGCTTTTCCAGTGATTGTAGCTCTGGCCTACTTTAGTCCTTGAAGCCTGTCATGACTTCTGTCCAGTCTTAACATTCCCCCCGTCCTTTGATCATTGAGAGGAATCTTCCTCTCTATTTTGAGACATTGCCTGGTACTGTTGTCTCAGTACTAGCACCTGAACTGCACTGATATGTTTTTTTATAAAGGTTATTAGTCTGTTTAAAATATACGGGCAAAAGGTAAGGATAAGCAAAAGTATAATAAGTGGGCCAAGCAGGGTAGAAATTAACGTTGTCATCCAAGGAGATGGATGCAACCAAAATTCGAACCATCCTTGTTGGGCCTCCCGTTCTTTCTTCCGCTGCACCAATCCTTCTCTCACTTTTGCCATGGATTTTCTCATCATTCCAGTATGGTCTCTCGAGTCAGTCCATTTTGAAGCTTCCAGGTGATCTTAACTAGTTGATGTGGGTTGACAACATTTGCAGCTCCAGAGTCAAGCTGGGCTACCATCAAGACAAGAATCAGGAATCCTGTGCCTCTCATTGGGTGAGCTTTAGCTTCATAGGGTTGGATGGATGGAGATTTATCTTCCATTCTCTCAGAGCTCTTTCTTGTTCTTCCGGGGTGGTGCTCCTCACGTGGTTGCAATGCACCCAGGGTCCAATTCTGTCTACCTTTGGGGCAGTAGGGGTGGTAAGAAGAACAACATAAGGGCCCTTCCATCTAGGCTCTAAAGTTTTTGACTGATGTCTTTTAACCCAGACCTAATCTCCTGGGCCTATATTATGGGACGGGATTGTTTCTTTATTTTGGCCCTCATGAACTTCTCATTTCAGTGACCAGATATGTTTATACACTTTACTTAAAGCCAGCATCTCTTGTTGGAACATGCATAGCAAGGGAGATGGCTTAGATTTTCCCTCAAACACTGGACAAGCAGGGGGCGGACTCCCATAAACAATCTCAAAGGGCATTAGATCTAATTTGTAGTGGGTGTTGCATGCCCAAAAAAGCGCAAAGGTAAGGAGGGTCACCCAGTCCCCGCCAGTCTCTATTGCCAGCGTTGTTAAAGTCTCTTTTAGGGTTCGATTCATTTTTCCTACCTGTCCTGAGCTCTGAGGACTGTACTCGCAATGTAACTTCCATTTAGTTCCCAGGGCTGAGGCCAGTCCCTGAACAATTTGACTCACAAATGCAGGTCCATTATCAGAGCCGATAGATGTCGGCAGCCCAGACCTAGATATTATCTCTTCTAGGAGCTGCTTAGCCATTAATTTTGCTATCTCCTTTTTAGTGGGGTAAGCTTTTACCCACACAGAAAACGTATCAACAAAAAAGAGCAGGTAATGGTACCCATACTTGCCTGGTCTTACCTCTGTAAAATCTACTTCTCAATGATGTCCCAGCCTTTCCCCCCAGTATCTTACACCCGTGTGCTGTCCTTTTTCCAGTCTCATCATCTGACAGGCCTTGCAGGTGCGGACTATATCCCATATAGTTGCCTTTTGTTGGGGAAACCACATCCGCACTGTTTGTAAGAGTGTCAAAGTCTTTTTCTTTCCCAAATGGGTGATTTGATGTAGATGGGTACAGAGATGTCTGCCTAGGTCGGCAGGAAGCAACAGGTTGTCATCTTGGTCCTGATACCACCCGGTCTTCGCCCGCAGGGCAGTTGGTGTTATCCTGCATCCAGCTCAAATCGGAGGGGGAATATATGGGGCTTGCGGGAAGAGTCCTCATCCCCAGCGGTGGTAATCCTACAGCCAGTACATGAGCTTTGCAGTCTCTGGCGGCCACTTTATGGGTGGCTGCATCGGCAGCACGGTTGCCTCGGGCCCTGGCATCTTCTCCTTTCTGGTGCCCTGGGACATATACTATGGATACTGCCTGGGGCAAGTGGACCGCTGCCAAGAGTCTGCATATTTCAGGTAAGTTCTTAATCTCTTTTCCCTCTGCCATCAAGAACCCCCGTTCTTTATATATAGGGCCTTGAATACGCACGGTACCAAATGCATACTGGCTGTCAGTGTAAATGGTGACTTTTTTTTTCCTTTTGCTCTCTCCAGCACTTGTATCAAAGATATCAACTCTGCTTTTTGGGCGGACGTTCCAGGGGGCAAAGCCTCGGCCCAGACAACCCTTCCAGTGTCATCTACTATGGCTGCTCCTGCCCTTCTCTGTCCATCCTTTATATAACTGCTCCCATCTGTGAACCATATCAGCTCACTGTCCTTTAATGGCATGTCACTGAGGTCTTTTCGTATGGCGGTTACCTCAGCCAGCACTTCAACACAGTCATGGACGGGCCCGTTCTCCTCCAGGATGGGCAAAAGAGTAGAAGGATTTAGAAAACAAGGTGTCTGAAAGTGTATCTGGGGAGCATCCAGCAGCAGGGCTTGGTAATGGGTTAAGCGATCATTAGAAATCCATTTACCCGGTGGCTGTTTGAGGATCCCCTCTATGGCACGAGGAGTGTAGACCAGGAGGCGCTGTCCATAAGTCAACTTGTCAGCATCATGGACAAAGAGAACAGTGGTCACAATGATATGGAAACAGGGTGGCCATCCAGCAGCTACTGGGTCCAGCCGCTTAGAGAGATATACCACAGGCCACTTCCAAGTTCCCCATTGCTGGGTTAGGACTCCTTTTCCCATTCCCTGCTTCTCTTCCACAAACAGTTGAAATGGCTTAGTCTGGTCGGGGAGAGTGAGGGCTGGGGCTTCTAGCAGTGCCTGCCAGAGTTCCTGAAATGCCCGCCTCATTGACTCAGTCCAAGTCCAGTCTTTATTTTCTCTACTTCCTTCATATAAAGGCCGGGCCTTCTCAGCAAACCCCAGGATCTATAGCCTGTAGTATCCAACAGTCCCTAGGAACTCTCTTACCTGTCGGGGAGTTGTTGGCTCAGGGATCTGCAAGATAGTCTCTTTCATGGCCTGAGTCAGCCACCTTTGCCCCTGTTTTATTTTGTACCCCAAGTAAACAACTTTCTGCTTAACAATTTGGGCCTTTTTTGCACTTGCCCGGTATCTCAATGTTCCCAAAGTCTGGAGGAGGTCGCCTGTCACCTCTAGACATGCCTCCTTGGTATTAGAGGCTAGCATGAGGTCATCCACATACTGCAATAGGACAACATCAGGGTGGCTAACCCAGTACTCACGGAGATCTTCGTCCAGAGCCTCATTGAACAACATTGGTGAGTTTTTTGAATCCCTGTGGGAGGTGTGTCCAGGTTAGTTGTTCTACAGTTTGGCTGTCTTCATCAGCCCATTTGAAAGTGAAGATCTCTTGGCTCTGAGGGGCCAGAGGCAAACCGTTTGTTGACTTCACGAAGATCTTGGACTGGTCTGAAGTGCCTTCCCCTGGGCTTTTTCACAGGCAGTAGAGGAGTATTCCACGGAGACTGACATTTTTTGAGAATTCCTTCCTTTAGGAGGCGCTGTGTGTGTGGCGTGATTCCTTGCCAGACTTCCTGACTTATGGGGTATTGTTTTACCCTCACAGGGGTGGCATTTGCTTTTAACTCAATAATGATGGGAGGTCTTTGTTTAGCCAGTCCTATTCCTGCCATTTTGGCCCAGGCTAGGGGGTACTCCTGGATCCACTGTTGCATAACAGGGTCCATAGCTGTAGGGGGTTTTGGTGAATATAGCCTATATTCATCTCTCAGCACTAGGGACAAAACGTGAATTGGCTGTCCAAGCCCATCCATGACTAATATCCCTTCAGGGACAAAGTGAATCTGCACATTGACTTTGGATAATAGGTCTCTTCCCAACAAGGGAGCCGGGCATTCTGGTATCACCAGAAATGAGTGGGACACCCATTGGGCCCCCAAGTCCACCTCACGTTTAGTAGTCCAGTAATATCTTTTTGTCCCGGTGGCTCCTTGCACCAGGCTAGTCTTCTTGGACATCGGTCCAGACTTTTGATTGAGGACCAAGTATTGGATTCCCATATCCACCACGAAGCCCACTGGTTTCCCCTCCACATTAATGGTTACCCAGGACTTGGGGAGGGGTGCCGGGCCCTGAACCCTCTAATCACTCTCTTCTCCTGCATATAAAACATGGGCTCCCGAGGGAGAATCTTCCTTCCTTACAGTCTTTCTCTTTAGGTCTCTTTTGGGGCACTCATTTTTCCAGTGTCCCTGCTCTTTGCAGTAGGCGCATTGGTCCCTCTTTAGGGACTGTCTAACTGGTTTTCCCCCTCCTTTTGACCAGGTTTCTTTAGTTTTCTGGGAATCGGGTCCCAGTCTCGTCCCCACAAAGATTTGAGCCAGCTCTTTTTTATTTTTCTGGTTTTCTTCAGCTCTAAATTCCCTTTCTTCCCACCTAATCTGGTACTCTCTCTCTTCGGGGATCTCTCTGTTATTAAACACTCTCTCAGCTGCCCTCACCAGATCCTGTATTGACTGTTCTCCTAGCCTGTCTTCTGCAACTTTCTCCTGATGTCTGGAGCTGCCTGGTTCACAAAAGTTAGCATAACCGCTGCACGTGACTCATCAGCCTGTGGGTCCATGGGGGTGTACTGCCTGAAAGCTTCCATTAACCTTTCTAAGAAGGCTGCCAGGCTCTCGTTTGGCTCCTGCCTTACTAAATTTACTTTAGCCAAATTTGTTGGTCTCCTAGTGGCTGCTCGGAGTCCAGCCATCAGAGTCTGGTGGTACACCCGGAGATGGTCCCCATCTTCAGCGCATTCAAAATCCCAGTTCGGTCACATCAAAGGAAACCCCTCCTCGACTAGGTGGGGCTGCATAGTGGGTCTCCCATCCACTCCTGGAACATGTTTTCGTGCTTCCGATAGAATTTGCTCCCGTTCCTCCATGGTGAAAAGCATCTGCAACAGCTGCTGACAATCATCCCAAGTAGGATTGTGAGTGAGTGAACAGGATAGAATCTAAGAGATCAATAAGGCCTTGGGGTTTTTCAGAAAAAGAAGGGGTTTGAGTTTTCCAGTTATATAAATCACTCATAGAAAACGGCCAGTACTGGTATGTTTGCTCCTCACTGGGATTTGCTGGCCCGACCTGGACAGGGAACACCCAAACGGTGGATGAAGGAGCTTCCCGGCTNAGAGATCAATAAGGCCTTGGGGTTTTTCAGAAAAAGAAGGGGTTTGAGTTTTCCAGTTATATAAATCACTCATAGAAAACGGCCAGTACTGGTATGTTTGCTCCTCACTGGGATTTGCTGGCCCGACCTGGACAGGGAACACCCAAACGGTGGATGAAGGAGCTTCCCGGCTTCCCTCCTCAGACGAGTCTCCACCCCCTCAGGTCCTTCCACGAGTTCCTTGGGCCGGCCCCCCTTCCCGTGGCAGAGCCAAGGGTTCTGGGTCTTTCCTTTGCTCTCCGGGCATTACCTGTGGTATCTGTGGGGGAAAGGGTGGCAGAATATATGGGGGAGGCGAGATTTCAGAGTCTGGGTCACTCAAATTGGGGTATAAGGAAGATTCTTGAAGTATCGGCTTCTTCCATTTTTCCCGAGGTTCCTGGGTTTTTTCCTTGGATACCTCCATGACAAGGACCTGTGGGACTGGAGCACTGGGGAGGCTGAAAATAAAAGGTTTTAGCCAGGCCAGGGGGTTTTCCATTAAATTTTGCTAGACCAGAATATATGGAGCTTGATCCGGATGGCCCCTTGGTCCGGAGCCATTATTTTCTAATTAACTGCCAGGATGACAGGCAAACCGAAAGTTCCCTCTGGTGGCCAGCCAACCTCAAATGCCAGCCACTCAGATGAGCACAGGGTTATTAGTTTGCTTTTCTTCACCAGCATTGATAGGTTCTGTGCCTTGGGCTTAAAATCAGAAAAATGATCAGTCATCATAGACAGAGGGGTGGAAAAGTTTTGACCCATAATGGCAGAGTACACAATGAACACACAGAAAACAAAAATGGTGCCGGCACACACAGAAAATCAACAGACAGAGGACACAAATATTGGCCGAAAACACTGAGCTAGGTTTATCCCGGGTTGCTGTCGTCCTGTTCCCCAAAATTACCTTACTGAAGGGCGTCCACTGCCCACCAGATTCGGGGTTGGGAGAGACGTTCCCTCCCATTCCCTTACAGAACCAGCTGCCTTCCAGCGTGAATGCTGGGCCTCGGTCTTATGCTAGCTGGGCGACCATTTCGCCCCCTGAGCTGATGCCGGCATCCAGAGTTCCTTCCTCCTAATGAGGATCCCCTTATGCCTGGAAGGTGTTATTCTTCCCAGTCAGGGGATCCCAGACGAGCCCCCAAATGTCCTTCCAGAGTCCAGATCCCCAGAACTGAGAGAATAAGACGTCCACAGCAATGCAAAAGCAAAAGAGGGTTATTGCTAGCTCGAGCTAGGGCTCAAATCACATCCAGTGCAGTGGAGTCGAACAAGAGCCCCGAGCTCTGAATTGCAGCAGTATTTATACATTTGGTGAGGGTTAGAACAAAGACAGGGAGTTGGCAGGGGCAGATTGGCTGCAAGGGTTTCTTGGCATCTACTAATTGGCTAAATTTTTGCACATGCGGGCTTGCTTAGGGGACTTTTCATGTTATCTGGGTTGGCTCCAACCAGGCTATGGGGAATATGCTGACTGGCTGAGTCCCAAGGTCAGGGGCATGATGATCTCAGTTCCTTCTGGGCAGTGACCCAGCTTTTCCCGTGATTGTAGCTCTGGCCTACTTTAGTCCTTGAAGCCTGTCATGACTTCTGTCAGGTGTCAACACCTTTCTCCACTGGACCACGCTTTGTCAGAACTCTCCACCATTACCCATCCATCTTGGGTGGCCCTACCCAGCATGGCTCATAGTTTCATTGAGTTCTAGACTGTTTAGCTTTCTGTGATGGTGGTTTTCAGTCTGTCTGCCCTCTGATGAAGAAGGATAAGAGACTTATGGAAGCCTCCTAATGGGATAGACTGACTGATGAGGATACTGTGTCTTGTTCTGATGCTAATGACCATGCTCACTTCAGTTCAGTTCAGTCGCTCAGTCATGTCCAACTCTTGGTGACCCCATGAATCGCAGCACACCAGGCCTCCCTGTTCCTCACCATCTCCTGGAGTTCGCTCAGACTCATTTCCTTTGAGTCCGTGATGCCATCCGGCCATCTCATCCTTTTTCATCCATTTCTCCTCCTGCCCACAATCCCTCCCAGCATCAGAGTCTTTTCCAATGAGTCAACTCTTCTCATGAGGTGGCCAAAGTACTGGAGTTTCAGCTTTAGCATGATTCCTTCCAAAGAAATCCCAGGGTTGATCTCTTTCAGAATGGACTGGTTGGATCTCCTTGCCATCCAAGGGACTCTCAAGAGTCTTTTCCAACACCACAGTTCAAAAGCATCAATTCTTCGGTGCTCAGCCTTCTTCACAGTCCAACTCTCACATCCATACATGACCACAGGAAAAACCATAGCTTTGACTAGGCGGACTTTAGTCGGCAAAGTAATGTCTCTGCTTTTGAATATACTATCTAGGTTGGTCATAACTTTTTTTCCAAGGAGTAAGCATCTTCTAATTTCATGGCTGCAGTCACCATCTGCAATGATTTTGGAGCCCCCCAAAATAAAGTCTGACACTGTTTTCACTGTTTTCCCATCTGTTTCCCTTGAAGTGATGGGACCAGATGCCATGATCTTTGTTTTCTGAATGTTGAGCTTTAAGCCACCTTTTTCACTCTCCTCTTTCACTTTTATCAAGAGGCTTGTTAGCTCCTCTTCACTTTCTGCCATAGGGTGGTGTCATCTTCATACCTGAGGTTATTGATATTTCTCCTGGCAATCTTGATTCCAGCTTGGATTTCTTCCAGTCCAGCGTTTCTCACGATGTACTCTGCATATAAGTTAAATAAGCAGGGTGACAATATACAGCCTTGACATACTCCCTTTTCTATTTGGAACCAGTCTGTTGTTTCATGTCCAGTTCTAACTGTTGCTTCCTGGCCAAAAGTCAGGTCAGGTGGCCTGGTATTCCCATCTCTTTAAGAACTTTCCACAGTTTATTGTGATCCACACAGTCAAAGGCTTTGACATAGTCAATAAAGCAGAAATAGCTGTTTTTCTGGAACTCTTTCATTTTTTCCATGATTCAGCAGATGTTGGCAATTTGGTCTCTGGTTCCCTGTCTCTTATACACATCTAGATGTGTATAAGAGACAGACTATCCACAGGCCTGGTGGTCTTCTATAATCCAAGGACAGAACTGGAATAACTAGCTCAGGGAATATGGGNTTCTATTTAGATGTGTATAAGAGACAGGTTGCTTCCTGGCCAAAAGTCAGGTCAGGTGGCCTGGTATTCCCATCTCTTTAAGAACTTTCCACAGTTTATTGTGATCCACACAGTCAAAGGCTTTGACATAGTCAATAAAGCAGAAATAGCTGTTTTTCTGGAACTCTTTCATTTTTTCCATGATTCAGCAGATGTTGGCAATTTGGTCTCTGGTTCCTCTGCCTTTTCTAAAGCCAGCTTGAACATCAGGGAGTTCATGGTTTATGTATTGCTGAAGCCTGACTTGGAGAATTTTGAGCATTACTTTACTAGCATGTGAGATGCCATGCTCAGTAAATCTTTAATCCAATTTTCTGTTGATGGGTGGGACTGTGTTCCCTCCCTTCTATTTATCTGAGGCCAAACTATGGTGGAGGTCATAAAGACAATGGTGATCTACCTCAAAAGATCCCATGCATATACTGCTACAGATCATGCCCCCAAACCTCAGCAGGCCACCACCGACCCACATATTCCCTGGAGACTCCCGGACACCCAAAAGCAAGTCTCCTGTGGGTCACTGTTCTTTGCTCCTTGGTTCTAGTGCACAGGGTTGTGTTGTGCCCTCCAAGAGTCTATTTCCCAGTCCTATGTAAGCTCTGGCAGCTCTATGGAGGTGTTAATGGTGATCTCCTTCAGAAGGACTTATGCCATACCCACACCCAAAACCCCTGTCCCTGAAGCAGACCTCTGCCGACCTGTACCTCCACAGGTGATGCTCAAAGATAGTTCTGTCTCAGTCTCTATAGGGTCCTGCGTCCTGGTGCACACAAGATTTGTTAGAGCCCTCTGAACATTTCTGGCGGGAATGGGATTTGATTCTAATTGCAAATTCACCCCTCCTACCATCTGGCTGAGGCTTCTCCTTTGCCCTTGGATGTGGGCTATCTTCTCACGGCTGGTCCAGCGAAGTGCAGCCGCTGCTCCTGACCTTGGACATGGGGTATCTATTCACGGCTGCTCCAGTGAAGCACAGGCACTGCTCCTAAATTTGGAGATGAGGTATCTTCTCCCAGCCACTTGCAGCTCCAGTGCTGTGCATCCGTGTTATTTTACTCACCCCTCAAAAGAATATTTTGTTTAGAGAGAAAGCATCATTAAGGAATTTGTTCTAAAACCAATAGAATTATGTTAGCATAATATTTCTTTATATTGTGTCTCATGTCAGTTTTATTAAGTATAGTGGATACATAGTTAGATAGCTGTATATATACTGACATAAATAAATTGAAACATAAATTTCTAAATTGAGAAATTTACAAATATGTAGAAAGTAAACAAAATAAATGATACATGGGATGTCTCAGATTTGTTCATGGAAACCTAATCAGATAGTTTTTAAATATTGGCAGTTTACGATCTACAGGAATAAATGAGTGAACAAACTTTTCTAATCTATGCTTGACCTATATGATTTTTCAGACTTGACTCTGATCCATTCCTTACATGAAGGCTCAATTTTCTCAGTATTTTGGGTTACTAATTCAGCAGAAGCCAAGAAAAACAATAACTTTGTAGTAATCAGAATGTTATTCAACTGTATATTGTTTACTTTATTGTAAATACTGGTGAACAGTGGTCAATAAATAGTTTTATATTCCTTAAAAAAAAAAAAAAAGAAAGAAATCACAAAGAAAGCTAGAAATACTTTGGGATAAATGAAAAGTAAACCAATAATAAAAGTTTTAATGGGATATTGCTAAAGCAGTAGTGAGAGGGAAATTTGTACCTGTAAACACTTATTTAAAAAAGAAGAATAAACTGTAAATTATCATCAATGTCCCAACATTAGGCGCTGGAAAAAGTATGAATTAAAAAGAATGCAAACAAACGGCAAGGGAAAATACAGATCAAAGAGAAGTTAAATGAAACGTAGAATTAGAAAACAAAAGAAAACTCAACCAAGCCAAATTTTGCTATTTTAAAAAGATCAGTAATTTGATAGAAAAAAATCTGCCATGATTGCCAAGAAAAATAAAATGGAAGGCTAGATTACTAACATCATGAATGAAAAAGGGGAACCAATATAGATACTACAGAAATAAAAATGTATTATAAGGAAGTAATATACACAGCTGAAAGAGTCATTTCCTAGATAGACTGATAAGAAGTCTAGGGGTCCCCAAGGAGAAAGGGGTGTGGAATTCTGAAGGAGATAAAAAGGACAAACGTGTTTGTTTTTTTTTCTTTTTTTTTCCCATCTACATTCCTTAGGGTTATTTATCCTGCCTGAGGACAGCCTCTGGATTAAACCTTCTGGCTAATCCTGTTATCGTAAAATGTAAATTATGGAAGTAGGTCTCCTCTTTAAAAGGATTAAATAACAATATTGTATCCTGCCTGAAGACAGTCTCTGGATTAAGCCTTCTGGCTAATTCTGTTATCTTAAAATGTAAATTATGGGAGTAATTTACATATCCAAGGTGGCTGCACAGGCACAGGAGGGCCTAGATGAGCTATCCCACGTTGAAGGTCAGGAAGGGGCTACGATGAGGAGATACCATTTGTCCAAGGTAAGGAGCAGCAACTGCACTTTGCTGGAGCAGCTGTGAAGAGATACACCACGTCCAAGGTAAGAGAAACCCAAGTAAGATGGTAGGTGTTGCAAGAAAGCGTCAGAGGGAAGACACATTGAACCCATACAGAAAACTAGTCAGTCTAATCACACTAGCACCACAGCCTTGTCTAACTCAATGAAACTAAGCCATGCCCAGCGTACAACCCAAGACGAGTGGGTCATGGTGGAGGGGAGAGATTTGTCAAGAAAATACACTGGTCATAGCAAACACCCTCTTCCAACAACACAAGAGAAGACTCTACACATGGACATCACCAGATGGTCAACACCGAAATCAGATTGATTATATTCTTTGCAGCCAAAGATGGAGAAGCTCTACACAGTCAACAAAAACAAGACCAGGAGCTGTCTGTGGCTCAGTTCATGAACTCCTTATTACCAAATTCAGATTTAAATTGAAGAAAGTAGGGAAAACCGCTAGACCATTCAGGTATGTCCTAAATCAAATCCCTTATGATTATACAGTGGAAGTGAGAAATAGATTTAAGGGCCTAGATCTGATAGATAGAGTGCCTGATGAACTATGGACTGAGCTTCATTACACTGTACAGGAGACAGGGATCAAGACCACCCCCATGGAAAAGAGAGACAAAAAAGCAAAATGGCTGTCTGGGGAGGCCTTACAAATAGCTGTGAAAAGATGAGAAGCAAAAAGCAAAGGAGAATAGGAAAGATATAAGCATCTGAATGCAGAGTTCCAAAGAATAGCAAGAAGAGATAAGAAAGCCTTCTTCAGCGATCAATACAAAGAAATAAAGGAAAAGAACAGAGTGGGAAAGATTAGAGATCTATTCAAGAAAATTATAGATACCAAGGGAATATTTCATGCAAAGATGGGCTCGATAAAGGACAGAAATGGTATGCACCTAACAGAAGCAGAAGATATTAAGAAGCAGTGGCAAGAATACACAGAGGAACTGTACAAATATCTTCATGACCCAGATAATCATGATGGTGTGGTCAATCATCTAGAGCCAGACATCCTGGAATGTGAAGTAAAGTGGGACTTAGAAAGCATCACTAAGAACAAAGCTAATGGAGGTGATGAAATTGCAGTTGAGCTATTTCAAATCCTGAAAGATGATGCTGTGAAAGTGTGCACTCAATATGCCAGCAAATTTGGAAAACTCTGCAGTGGCCACAGAACTGGAAAAGGTCAGTTTTCATTCAATCCCAAAGAAGGGCAAGCCAAAGAATGTTCAAACCACCACACAATTGCACTCATCTCACATGCTAGTAAAGTAATGCTCAAAATTCTCCAAGCCAGGCTTCAGCAATACAAGAACTGTGAAATTCCTGATGTTCAAGCTGGTTTTAGAAAAGGCAGAGGAACCAGATATCAAATTGCCAACATCCCCTGG
>SJYX01012657.1:0-12243 GCA_006410675.1 Oreotragus oreotragus | reverse complement strand
TTATGATTATACAGTGGAAGTGAGAAATAGATTTAAGGGCCTAGATCTGATAGATAGAGTGCCTGATGAACTATGGACTGAGCTTCATTACACTGTACAGGAGACAGGGATCAAGACCACCCCCATGGAAAAGAGAGACAAAAAAGCAAAATGGCTGTCTGGGGAGGCCTTACAAATAGCTGTGAAAAGATGAGAAGCAAAAAGCAAAGGAGAATAGGAAAGATATAAGCATCTGAATGCAGAGTTCCAAAGAATAGCAAGAAGAGATAAGAAAGCCTTCTTCAGCGATCAATACAAAGAAATAAAGGAAAAGAACAGAGTGGGAAAGATTAGAGATCTATTCAAGAAAATTATAGATACCAAGGGAATATTTCATGCAAAGATGGGCTCGATAAAGGACAGAAATGGTATGCACCTAACAGAAGCAGAAGATATTAAGAAGCAGTGGCAAGAATACACAGAGGAACTGTACAAATATCTTCATGACCCAGATAATCATGATGGTGTGGTCAATCATCTAGAGCCAGACATCCTGGAATGTGAAGTAAAGTGGGACTTAGAAAGCATCACTAAGAACAAAGCTAATGGAGGTGATGAAATTGCAGTTGAGCTATTTCAAATCCTGAAAGATGATGCTGTGAAAGTGTGCACTCAATATGCCAGCAAATTTGGAAAACTCTGCAGTGGCCACAGAACTGGAAAAGGTCAGTTTTCATTCAATCCCAAAGAAGGGCAAGCCAAAGAATGTTCAAACCACCACACAATTGCACTCATCTCACATGCTAGTAAAGTAATGCTCAAAATTCTCCAAGCCAGGCTTCAGCAATACAAGAACTGTGAAATTCCTGATGTTCAAGCTGGTTTTAGAAAAGACAGAGGAACCAGAGATCAAATTGCCAACATATGCTGAATCATGGAAAAAACAAGAGATTTCCAGAAAAACATCTATTTCTGCTTTATTGACTATGCCAAAGCCTTTGACTGTGTGGATCACAATAAACTGTGGAAAATTCTGAAGAAGATGGGAATACCAGACCACCTGACCTGCCTCTTGAGAAATCTGTATGCAAGTCAGGAAGCAACAGTAGAACTGGACATGGAACAACAGATTGGTTCCAAATAGGAAAAGTAGTATGTCAAGGTTGTATATTGTCTCCCTGCTTACTTAACTTATATGCAGAGTACATCATGAGAAATGCTGGGCTGGAGGAACACAAGCTAAAATCAAGATTGCCGGGAGAAATATCAATAACCTCAGATATACAGATGACACCACCCTTATGGCAGAAAGTGAAGAAGAACTAATGAGCCTCATGATGAAAGTGAAAGCAGACAGTGAAAATGTTGGCTTTAAGTTCAACATTCAGAAAACTAAGATCATGGCACTGGTCCCATCACTTCATTGCAAATACATGGGGAAACATTGGATACAGTGGCTGACTTTATTTTTCTGGGCTCCAAAATCATTGCAGACGGTGATTGCAGCCATGAAATTAAAAGACACTTACTCCTTGGAGGGAAAGTTATGAACAACCTAGACAGCATATTAAAAAGCAGAGACATTTCTTTGCCGACTAAGGTCCATCTAGTCAAGGCTACGGTTTTTCCAGTGGTCATGTATGGATGTGAGAGTTGGACTATAATGAAAGCTGAGCACTGAAAAACTGATGCTTTTGAACTGTGGTGTTGGAGAAGACTCGAGAATCCTTTGGTCTGCAAGGAAATCCAATCAGTCCATTCTGAAGGAGATCAGTCCTGGGTGTTCATTGGAAGGACTGATGTTGAAGCTGAAATGCCAATACTTTGGCCTCCTGATGGGAAGAGCTGACTCATTTGAAAAGACCCTGATGCTGGGAAAGTTTGAAGGCAGGAGGAGAAGGGGGACGACAGAGGATGAAATGGCTGGATGGCATCACTGACTCGATGGACATGAGTCTGAGAGAACTCTGGGAGTTGGTGATGGACAGGGAGGCCTGGTGTGCCGCAATTCATGGGGTCACAAAGAGTCGGACACGACTGAGTGACTGAACTGAACTGAGGGAGGCCTGGCATGCTGTTTCATGGGACATGACTTAGCGACTTAACTGAACTGAACTGAACCATTCTCCACAAACACAAAATATTCCAATAGTGTGAGAATGTTTCCTTTTTCTTCACAGCCTCTCCAGAATTTACTTTTTTAGAGTTTTTAACTGGCCATTCTGATCAGTGTGTAATGGTACATCATTATTGTTTTAATTTGCATTTTTCAGGCTTCCCATGTGGCACTAATGGTAAAGAACCTACCTGCCAATGACTAAGACTTGAGAATTGTAGGTTTAATCCCTGGTTTGGGAAGATGTCCTGGAGAAGGAGATGGCAACCCAGTCCAGTATTCTTGCCTGGGAAATTCCATGAACAGAAGAACCTGGTAAGCTACAGTCCTTTTGGTCGCAAAGAGTCACACATGTCTGAGCACACAACTACAATAATTAATGATAATGGGTATCTTTTCACATGCTTATTTGGCCATATGTATATCATCTTGGAGAAATGTCTATTAATATTTAGGTCTTCTGCCCATCTTACAATCAGGTTTTGTTTGCTATAGTTATTACTGAATTGTAGAAGCTGTTTTTATTTTGGAAATTAAGCACTTGTCAGTTGCAAATTTTTTTTGTTTTTTCAGTCAAAAGATTGCCTTTTGGTTTTGTTTATGGTTCCCTTTGCTGTGCAAAATCATTTAAGTTTAATTAGGTCACATTTGTTTATTTTTGCTTCATTTCTATTGTCTTGGGACATTTACACTATTCAGTTCAGTTCAGTTCAGTCGCTCAGTCGCGTCTGACTCTTGCCAGCAAATTTGGAAAATTCAGCAGTGGCAACAGGACTGGAAAACGTCAGTTTTCATTCCAATCCCAAAGAAAGGCAATGCCAAAGAATCCTCAGACTACCACACAATTACACTCATCTCACACGCTAGTGAAGTAATGCTGAAAATTCTCCAAGCCAGACTTGAACAATATGTGAATCATGAACTTCCAGATATTCAAGCTGGTTTTGAAAAAGGCAGAGGAATATGAGATCAAAATGCAAACATCCACTGGATCATGGAAAAAGCAAGAGAGTTCCAGAAAATCATCTATTTCTGCTTTATTGAATATGCCAAACCTTTGACTTTGTGGATTACAACAAACTGAGGAAAATTCTGAAAGAGATGGGAATACCAGACCACCTGACCTGCTTCTTGAGAAATCTATATGAAGGTCAGGAAGGAATAGCTAAAACTGGACATGGAATATCAGGCTGGTTCTAAATAGGAAAAGGAGTATGTCAAGGCTGTATATTGTCACCCTGCTTATTTAACTTATAAGCAGAGTACCTCGTGAGAAAGGCTGGACTGGATGAAACACAAGCTGCAATGAAGATTTCTGGGAAAAACATCAATAACCTCTGATATGCAGATGACACCACCGTTATGGCAGAAAGTGAAGAAGAACTAAAGAGCCTTTTGATGAAAGTGAAAGAGGTGAGTGAAAACTTAAAACTCAACATTCAGAAAACAAAGATCATGGCATTTGGTCCCATCAGTTCAGTTCAGTTCAGTTCAGTCTCTCAGTCGTGTCCAACTCTGCGACCCCATTAACCACACCACACCAGGCCTCCCTGTCCATCACCAACTCCCAGGGTCCACCCAAACCCATGTCCATTGTGTCAGTGATGCCATTCAAACATCTCATTCTCTCATTCCCCTCTCCTCCTGCCCTCAATCTTTGCCAGCATCAGTCTTTTCAAATGAGTCAGCTCTCTGCATCAGGTTGCCAAAGATCAGAGTTTCAGCTTAAACATTAGTCTCTCCAATGAACACTCAGGATTGATCTCCTTTGGGATGGAGCGGTTGGATATCCTTGTAGTCCAAGGGACTCTCAAGAATCTTCTCTATCACCACAGTTCAAAAGTATCGATTCTAGAGCGCTCAGCTTTCTTTATAGTCCAACTCTCACATCCATATATGATGACTAGAAAAATCATAGCTTTGACTAGATGGACATTTGTTGGCAAAGTAATGTTTCAGCTTTTTAATATGCTGTCTAGTTTGGTCATAACCTTCCTCCAAGGAGTAAGCCTCTTTTAATTTCATGGCTGCAATCACCATTGGCAGTGATTTTGGAGCCCAGAAAAATATGGCAAATAGAGGTAGAAACAGTGGAAACAGTGGCAAACTTATTTTTGAAGGTCTCCAAAATCACTGTAGATGGTGACTGTAGCCATGAAATTAAAAGACACTTGCTCCTTGGAAGTAAAGCTATGACCAACCTATACAGCAAATTAAAAAGCAGAGATCTTATTTTGCCAGCAAAGGTCCATCTAGTCAAGGCTATGGTTTTTCCAGTAGTCTGTATAAATGTAAGAGTTGGAATATAAAGAAAACTGCTCACCAAAAACTGATGCTTTTAAACTGTGGTGTTGGAGAAGACTCCTGAGAATCCTTGGACTGCAAGGAGATCCAACCAGTCCATCCTAAAGGAAATCAGTCCTGAATGTTTGTTGGAAGGACTGATATTGAAGGTGAAACTCCAGCACTTTGGCCACCTGATGTGAAGAGCTGACTTATATTAAAAGACCCTTATGCTGGGAAAGATTGAAGACAAGAAGAGAATGTGATGGCAGAGGATGAGATGTTTGGATGGCACCATTGACTCAATGGACATGAGTTTGAATAATCTCCAGGAGTTGGTGAAAGACAGGGAGGCCTGGAGTGCTGCAGTCCATGGGGTCACAAAGAGTCAAACACTGGAGAACTGAAGTGAAGTGAAGTTAACTGAGACCCACTCCAATAATAAACATTTTAAAATAACAGGATTAGTCAGAATGTTTTCAAGAAGGAGAAACTGTCCTCGAGCAGGATACATTGTTGTTGCATAATCCTTAGCACAGAGTTTAATCTGATTTGTTTGCTGTGCAATCATCAGTTCAGTTCAGTTCAGTTCAGTCGCTCAGTCCTGTCCAACTCTTTGCGACCCCATGAATCACAGCACGCCAGGCCTCCCTGTTCATTACCATCTTTCAGAGTTCACTCAGACTCATGTCCATCAAGTCCGTGATGCCATCCAGCCATCTCATTCTCTGTCGTCCCCTTTTCCTCCAGCCCCCAATCCCTCCCAGCATCAGAGTCTTTTCCAATGGGTCAACACTTCACATGAAGGGGCCAAATTACTGGAGTTTCAGCTTTAGCATCATTCCTTCCAAAGAAATCCCAGGGTTGATCTCCTTCAGAATGGACTGGTTGGATCTCTTGCAGTCCAAAGGACTCTCAAGAGTCTTCTCCAACACCACAGTTCAAAAGCATCAATTCTTTGGCTCTCAGCCTTCTTCACAGTCCAACTCTCACATCCATACATGACCACAGAAAAAACCATAGCCTTGACCAGACGGAACTTAGTTGGCAAAGTAATGTCTCTGCTTTTGAATATGCTAACTAGGTTGCTCATCAACTTTTCTTCCAAGGAGTAAGCGTCTTCTAATTTCATGGCTGCAGTCACCATCTGCAGTGATTTTGGAGCCCCCAAAAATAAAGTCTGACACTGTTTCCACTGTTTCCCCATCTATTTCCCATGAAGTGATGCAACTAGATTCCATGATCTTCGTTTTCTAAATGTTGAGCTTTAAGCCAACTTTTTTCACTCTCCTCTTTCACTTTCATCAAGAGGGTTTTTAGTTCCTCTTCACTTTCTGCCATAAGGGTGGTGTCAACGGCATATCTGAGGTTATTGATATTTCTCCCAGCAATCTTGATTCCAGCTTGTGTTTCTGCCATTCCAGCGTTTCTCATGATGTACTCTGCATATAAGTTAAATAATCAGGGTAACAATATACAGCCTTGATTTTTCCTATTTGGAACCAGTGTGTTGTTCCATGTCCAGTTCTACATGTTGCTTCCTGACCTGCATACAGATTTCTCAAGAGGCAGGTCAGGTGGTCTGGTATTCCCATCTTCTTCAGAATTTTCCACAGTTTATTGTGATCCACATAGTCAAAGGCTTTGGCATAGTCAATAAAGCAGAAATGGATGTTTTTCTGGAAATCTCTTGCTTTTTCCATGATTCAGCATATGTTGGCAATTTGATCTCTGGTTCCTCTGCCTTTTCTAAAACCAGCTTGAACATCAGGGAGTTCACGGTTCACATATTGCTGAAGCCTGGTTTGGAGAATTTTGAGCATTACTTTACTAGCATGTGAGATGAGTGCAATTGTGCGGTAGTTTGAGCATTCTTTGGCATTGCCTTTCTTTGGAATTGGAATGAAAACTGACCTTTTCCAGTCCTGTGGCCACTGCTGAGTTTTCCAAATTTGCTGGCATATTGAGTGCAGCACTTTCACAGCATCATCTTCCAGGATTTGAAACAGCTCAACGGGAATTCCATCACCTCCACTAGCTTTGTTCTTAGTGATGCTTTCTAAGGCCCACTTGACTTCACATTCCAAGATGTCTGGCTCTAGATTAGTGATCACATCCTCATGATTATCTGGGTCGTGAAGATCTTTTCTGTACAGTTCTTCTGTGTATTCTTGCCACCTCTTCTTAATATCTTCTGCTTCTGTTAGGTCCATACCATTTCTATCCTTTATCGAGCCCATCTTTGCATGAAATGTTCCCTTGGTATCTCCAATTCTCTTGAAGAGATCTCTAGTCTTTCCCATTCTGTTGTTTTCCTCTATCTCTTTGCATTGATTGCTGAAGAAGGCTTTCTTATCTCTTCTTGCTATTCTTTGGAACTCTGCATTCAGATGCTTATATCTTTTCTTTTCTCCTTTGCTTTTCGCCTCTCTTCTTTTCAGTGCTATTTGTAAGGCTTCTCCAGACAGCCATTTTGCTTTTTTGCATTTCTTTTCCATGGGGATGGTCTTGATCCCTGTCTCCTGTACAATGTCACGAACCTCATTCCATAGTTCATCAGGAACTCTATCTATCAGATCTAGGCCCTTAAATCTATTTCTCACTTCCACTGTATAATCATAAGGGATTTGATTTAGGTCATACCTGAATGGTCTAGCGGTTTTCCCTACTTTCTTCAATTTAAGTCTGAATTTGGAAATAAGGAGTTCATGATCTGAGCCACAGTCAGCTCCTGGTCTTGTTTTTGTTGACTGTATAGAGCTTCTCCATCTTTGGCTGCAAAGAATATAATCAATCTGATTTCGGTGTTGACCATCTGGTGATGTCCATGTGTAGAGTCTTCTCTTGTGTTGTTGGAAGAGGGTGTTTGCTATGACCAGTGCATTTTCTTGACAAAATTCTATTAGTCTTTGCCCTGCTTCATTCTGCATTCCAAGGCCAAATTTGCCTGTTACTCCAGGTGTTTCTTGACTTCCTACTTTAGCATTCCAGTCCCCTATAATGAAAAGGACATCTTTTTTGGGTGTTAGTTCTAAAAGGTCTTGTAGGTCTTCATAAAACCGTTCCACTTCAGCTTCTTCAGCATTACTGGTTGGGGCATGGACTTGCATAACTGTGATAGTGAATGGTTTGCCTTGGAGACGAAAAGAGATCCTTCTGTCATTTTTGAGATTGCATCCAAGTACTGCATTTGAGACTCTTCTGCTGACCATGATGGCTACTCCATTTCTTCTGAGGGATTCCTGCCCACAGTAGTAGATATAATGGTCATCTGAGTTAAATTCACCCATTCCAGTCCATTTTAGTTCACTCATTCCTAGAATGTCGACGTTCACCCTTGCCATCTCTTGTTTGACCACTTCCAATTTGCCTTGATTCATGGACCTGACATTTCAGGTTCCTCTGCAATATTATTCTTTACAGCATCGGATCTTGCTTCTATCACCAGTCACATGCACAATTGGGTATTGTTTTTGCTTTGGCTCCATCCCTGCATTCTTTCTGGAGTTATTTCTCCACTGATCTCCAGTAGCATATTGGGCACCTAATGACCTGGGGAGTTCCTCTTTTGGTATCCTATCATTTTGCCTTTTAATACTGTTCATGGGGTTCTCAAAGCAAGAATACTGAAGTGGCTTACCATTCTCAAGGGGGAAAAAATGTTTTATGTGACTAAAGATTATGGAATGAAAAAAAAAAAAATTGTCCTTTTCTCCTCTTTGAGAATTCTGGACCCCTATCTCCTCTTCAAAAGCCTCAGACCCCAGACTTCTTATCAACCTGCCTAAGAATTAACTCAATACCTTGTAGAAAGAAGCCACTAAGTTATAATATGGAAGTGGAATCTCACTTATTATACCAGAAGCAACAATAGTTTGAAAGAATAAGTGCCCCCTTCCAATGTAATGCATTTTTTTGATAATGTATTTTTTATTGTGATAAAATGCATATAACATTTTCCAATAATAGCTACATTCACAATATTGATCAACCATTGCCATATCTAGTTCCTGTTGATGTTCATTATTTCAAAAGAAATCCTGCCCCAGTAAGTAGTCAGTCATTCCCCATTCACTTCTCCACCAAGCCTAGGAAATGACTAATCTGTGTTCTGTCTCTGTGGATTTGTCTATTTGGGATGTTTAATATAAAGAGAATCATGCTATATTTGTTTTTTGTTATTCAGTTTTTAAAAATATTACTATATTTTTAAATTTTTGTTATGTTTTTATATAAATATTTCATTAGTTCAAGGCTTTTGAGAGGCAGAACCTGAAATGACGTTATATTGCAATAGCCATGTCAGAGGAAATTTCTCTGGAAGTGGGAGGAAGGGGTGGGAGACAGGGAGAGCCATTGCAATGAGAAGCAGTTCTGAACTTTGTGAAGGAGAGAGAACAAAGAAGGATTACATAGGCAGAAGCCAGACTACAGTCCTACTTATAGATTAAGTAAATTTAATTATTTTGTTGTTGATATTATTGTTTTCTCCAAATAGGCAGTCCTGTATTAATTACGTTTTTATTATATTTAATCATTTTAAATGAACTTTTATTCACACTTTAGTATATGTGAAATTTAGCAGTGTGTCTAAAGGTATCATATAAATGCTATTTTACTTTCAGTTCAGTTCAGTCTCTCAGTCATGTCCGACTCTTTGCAACCCCATGAATCGCAGCACGCCAGGCGTCCCTGTTCATTACCATCTCTCAGAGTTCACTCAGACTCACGTCCATATTTTACTTTAGATTTCCCATATTTCCTAGTAGAATAGGTAAAGGCTGGGTTTCTTAAGATAACAATCTTCCCTAAAAGTACTTTGAACATTTTACCTAGTTTACTTGTAATATTTGAATATTTAAACACTTGAAGGTTTATATAGTTACAAAAAGACAAAATGACTTGAATTATATTCTTCTTTTGACAAAAAGTGACCATGTAAATCTTCTCATTTTTAGTAACACTATACATGTATGATTATAGAAACAAAACTATTATTTTGAAATTTTATCTATAAAATTCTACATTACACATAATAAAACCATTTTGAATAGTGATTAATTTGTCAAAAGTTATTTTGACTGATATACCTCAATCTGACTATTTGATTTATCAAGTAAGTGACATAAGTCAGAGTGAAAATGAGTGGGTTTGACATATATATCAAATCTTTGGAATGGAAAATGGAAGAGTGATGTCTGCTTTAAGAGAAGCTTCTTCATCCTGTGTGTCCTTACCTAACTTGCATCCTCTAACTTCAACTCTGTCAGAAAGTAATTTTGAAGAAATCACTAAAGTTTTGAAAGTTTTAAAAGCTCATGTTTTTATTTTGTGTTCTTTTATGAGACTGACAGTAAACTCTGACATAATAAGTCAATGACAGAGGAAATATCTATTAAATCAAGGATTCTTCTCCAATTTGCAACACTACTGCTATATATATACATATGATTGATTTTTAGAGTTTGACCTTTGAAGCTCTTTTAGCAACAAGGAAAACTATGTTAACTTGATTTTAAAACTAAGTTTACCAAGGAAAATAGAATTCATTATTTTATTTTTAAAATTTTTAAATTTTATTTTTGTTTCTCCAGAGTTAGTTCTCATTTTAAAAGATCTCCAATAATTGTTTCTTAAATGAGTTAAATGTTAAATATTTTCATTTAAAAAAAATCAGAGATTCTTCATTCTATTTCTCTGAGACACTAATATGGCACCTAGAGAGAATGATGTAAAAATTAAAAAAACAAAAACGTATTTTTCTAGATTATCACATTTTTAGAGGATTATAAGTGGATAATACAGGTTATTTGAAGAGTGTACATTTCCCTTCCTTTTTATTGAGGTATAATTGACATACAATATTATATTTGCTTCAAGTGTACAATATAGAGATTCTATTTGTATATATTGCAAAATGATCACTGTAGTAAGTCTAGTTAGCATTCATTAACAGATATGGTTATAGGTATTTTTTCATTTTTGTTTTTGTTTTCCCCTTGTGATAAGAAATTTTAATATCTACTCTTCTGGTAACTTTCAAATATTTAATACAGTATTTTATGTTGTTGTTTTTTTTTTTTTTTTTTTTTTAACTATAGTCACCATTCTGTGCCTCTCATTTCTGTGACTTATTAGTAACTGGAAGTGTTCACTTTTGACTTTCTTCTCTAATTTCTCCTACTTACCATCTACAACATTGTGCCTCTGGCAACCACCAATCTCTCCTCTGAATCTATGAGCTTGTTTTCTGTTGTTGCTTAGACTCCATATATGTGAGAAATTTGGTCTTTGTTTTATTGATTTCACTTAGCATAATACTCCCAGTTCCATCCATGTTGTCACAAATGGAATTTTTTTTTTCTGACTAAATGATATTCCAGGCTTCTGTCCCTGCTGGTGGGCTGCCTCCTGCCTTCCTGGAATATCGTTTAGCCATAAAAAAGGACAAAATCTTATGCCACATATTATTTTTCATTCAATCTATCAACTAAGGTGGCTTCCATATTTTGGACATTATAAGTACTGCTGTAATGAAGACTTGGATGTATATATCTTTTCAAATTAGTGTTTTCATTTCCTTTGGATAAATGCCCAAAATAGGAATTGAGTACAGTTTAATCACTTAGTTATGTCTGACTCTTTGTGACTCCATGGACTGAAGCACGCCAGGCTTCCCTATCCATCATCAACACCCAGAGCTTGCTCAGACTCAAGTCCATCGAATCACTGATACCATCCAATCATCTCAGTCTCTGTCATCCCCTTCTCCTCCTGCCTTCAGTCTTTCCCAGCATCAGGGTCTTTTCAAATGAGTCAGTACTATGTATCAGGTGGCCAAAGTATTGGAGTTAGATCTTGATTTTGAGTCCTTCCAGTGAATATTCAGGACTGATTTCCTTTAGGATGGACAGGTTGGTTCTCCTTGTAGTCTAAGGAACTCTCAAGAGTCTTCTCCAACACCACAGTTTAAAAACATCAATTCACTGGTGCTCATCTTTTTTTATGGTCCACCTCAAACATCCACATGTGACTACTGGAAAAGGCATAGGTTTGACTAGACAGAACTTTGTTGGCAAAGTCATGTCTCTGCTTTTTAATAAGCTGTCTATTTTGATCATAGCTTTTCTTCCAAGGAGTAAGTGTCTTTTAATTTCACAGCTGCAGTCACCATCTGTGGTAATTCTGGAGCCCAAGAAAATAAAGCTTCTCACTGTTTCCATTATTTCCACCCACATTGAAGGTCAGGAACTGCGGCGGTAAGGAGATACCCCTCGTCTAAGGTAAGGAGCAGCTGTGAAGAGACAATCCACGCCCAAGGTAAGAGAAACCCAAGTAAGATGGCAGGTGATGCAAGAGGGTGTCAGAGGGCAGACACACTGAAACCATACTCACAGAAAACTAGTCAATCTAATTACACTAGGACAAGGGCCTTGTCTAAACCAATGAAACCAAGCCATGCCTGCAGGGCAACCCCAAGGCGAGCGGGTCATGGTGGAGAGGTCTGACAGAACGTGATCCACTGGAGAAGGGAATGGCAAGCCACTTCAGTATTCTTGCCTTGAGAACCCCATGAACAGTATGAAAAGGCAAAATGATAGGATATCAAAAGAGAATCTCCCCAGGTCGTTAGGTGCCCAATATGCTACTGGAGATCAGTGGAGAAATAACTCCAGAAAGAATGAAGGGATGGAGCCAAAGCAAAAACAATACCCAGTTGTGCATGTGACTGGTGATAGAAGCAAGATCCGATGCTGTAAAGAACAATATTGCATAGGAACCTGGAATGTCAGGTCCATGAATCAAGGCAAATTGGAAGTGGTCAAACAAGAGATGGCAAGGGTGAACGTCGACATTCTAGGAAT
>SJYX01012655.1:120221-247683 GCA_006410675.1 Oreotragus oreotragus | reverse complement strand
TCAGTATCTGCTCTTAAATGTGACCCTGGACAAGATATATGACCTCTCACATAAAAGCTCTGTACCAGCAGCATCATGTGTAATCAGGAATACTGCTTGTGTTACCTACTTCATGGCACTGTTGCGAAAGTCCTCTGTCTGATTCACCTTCCGTGGGTGTGTGGTATTGGTCCCTGGAATACACTCTCAACCCTCTTGCCCCTCTCCCACTTCGGTGTACTCACTTGGCTAAACCATGACCTGGTTAAATCCAGTTTACCACCTCCTCTGCACCCTTCCCCATGCACCTGAATTTGGCTGGAGAAACACCCAACAGAGCCAAACATCCCCCTTTAGATCCATGGCTGCTCCCTCAAATGGACCCTTGAAGCTGCAGAGAAGCCATGCTGCCCTGCCCTAGGCCATCCACAGGCTTGCTCTCTTGGAGTTCATGCTTTGTTTTCTCTATTCAGACCACCGAGTCTCCTTCACCGTCCTCAACCTCAGCTGCTGACCTGGCTTACCATTTGGATGAGAAAACTGAAACCGTCTGAAGAGAACGTCCGCAGACTCCCACCAGTGGTCTCTGCAACTACTCGCGCCTGTGGCCACATCTCTCCTCTCTCCTGTGACTAGAGATGGGCTGGTGATGCGCCCAGCCAAAGGCGACCCCTTCACTCATGCATGAAGCCCCTGTCTAGACTAGGAAGACCTTGCTGCTGCTGCTGCTGCTGCTAAGTCGCTTCAGTCAAGTCCGACTCTGCGCGACCCCACAGACAGCAGCCCGCCAGGCTCCCCCGTCCCGCTGCTCTATTGACTCTTCGTTTTCCTGCCTCATTAATTTCTCCTGCTCTGTTGAACTGGTCCCACCCACATCCTAACAGGCTATGATTTCTTTCATCTTAAAAACCATTCCCTCTCTCGTACCTTATTCTGTGCCTATGGTTCCATTTCTTCTCCTTCTCTGTGTGTGTGCTAAGTCACTTCAGTCATGTCTGCCTGTTTGGACTATAGTCCACCAGGCTCCTCTGTCCATGGGATTCTCCAGGCAAGAATACTGGAGTGGGTTGCCGGGCCCTTCTCCAGGGAATCTTCCCAACCCAGGGGTCGAACCTGTGTCTCTTAAGTCTCCTGCATTGGCAGGTGGGTTCTTTACGACTAGCGTCACCTAGGAAACCCTCTCCTTCTCTGTAAGACTCCTTTAAAGAGCTGTCCCTATGCTCATGCTCTGTCACCTATTTTCTTTTAACCCCACTAAACTCAGGTTTCCTCCTACTGCTCCACAAAATCGCTTTGCTCAAGGTCACCAATGACTTCCATGTTGTCAGATCCCAAGGTCAATTAAAGCTCAAGCCTCAACCCGCCCTTGACCCACCACCAGCCTTTAGCCCAGTTGACCCCTCTTTTCCTGCTGGAAACTTCTTCACTTGGCTTCCAGGAGAACCCATTCTTCAGGTTTTCTTCCGACTTCCCTGACCATTCCTTCTCCATCTTCATTGCTACTTCTTCCTCATCTCCCGGACCTCTCAGTGCTATAGTGTCCAGTCCTTGAACCTCTTCTTTATGTAAGCTCACTCCCAAGGTGATCTCATTTAGGCTCATAGCTTTAAATAGCATATATATGGTGATGATTCCAAAGTTTCTCCACTAAGCCTGGAGGTCTCCCTTAAGCACTAGGTTTGTATATCCAACTGCTTCCTCAACAGATCCATTTAGATATCAGTTACATACTCATTTTATATATATGTATTAATAGGAAATTGAGCTGCTGATCATCCTTCCACAAATAGCCCACTCAGTCTTGCCCGTCTCTGTAGCTCCAGTTGCTTTAACCAAAAGCCTTCAATCAGGTTCACTTTCATTCCCCTCTCTTTCTCACAATTCCATAGCCAATTCATCAGCAAATCCTACCAGCTCTACTCACAAAACAGATACCAAATTTGACTACTTCTCACCACCTCCACACATACCAACCTGGCTCAAGCCACTATCTCCTCTCACCTGGAGAACTGCAATAGCCAATGTAAGCTTCCTGCTTTCCCCTTTATAACAAATTCTAAACTCAGCAGCCAGAGTGCTCTAGTTCAACTGTAAGCTAGATCATGCCATTCCTCTGCTCAAAACCTTTCAAAGAATCCCCATGTGACTCATTCAGAAAAAAACATAGTCCTTACTCCGATCTATGAGGAGGGATCTGTCCCCCACCTCAAGTTCTGCCTTCATCTGCGACACTGTCCGTTTCCTTCTGCTACCATGCCACTTGCTCCTTGATGTTTCTGGGACACAACAAGCATGACCCTGCCTCAAGGCTCTTGTACACACTATTCTCTCTGCCTCGAATGTTCTTCCAAGATACCTGCCCAGCTTATTTTCTCATCTTCTTTTTGCCTTTATTCAAATATCACCCCCTCAGTAAGGCCTTCTCTGTGCTCAGTTGCTAAGTCGTGTCCAACTCTGTGACCCTATGGACTATAGCCCGCCAGGCTCCAGTCATGGGATTTCCCAGGCAAGAATACTGGAATGGGTTGCCCTACCCTCTTCCAGGGGATCTTCCTGACACAGGGATCAAACTCAGGTCTCTTGCGTCTCCTACACTGCAGGTGGATTCTTTACCACAGAGCCACCTGGGAAGCCCAAGGCCTTCTCCAGTCACTCCAAAATCACAGCCCATTTTGATTTCTCTCCTTAGTACTTAACACTACTACATCATATGCTTTATCTTTCATGTTTATTTTCAAGGCGTCCATTAGAACATAAAGTTTCCGTGAGGCAGTTTATTGTTTGCTGCTGAATTTTCCTACACTTGTACCTCTGTGTACGAAATGTTCAATAAACTTGTTGACTGAAATAAGAATGGAGATGGGATTGCTCTGAAACTATAAAATAAAATGGATGTTAAGGGCAATAGCCAGAAGACAACCAATCTTAGTCATCTTTTTAAAAAATCACTTGTCCAGGCCAACACTCCAGGAAACAGTATACTCTTAAAATCCCTGGTAATTAACTTGAACATGTGTTTAGCTGCTTGATAGAAAACATGCCTTTCACAAATGCTGGCCTGCCATGTATGAAGAGGGATACTGCCGTCCCACCAGGAGGACATGAACTCTGAATTGCACTTCCTTAAAATCAAATGATGCACTTGTATTTCAGCTGGGAAGGGCAGGGCGTCAGCTTCAGTCAGGGGATAGCGAATCATCCCTGTTGATGTTCAGCATTCCATTTGGGAATCGGATTGCCTGCTCACTCAATTGTGTACAACTCTTCAGTGACCCCATGGACTGCAGCCTGCTAGGCTTCTCTGTCCATGGGATTCTCCAGGCAAGAATACTAGAGTGGGTTGCCATGCCCTCCTCCAGGAGATCTTCCTGACGCAGGGATCAAACTTGCGTCTCTTGAATCTCCTGCATTGGCAGGTGGATTCTTTACCAATGAGCCAACTGGGAAGCCTGAGAATCAGATTAATAACCACTTATTGAGCCTGTACTATGAGCTAGGACTGTGCTCAGTCCTTTAGATACACTATTTCCTTTAATCCTTCAGAAACACTCTTTGAACTAATTACCCTAGGGAGATAACTTATAACTGATGACATAACAGTCTCAGACAGATCATTTGACCAAGATAACACAGCTAAGTAGGGATTCTGATCCAGGTCTACTGGATTTTAAAGTCCACGCTTTTAGCTGTACTGTCTGTGACCTGGGTCATACTGGTATAATTTAAATAGGTAAGAGTGACAAACTCTGTATATGAAAAAATCCTGATGACAACTTTGAGCACTGATCTGTCCTACAGTCTAAGGCATTTTTATAGCGGTGGGGGCGGGGCAGGGAGCCCTTAAGCTGCCCAGTAAGTCCTAGAAGTATAAGTGAAAATCAGGTGTAATTTGACTTTGCTTCTTGTTTTGAGGCCAACTTTAAAGAAGTATTTCATTCCAGTTACTTCAAACGCTCTGAGACAGTTAGGTTAAACACAAAAAGCATTAGTAATACATGAAGCTCCAGCACACAATGTAAACAAATGCAACATACTGATTAAAGGCTGAATTTAAAAGAAATCATCATCTTTCCCAGTAGCATGTGACATAAAACCCATTTAAGAAAGAGAAAATATAATAAACTAAAGTCAATGCCAAGATATTTTTTTTCGAAAGTTTTAGAAAATGGTCTAAACCAAGCAAGGATCCATGCATCTACCAAGTTGAGACACGTGGTAGAGACAAATATACTTCATCTGTCCTTGATATATTTCCTTATGAAAATGTAAGAGATAGCAATGTGATAATCAATGATTAACTGTCAGTGCTACTTTAAGAAATCACATTTTCAAATCACACATCAGTTAAGAGTATTTTAAATACCAAATAAAGAGATAATTTGCCTTCTGAAAAGGATAAGCCTTTATCCACTAAACATTAAATCAGAAAACAATTATAAAAATTCCAAGAGATTAAAACAGATATGCATACCTGTTACACTTTAAAAGATCATACTTAGACATAGATATTGCATCAACAAGACTTTTGTAAAGGGGTGGAGTGCTTTTTAAAAAATTCCTATTTTCTTTCACACACTAGTAAAAAGTTTCAAGTGATTTTAAGACATATAGGAGAAAAGTTATATACACATTGAAGAAAACAGTTGCTTTGGTTAATGAAATCAAACTTCATAGGCACTACATTACAACATAATTAACCTTATATTTCAATATTAAAACTTTTTAAATGTTAATATTTTAAGAAAATAAAAGGCAGTAAGAGTAGCTAGTACGATCTTTTGCTTTCAGACAGTTTGTAGGACTGAATAATCATGTGAAATATATATCTCTCTGCTCTATGTAAGTCTCATGTGACTCAAAGTTGGTAAGTCAATCTAATCAATATGAAATAGCTTATGCAGTCAAACTTCTGAAGTATACAGCAATTATAATAAATACATTTGAAAGCTGAAAAAAAAAGCAAAAGAAAAGCAAACACCTAGGATGACTAGACAGACGCTCTATACCACACACTGTACGCCTGCCTAGCTAGTTTGACTAGAAGAGTCTCACAGCTATGACTGATCTTTGGTAACATCTCTAACAAGATGAACCAAACCTGTTTGTTTCATCACCTGGATGGATATTAACTCCTGAAGTCGCCATCCTGCTAGTCTCTTCCCAGCTTTCCCCAGCAAAGAAAGCACCTCAGCTGCCATGTTGAAAATGCCCTTTCTTGCTCGAGCATGCATTCCCTCCCATAATGCGTTAAGAACATGCCCAGCATGCATCAGATAATGCTTTTTCTAGGTCACAGGATATATAACTGGGATCCTATCTACATATGTTGAAATAAGGAGATGTCATGTGTTGAAATGTGGGCGCCTCATACAATGTTGTGCCTACACACTTCACACACACTGAGTACATTTATCTTCCTCATTTTAAGTGATTGAAACACATTTTTTATTTTTAAAAACACACTTCATTTTTATAACTTTCCAAAGTTGAGAGTGGGTTGGATATAATTTAATCCAAAGCTTACATATAAGGAATTTTGAGTATATATCATGCTAGAAGTGGCACCTGCCAACAAGACATGATGTTATAATCCAACTTTATCAGACATCATGAAAAATGGGAGAGAAACTAAGTTCTAGGAGTTATGTTCTCAGAGAGTAATATAAAGGGTTCCGTGCTGTAGAAGGGAACCAGACAACGACAATGACAACCCCAATCCCTACAGCTGCTGCTAAAGAGGATCTGCTACAGGTCCCTCTAGACAAGGGACCTGTAGACAAAACCCTGCTGCTGCATTAAATGGCCCATCATGCACGGTGTAGACTTTTTGTCTATAAAGTCTTCCGTGTACTGGGTATTTTTTTCTTTATGATCTTGCTGCTGCTAAGTCACTTCAGTCGTATCCGACTCTGTGCGACCCCATAGATGGCAGCCCACCAGGCTCCCTCGTCCCTGGGATTCTCCAGGCAAGAACACTGGAGTGGGTTGCCATTTCCTTCTCCAATGCATGAAAGTGAAAAGTGAAAGGAAAGTCGCTCAGTCGTGTCCGACTCTTAGCGACCTCATGAACTGCAGCCTACCAGTCTCCTCTGTCCATGGGATTTTCTAGGCAAGAGTACTGGAGAGGGGTGCCATTGCCTTCTCATAAGTTAATTAAAAACAATCGGATTACATATCTGACAAATTAACTCACAGTTATAAATGTGTTATCTGAATGAGAAATATACAGACTATTATCTTTGCTATTTGTTCACACATCTGTCTCCTGTCATCTTATCTACTAATTATAATCAATACAGCTGTGAGCTGCCAACCCTGAGCACAGGTTAAAAAAAAAAAATCTGTTAACCTGCAGTGCTATTTCCCACAGCCTTTGTGTTACAGGGAGAATTTTGCAAATCACATCTCTTTTGGCTACATGCCCTATCCTCTGCTAGAGGAAGGACCAGTTTAGTAGATTGGTTCTCTATGAATGCTGTCTCCCAGTACTCACACTGTTAAAAAGTTACGCAGCAAGGTAGTCTTAAACCATTTCTTACAAAATGGCTAAATAAGTCACTATGATTCAGCTACCAGGCCACCACAATGTGAAACTGTACTGTGGCAAATAACAAACAAAATAAAACAACAAAACCTCGCTTTGGTCTTCAGTAGCAAATATATCTTATAACTGAAATTAATAAAAGAGTTCAGTGACTGATAAATCTGTTGAAGACTGAAATCTTATAGCCATTCAGTTAACTCAAATATTAGCACTAGTAAAGAAAAGGGCATGGATATTCCAAAGACAATGAAAAAATTCAATATGTATTTTTATTATTAACATTCTTATTATGCAATACATAGTTGAATTATTTATACTGAATTATGGGTGTACCTGACATTTGAGAAATTAAAGAATTCTTAACTAAAGAAGCATGCCACACGAAGTCAAATACAAGAAGCCATGGAAAAGTACTCCGAGAGGTAATGTCTCCATGTTAGGGATGAGGAATATTTTCCATTCTGTTCTCTCTTCAGGTTCATTTGTTCACCTGACCCATGCAAGCTTCACAAACGTGAGTGAGATAAGGGAGTTAGGTATTTCTATTTTGAAGTGTACTTTGGGAGAGGCAAGGCACTATGCCAATTGAGGAACTCTCTCCAAAATGTCTGTTGACTCCTGAACTGGCCAGATACTCTTGCTAAAGCTTCTGGAAACTCCTGCTCTTCACCTTGGTAGTTCTTTCTAAGTGGGCTGCAGGCCAATTACAATAAATTTTTATGTGTGTAGGATGTGTGGGGTGGGGGTGGAGAGGGAAAAAGAGACAGGAAATAGAATCTCTGTGTATAAATAACTATATGAGCCTGAATCCTACAGCCCATACAATTGCACTATCGTCTATTTCCCAAAAGAAACACTAAACCTGTTACCTTATCTCCTTTGTCAATCATGGGATAGCACGCTGCCTGTGTAGCTGAATTCGGAGACAACTAATTTTGGTCTGTTGATGAAAATCTTTGTTCATGTTCAAGATTTTTCTAATGCAGCCTAATCAGTCAACTGTAGCAATCTTCACTATACAAGCACGTTAAGTCTTTTGAATTTCTTTATACTTGGAATTCAAAAATAGTTAAGAGCACATAAAAACTACTATTTCTTCTGTTTCAGTTTCATAATCTATTATAATGAGAGCAATTCTCAGAAGACCAGAAATACAAGAGAGACAGCATTGTACATGGGGCTTTGGTCCTGGCTCAGCAGCTTGACGAGCTACACTACCTGGAACAAATTAAATTACCTCTTGTCTATTTCCTCATCTACATGAGAAAGCTGGATTCAGATTTTAAGATATCATAGACAAGTAAAAGTTTTATAAACAAAGAATGATGGTGAGGGCAATGACACAACTGTCAATTTTTTTTTTTTTTTTTGTGGCCAAGCATGATCATAAAAAACAAAAACCTATCATGTACTATCACCATCATTTCATAAAATACAGAACGGGTCTAACTCCTCAAAATTGGAAGGATATAACTTATAATAAGCAGCAATTTTTCAAATGGAAAAAGTTCAGCTTTTAAAATCTCATGGCCTATGGGGCTTATTTCCCTCACTTCACCATGGACCAGTAAAAAGCCTTCACTGATCAGGGTACTGCCTAAAAGTAAATGTTTGGGAACTCCTGAACTAGGTAATTTTCAAGGTCCAAGGCTCAAACACTAAAATTATAATTTTAGGTGCTCTGTTATATTTCTTTCATTCTATATTATAGTCCAGAGTAGGTGTTCCATGAAGGACAGCACTGATGCTTAGATTTTTGAAGATTAGAAATATATTTAAATCATTTTAAGAAATAATAACTAAAATTAAGCTTCAATTTATTGGAGAAAGTATACACTACTACAGATTCAACTTCATCAATATTAATGAGCCATTCACTGTACACTTACTATTAAGCTCATTTTACAGATGAGGGAAACTAAATAACTTTTCAGAGACACACTGCCTCAGGAGTCAGAACTGGAACTCCAATCGTGACTCCACTTTTTGGTAAAAATAAAAAAAAAAAAAAAAAGATTATATTTAGATTTTAATTATCACTTCCCCATTCATAAATGAGTGACAGATGTTTTAAATATTAGAAGCTGTCCAGAGTAAAAAGTTCTCCTATTTTACTTTTCCAAATAATGCCTTTTTAATACATAAATATTGGCAGGGCTTTTCCAATATAAAGAGAGGAAAAATGTCCATTAGTTTGGTCACTGAACGTTCTCCAAAAGCTGACAAGATTGCAAATTTAGAATTTTTAAAGGACAAATACTTACAGATTTTCTTTTTTTCTCTTAAGAAGAACCCGTATATCTTTCTGGATTTGAATCTGCAATAAGAGACAATATTAATGTGTGTGGTGACATAAGAAGAAATCCTTCTTAAAAAGAAACCCATCTGCTTTTTCACATTACCTGTGCACCTTAGTTCATGATAAGCCAGGTACCAAAGGAAAAACAAGAAATGACTAGAACTAGTACTATTGGGGTCTTACAAAAGTAACTGAGCCTGGCTCTAAGAAACAGAAGTCAAAACCCTATGGGAAAAGGGCAGATTAGGAAACAAGCAGAGGGCTGAATAGACATTTTCCCAAAGAAAATGGTCAATAAGGTATAAAAAGGTACTCAATATCACTAATCATCAAGGAAATGCAAATCAAAACTACACTGAGTTATCACCTCACATCTGTTAGAATGACTGTCACCAAAAAGACAAGAGATAATGAGTATTGGTGAGGATGTGGAGAAAAAGGGACCTCTTCCCTAAGTGTCTGCTAAGGGATGAATGGATGAAGAAGATGTGATATGCGTGCACACACACACAGACACACACACACAATGGAGGTATTATTCAGTCATGAAAAAGAAGAAAATCCTGCCATTTTCAACAACATGGATGGACCCTGAGACATTATAGTTAGATTAAGTCAAAGAAAGACAAATATTGTATTGTATCACTTATATGGAATCTGAAAAGGTCAAACTCAAAGAAACAGACTAGAAGGCTGGTTATCGGGGGCTGAGTGGGGTGCTGGGAGAATTGGGGAGATGCTGTTAAAAGATACAAACTTGCAACTAGAATGTTGAATAAGTTCTGGAGATCTATAATGCACAGCATAGTAATTATGATCAACAATAGTGTATTACATACTTCAAAATTTCTAAGAGATTAGATTTCAAATGTTCTTGTCACAAAAAAGAAATGATAGTTACCATGATGTGATAGTTGTTAGCCAATACTAAGGTAGTAATCAGTATAATATATAAATATATCAAATCAACCCATTGTACATCTTAAACTTATACAATGTTATATGTTACTTATATCTCAATAAAAAAAAATATATATATATACAATTAATTTTTTTTTAATGACGGGGAGCAGGAGTCATGATGTAAATGGTTTTATTTCTACCTCTTCTCCCATAGTCAGGATAGAAGCCAAGTTCAGAGACAAAGTCTGACTATAGGAAACTAGTAGGTCAATCTGACTGGTTAACCCCAACCTCAATGCCCACAGGCACCCAGCTATTTTCTCATTAAAAATGAACTGTTTTCTTTAAACAATACATGGCTCTTTCCCAATTCAAATACAGCACTGGTATAAGTAGAAATGAGAGATAATTGTCATCTTCCTTCAGTGAATAAAGAGATAGCTTCAAGATATATACACTGTGAAGGTTTAGGATCCATTTATAAGTGAGGGTTAGTCTATTTTGGAAAATGCAGGAGAAAACTTCTTACCATCTGAATACTCGGAACAGTAAAATAAAGCTCTCCAGTAACTGATACTGTTTACTTAAATTTCAACACGACTGGGCATCATATTATGCTTCAGTTTTCTTTCCATCCAGTAGTACTCGGTACTACTTCCATATGATTAAAGAATAACATTCAAACAAAATTTATACTCTAGATACCCCAATGGAAGTTGCAAATCAAACATCCATATAACTAATCAACATACTAACTAGCTGGTATTAACTCAAACAGTTGGTTTTCTCTTTTGCTACCATCAGGAGGGTGAAGAAAACAAAGGTTTATACCCAGATCAATCACTAACTGAGTATGTCTCTTGTTTGGCTTAATAGAATTACTTTTCAACTTCAAGTTAATAGCCACAATCTACTCTAGGAAAGGGGGCTCTGACAATAGTATCAATACCTGTGCGAATATAAGTGGTTAAGATTACTTATAAACAAAAGACACACTATTTAATATTTTCTTCCTTTTCTCCCTGAGGGCTAACACTTGATATTAACACCAAGAGGGGAAATCTCTGCATGTTCCTGTTAAAACAAAGTCCCAAGAGCTCAAAAAGAGAACGCTGAAGAAGAAAAACTCCATATTTCTTATACAAATGCATGTATTTCCTCCCCCACACAGAGTTTAATTCAGATAACTAACAAACAACAAAAAACCAACCTTTCATAAAAGCACGTGAACATCTATAGGTGGTGCAGAGTGGGGACGGGATACAAAACTACCAAGTAGTTTGTGTAATTTGAAAAATAATTTCCATAGTGAAAGTTTCCAAAGGAGACTTGACACTTGGTCATTGGTCCTACAGAGAGAGAGGCTGGAGAGGATACTCAAAAGTATAAGAGAACTCTTTCAGTTGGATGAGAGGCCCATACCAACCTCTGGCTAATTTCCAGTCTGAGAGCCCTCAATCAATTGGGCAGGACAAAGTAACTCTCAGATGTTCTTTAATACAAAAGACAGACATAATTTTTCTCAGTAAAGGACATTTCTTTCATCACACACACACAAAAAAGCAAGTAAGCAACAGCTGCCCAGTATGATAAAAGGGAATCAAATCACATTTCCTGCTGCTGCTGCTGCTGCTGCTAAGTTGCTTTAGTCGTGTCCAATTCTGTGCGACCCCATGGATGGCAGCCCACCAGGCTCCCCCGTCCCTGGGATTCTCCAGGCAAGAACACTGGAGTGGGTTGCCATTTCCTTCTCCAAAGCATGAAAGTGAAAAGTGAAAGTGAAGTTGCTCAGTCGTGTCCGACTCTTAGTGACCCCATGGACTGCAGCCTACCCGGCTCCTCCATCCATGGGATTTTCCAGGCAAGAGTCCTGGAGTGGGGTGCCATTGCCTTCTCCGAATCACATTTCCTAACCGAGCCAAATTAAGTTTCTCTACACATCAGAAAAACTGGCACTCGCCTCTCTCTCTCTCTCTAGCCTCCTCCCTACAAAACAGCATCCTCCTCTTAAAGTCATCCTATTAAATTGAAGAAATAATCTGATATAAAAAAACTAAATGGATTACAACACGCAGGCTCTCTTTACAGATGATCAGAAATATGGATGATCTGGCTAAAATTACAATGTAAATTTGAGTCATACTTTTCACTTTCACAGATATGCAAGCTTTTGCAACATAAGGAAGTTGGAAATCCTTAGCATAGCAAATTTTTAAACAGACTGAAGCATATAACATGGTTTGTTTCCACTTTATAGTCACTTGGTGGCATGAACAAAAGGAGTAGTACAGCATCTAGAGTTGATCATCTTTCAATTAGGGAATGAGGCAGCTCTGAGAAAGCCTTACCCACTAAATATCAGGGAGCATAACAGTGTCCTTGCAGCTAACAAGAGAGTGACTAAGGGAAAAAGTAATACAAATAGAAGGCAGTGTTGTTCAACCTCATGTTTTGAGACGGACTTCATAACAAACCATTAACGTGTTTAGTTTTTGCCCTTTCTGTAAATAAGTTACTCTGTTAATGAATATTTTGGAAACATTTTTCTTAAGTCCATATACTAAAAATGTGATAGCATCAGATGGAAATGTTTCAGGCATGATCAATCATTCTTTCCTTAATGACTCAAGGACCAATCTTAATAAGTTTAAAAGAGAATGTTTTGGGAAAGAGTGGGAAACATTAACAAAGTCCCACGCACATTGTGTCCAAATCTAAAAGTAAATCCTGGAAAGTCCCTTACAAAACAATCCCCTAAGCAACAGTGTTTTATAAATCTATGTGTACAAAATTTATATACTGGCAAATACTAATGGATGAAAACTGCCATGCTAGCATATATTTTAAAGGTCAGAGATGTTGAAATAAAAAAAAAACACAGGTGCAAAACAGTATCTATGAGTCTATCATTATATATATACATACATATTTGAGAAGGCACATATTTGTAGAAAAATTAGCAAGACATGCACCAAATATTACTGCTATAATTGCATAGTACAATTAAAGGGGAATTTTACATGCTTTACTAATTTTATGTTGTGTATTCTTTGATTTAGTATCTTCCAAAGTTTCCAGAAATAAAAGTTGCTTACTTAAAAATTAATTTTTCAAAATCTTAAAGGAACAAGAAAATGACTCATTTAAAAGGCCTACATGACAGTCATAAGGTAGTCAAATCACCAGAGGTACTGCTCAAACTCTAAGTTACAACAGAATCTTTTCTTTTCCCTTTAAAAATATACTTGAGTATGAGTGGTCCAGGAACTTTAAATGCTCCTAAGATTGTGGGTCACTTGATTTGTAAACATTAAAACTATTAAAGAAATGTTATAACCTAAGTAAAACTACCCAGAATCTATCATGAAAAGGGTACGGATGTAATTCCAGACTCTAGACTAGTCACAGACTAGTCATAGACTATAATGTTGCTTCATGGAAAAGTTAAAACCAAAAAGTATTTATAAAATACTCATGATCTCAAAAAGCTACTTGAAAAACAAATATTACAAATTATCAAATACAACTGAAACTCTTTTTCATTCGATTCTCTAGAAACAAGAGCTTTAACAGTTTGGTGAATACCCTTGGGGATTTTTTTCTAAGCATATTCTAATACATACACACAACTATTAAAAACTGAATTATACTATCTATACAAGCTTGCAACTTTCTTTTTTTAAAATGGCTATTACATGCCTTTCCATGTCACAATATATAGATATAACATAATACTACTTTGTTATTGCTTTTAAAATTTTTAAGTTATATGGTATTCCACTGTATGGCCATGTCAAAATTAAGTCTTACCAATCTTCCCTGCTGCTGCTGCTGCTAAGTCGCTTCAGTGGTGTCCGACTCTGTGCGACCCTATAGACGGCAGCCCAACAGGCTCCCCTATCCCTGGGATTCTCCAGGCAAGAGTACTGGAGTGGGGTGCCATTGCCTTCTCCACCAATCTTCCCTATTGATGGGTATTTGGGATTTTCTAATTTCTCATCATTAGAAACATAGCAACAAACACCCTTAACAATATATTTATGCCAGCCCTTCTATAGGATACATTTCTAGAAGAACTGTTAAGTCAAACTGTTAGGTTAACTGCACCTTATACCATTTATGAATTTATCTTAATCACTTAAGTAAACATAAATAGAAGGTCATATAGGGCAAGGATTGTGTCTTATTATCTCTGCATCTATTTTGGCTTGAAAGAGCATTAAAAATCTGTTGGAATGGATAAAGGAAACACAGCTGTCAGAGAATACAGCTGGTTTAAGTCATTTTTTTCTTCACATTTAATATCAGCTTTCACTTCATTAGTAACTATTTTTAAGACAGGATTTTTTTTAACATTATCAACTTCAGCAGGTATTTTGGAAACGTACTTATAACAAAAAACTACCATTATATTTTAGAACAATGATACAATGATAATCAATTTTAACCAAAGAGAAAATCCTTTGTTTTACTCGTTAGTCAGAAATTATTATTTTCAGTGCTAGAACAATATATAAACTGCATATCCATGACAACAATGAATATTTCTTTACATAGTTAGATCTGCAGTATTCTTTGTTTCGTTTTCTCAGTTTTGAAGCCATGTTTATTTATACTCTACCCATTGTCTTTACCCAAGCTCAAAGACAGAGTCCAGTTTGAACATTAAGAGAAATACTTCAACTCTAGTTAAGAATTCTGTTATCACCCATTCTCTTACGTAACTTTTCCCCTTATAATTAGTATGGTAAATTATATACATGCACAATTTCATCATTAGCATGGCTTTATATATATACATGCACACATACAATTTGCATATCACACACATATGTAAATTATGTGTATGTATAAAAATTACAAGTATCTACCTACAATATAAGTACCAGACCTCAGCTGGAACAGGAAGATAAACTATATGCATATAAATACCATTCCTTACCTACAAAGTTATAGACTTCCAAAGCTGAAATAGGCTTTAAAATGAGAGTCTGCTGCTGCTGCTAAGTCGCTTCAGTCGTGTCCGACTCTGTGCGACCCACAGCCGGCATCTCATCAGGCTCCCCCATCCCTGGGATTCTCCAGGCAAGAACACTGGAGTGGGTTGCCATTTCCTTCTCCAATGCATGAAAGTGAAAAGTGAAAGTGAAGTCGCTCAGTGCTGTCCGACTCGCAGCAACCCCAGGGACTGCAGCCCACCAGGCTCCTCCATCTATGGGACTTTCCAGGCAAGAGTACTGGAGTGGGGTGCCATTGCCTTCTCGACTCAGGAACAACAATCTTCCAATACTGATTCAAAAGAGTGTTTTGAACAAATTGATTGCATAATATCAAACATTGGACTTACCACATCTCTTCCTTCCAAGTTTACTCAAGCAGTGTGTTGATACATGGGTAATTCTGAATTTACAAGGCCTTTATTAAAATACTGAAGAACTGAACAATGCTTGAAAGAAGTATTTGTTACTTTAAGAGATCCTGACCAGAAAGTACTGCTGTGTAACAATCAAAACTTTCCAAAAGCTTGGGTAATTTTTGCCAGAGGTTACATTTTGTTTTTAAAGACATGACTCAATAAATAAACACACAGAGAGCATTAAGGTAATGAACAATAAGTACTCACGAAGCAATCATTTTAGGAGAAAAACATTAGCATTTTCTTCTACTTTAAAGATGGGATTGATAAACCACTCGAGAAAAGAAAATATATTTTTAGAAATACAGACTCTGGGAGCTAAAATATGGCCTGTTTTGATGACTCTCAAAGTATCTGGGGCCACCAGTTCCTGGCGGTACTACTGCTTATATTATTGCAAGCGCCACTTTCATTTCTGCCAGGAATAATTATTATTTGCTGAAAAAAAAAATGCACTGGAGTTCTGTCGAAAGTAGTGCCAATTAAGAATAAAGAAATTGTTCAGTGTTGCCAAATGTATAAAGGCACTTTATATCCCATTGACAGAAGTGTAAATTGGTACAAGTTTTATAGAAAGTAATTCGGCAATAGGCATTCAGAAGCTTTAAGTCATACATACCTCATGACTCAGTAATTTCACTCTCTACTTCTAGGACTAGCCTGCTGCTGCTGCTGCTGCTAAGTCGCTTCAATCATGTCCGACAATGTGCGACCCCATAGACGGCAGCCCACCAGGCTCCCCCGTCCCTGGGATTCTCCCGGCAAGAACACTGGAGTGGGTTGCCATTTCCTTCTCCGATGCATGAAAGTGAAAAGTGAAAGGGAAGTCGCTCAGTCGTGTCCAACTCTTAGCGACCCCATGGACTGCAGCCTTCTAGGCTCCTCCATCCATGGGATTTGCCAGGCAAGAGTGCTGGAGTGGGGTGCCATTGCCTTCTCCAGGACTAGCCTAAGGAAATAGAAATGCACACGCAGAAAAAAAATAGACAATAGTCACTGCTGTGATATAAATAACAGAAAACTAGAAACAACAGCACATATCCAAAAGGAGACTGATAAAATAATGATGTATCCTCATGATTTAACACTACAGTCATCAAACGCAGTATTATCAAAGATTTTTAAGGATATGAAAAAACAGTCAAGATATTAATAAGTAAAATTGGTTTAAGACAAAATTTAACCAAATATATGCAGGCTAGCAGCTGAAATATTCATCTCTGGATTGTAGAATTACAGGTGATTTTTAGTTTTGCCCTATTTTTTCCTACATTTTCTAAAATTGCTACAGTGAACATATTACTTTTATCATTCAATACATAAGTAAAAAATATAGCACCAGTGTCAATTAATTCTAGTGTGTGTCTGTTTATATGTGGGTATTGATAAGTGAAAATGAGCATGGCCCATAAGGCATTTGGCCCTACTGACATGGTGAAGTGATGCTATTTTGCTGACATAACTGCACTGTAGAGAGAAGATTAGATATTTCAGTTTTTAAACTAGACTCAAAGTACAAGAAACTTCTTTTGCTCGTGTAATATGATCTATGATGCAAAATAAAATAAGTGGGTTTTTTTCTTGCTGTAACTACACTGTAGCCTACCAGGCTCCTCTGTCCACAGGATTTCCCAGGCAGGAATACTGGAGTTGGGGTAGCCATTCCCTCCTCCAGGGGACCTTCCTGACCTAGAGATTGAACCCAGGTCTCCCCCACTACAGACAGATTCTTTACCATCTGAGCCACCATGGAAGCCCACTGGCAAGTGAATAGGCAATATCTAAAAGCCAGATAATCACAAGGGGTTCTGCACAGATGGAAATATCAATAATTTCCTTAATGCCCACAGTTCCACCCACTTATCCTATTAAAACAAACAGCAACTCCAATGCCAGGTGACACTGGCAAAAGATTTAAGAGGTATGAGAAGAGTCATACTGGCATTCTTCTGCCCCACAAAGAAAATATTTTTCAGCTAGCCCAAGTATATTAATACTAATATATTATTAATATAATATTAATATCAATCAGCCCCCTAATGGGAATTGAGGCCTGCCTGCCCCCAGGTGAAAGCATCACAGGCAAAAGGCAGCAAATGAGTATCCTTTCTTTGCTTTCCACACGGTGATGGGAGAGATGATACAGGCAGGGGATTTTAGAAGTAAACTCTTCATCAGTACCCACTTGTTTACAACCTGAACTCTGGGAACAGTGGCTCAGAATATTAGAGGATCTCATCTTACCTAAGACTGTCTTGCTTCAGACATTCCAATCAACTGTGATATCAGGTTACTAATATGTACTAGCTGACTTCAAAAAGCTGTAGAAGGCAGAAAGGGTTGAATCATTTCTTTCCCTCAAAGTTTTCATTTCAAAATGTTTCGGGCAACAGTAAAGTCTCATTAAGTAATCTCATTTCCTGTAAAGGCCCACACAGCTCCAACCATGTCCTGCAATAACCTCGACAGGGCCTAGTGGCACTGAGTTCACAATGCTCAAAATGATAAAAGGCACACAGCGGCTACGCATAACATCCCACTGCAATATACAATTTACTTGAAAATTAATGTTTTTAATTTACTCGAAAATTAATGTTTTTACTCCAAAGTAAAGGGAAAGCTATCTGTGGCTGCTGGTTAACTCAACTAACTGAGTTGAGAAAGTACTTCTGAAGCTAAGCTCACAAATTTGAGCCCTGTGTGAATTGGTAAAGAATCTGCCTTCAATGCAAGAGATGAGGGTGCGAACCCTGGGTCAGGAGATGTCCTGGAGAAGGAAAGGGCAACCCACTCCAGGATTCTTGCCTGGAAAATTCTATGGACACTGGAACCTGGTGGGCTCCATGGGGTTGCAAAGAGCTGGACACAACCAAATGACCAAGCCCACATGCACATGAACTGGTGAAAAAAGGCATCACATTTCTCAGCTTGCTCATGTTCATTCCTTGGTTGTCATGTGTTGTCCCAGATTCTCACCAGAATTCTTATCAGAGTCCCCCTCAACCTTTTTCCTTTTTTTGGAGAGACATCCCTAGTGATAACCCAGTAATAACCCTAACTCTGGTCCCACAGAGAACAAGGTAAGAATATATGGCTACATCAGCAGAAGCCAACCTTCACAACTGGAAAGACACCTCCATGTACTAAGTCCTGACTGAATCCACAGTCAGATACAAATGGGCAAGTAAATGAAATAATCAGCTTTGTGCCATTAAACACACACATGACTTTTTATTCCAAGTGTTTCAACAATATCAAATTATGATAACTTTAAATATTTTATCTACAACCAAATATTTATAATCCCACTTCTAAAATCTACTTAGATTTTAATTGGAAATTTCTAACTGAAGTCAATTCCTCATCTTACAAAGCATACACTTGTATATTAAGTACATAAAGGATAAATCAGATCCATTTTAAGAAAATACCTCCACAAATAGGTTTTTAACTTATGACTTTTAAAGACTATAATTCTACTTAAGAAGTTGTGTTTACATATACATGGAATTTAGAAAGATGGTAATGAGGACCCTGTATGCAAGACAGCAAGAGACACAGATGTGTAAAGTGGACTTTTGGACTCTGAGGGAGAGGGAGAGGGAGAAGGTGGGATGATTTGGGAGAATAGCATTGAAATATGTATACTATCATGTAAGAAACGAATCGCCAGTCTATGTTCGATGCAGGATGCAGGATGCTTGGGACTGGTGCATAGGGATGATCTGGAGGGATGATGTGGGGTGGGAGGGGGTATCATGTTTGGGAGTTCACGTATACCCATGGCGGATTCATGTCAATGTATGACAAATCCAATACAGTACTGTAAAGTAAAATAAAGTTAAAAAAAAAAAAGAAGAAGAAGTTGTGTTTACCCTTTCACTAAATTAACCTAAATCAAATAGGTTAATTTGGCAATTAACCTATTGCCAAACCAACTTTATGCTTAGGCACTCAGTCATGTCCAACTCTTTGCGACCCCATGGACTGAGCAAAAATTCTAACTTTGCAGGGAATACAAATCTGATACATAGAGCTGCATATCGAATGAGGTATTTGATTCCCAGTGATAAAAGACTAAAGCTAACAGGAGACATTCCAGGCTAACCCAGATGCTGTAAGCTTAAGGAATTTTTCACCTGTTTATAAGCTTCAGTTCTTGGAAGAGGCTGTATCCAGGACAGCCTAATATTCAGCTTACTAAGAAAGATTTTATTTAATTTGGCCCATAAAAAAAAAAAAAAAAAAAAGACCACAGATGAAAAGGCTAAGGTGCTATGCTTCATCAAAGGCTAAAGGGAGGGGCAGTGAAGCTCCGGTACACACAGCACACCACCCTGATGAGGGCAATTGTGACCCAAGTGCTGGAGCCGGCCGGCCTGGGTCCAGCTCCTGGTGGTGCCTCTTACTAGAGCTGAGTGGCCTCGGGCAAGTTATGTACCCTCTGCGCCTCATTTGCCACAACCCTGAAATGGAGGGAATAATGCGCCTACCTCCTGGGACTGCTGTGAAGCTGAAATGAGCTGATCTCACAGCTCCAGCCATCACGAACTTCTTTTAGGTTCTCAAAAGCACCAAGCTTAATCTCTCACCTCTGCATCTAGCACATGCTTTTCTCTTTGCCAAGAACATTCTCTTCTCCCTTTTCTTGGCTTCCTTTAGGTCTTAGTTTAAATGACACTTCTAAACAGCCTTCCTTGACCTCCCCACTGTATGTCAGGTGCCTCTGCTGTTTGTCCTCCCAGTGCTCATATCGCACAACACCTAAACATGTTCAAGTTTCTGTTCCCCAGCTGGGCTATAAGCTCTTTAAAGACAGAAGTCATGTCTGTCTCCATCACTGCTATAATTCCGAGAACCCAGCACAGTACAGGTAGGTACACAGTAGGTGCTTGCAAAACAGTTCTGGACTGAAATAACAAGTCATGCTAAAGAGGAAGGAGACTAAAGAATGAATTCCCACTTAAATCTTTCACCCTAGGCAGAAATGTACGCCTCTTCATCTCTGAAATGTGTAGGAATACTTCCTCTCATCTATTGAGAAGTTTGAAATTAAACATGAGACATGCCACATTCTGGTAGAATACAAAGTTTATGGCCATTCTGGGTAGGAATAATGATTTCACAAGCAGAGCAAGTAACAGTCTGTTCAGAATGTTTACATCTATGATTTCATGTCTCATATTCCAAAGCCTTTACTGATATAAGGATATTGCAGCAAAATTATATGGTTAGGGTACCGCTCCGATTCTCATCAGCTGGGCTAAATGAAATCTGTTAGTGCAATTGGCACAGATGGAGAGAAGCAAAAGAAGGTGAGACCGTGAACACAGAAAAACAGGAAAGAAAAAAAAAGTGATAGTAGTATTAAGAGCGGAGAAGGCAATGGCAAGCCACTCCAGTACTCTTGCCTGGAGAATCCCAGGGACCGGAGGAGCCTAGTGGGGTCGCACCGAGTCGGACACGACTGAAGCGACTTAGCAGCAGCAGCAGCATTAAGAGCAACATCAGCTGCTAGTCTATAAGGAACCACTGGGTGGCGCCAGTGCCACTGGCTTTCCAATACAGATATGGAACCAGGAGGCAGAGCCACCAATTAGCCTGCATTTTGCAGAGCTTAGGTTAAATCCTCAGAAGTTTACTTTCAGCATACTGATGGACAGATGCAATTCACCAGATTTCAAGTTCTCTGCATATATCATTAACACAGGCATAGGTTTTAAGGATATTTGTTTATCAGAGACACCTAGAAGGTGGTTTGTCAACATTTTTACCTGGTGAAATTTTTCAGGGTCAGCTTATCATTTTAAATGCAGAGAATCTCAGAGTGAGATGCCAGGGATTCTGAGTGGAGTGATAAGGAAGGAAAGGGATCAGAATGACTTAGAAAGCTATTTTTAAAACTATTAGGTGGTATTATCCCACATTTTAAAATAAACTTTCATGAATTGATTTTGGCAGTTTTTCTTTAGTCCCTCTTAAACCACTTTTAGTAGAAATAAAGAATATACTTTGTCTTAGTAAACGAACATGATTTTTATTGGAAATTTTTCAAAATACAAATAAAGATTTTCTTTTTAACTAAAAAAAAAAAAAACTATTAAGTTGAGCCATATAAAATTGCTGATAGTCATAAAACTGTTACATACCCCCCCAAATAGCAATTTCAAACAGTTCAACCAAATACACATCTATTTAGAATCACTGGTTTAGTGAGCCACTGTTACTGATAAGAGTGTCCTATCAGGTTTGTTGGGGGAAAAAGGTTGAGAATACATAACATAGTTTCTCTTTAATCATGAAGAGTTAATCGAACAAATAAACAGAAACAAAATAACTAAAGATAGGGAATTTGCTGGCAGTCCAGTAGTTAGGACGCCTGCTTTCACTGCTGAGGATATGTGTTCAATCCCTGGTTGGGGAATTAAGATTCTGCAAGCCACATAGAATGACAAAAAAAAAAAAAAAAAAAACCCTCAGGATAGGGAATAGATTAAACTATATTAAAAAATAGCAGACATGGAACATGTTCACCAAAAAAGTAAATGCTATATGAAGTGTACAAAGCAATTACCAAGCAGTATATACAACATATTTTGTGTGTTGTTACTGTTGTTGTTCAGTCACTCAGTCGTGTCTGACTTGGCGACCCCATGAACCGCAGCATGCCAGGCTTCCACGTTCTTCACTGTCTCCTGGAGTTTGCTCAAACTCATGGTCATGGAGTCGGGGAAGCCATCCAACCATCTTGTCCGCTGTCATCCCCTTCTCCTCCTGCCCTCAATCTTTTCCAGCATCAGGGTCTTTTCTAAGACCCAGTGTTTTAGGGGCATTCAAAAAGTTTGGGGGCTGGAGAAGGAAATGGCAACCCACTCCAGTCCTCTTGCCTGGAAAATCCCATGGATGGAGGAGCCTGGTAGGCTACAGTCCATGGGGTTGTAGAGTCTGACACGACTGAGCAACTTCACTTTATTCACTTCACTCACTTCTTACTTTATCATTAGAGAAGGAAATGGCAACCCACTCCAGTGTTCTGGAGAATCCCATGGACAGAGGAGGCTGGCGGGCCATGGTCAATGTGGTCGCAGAGGATTGGACAAGTCTGAAGCGACTAAGCAGAAGCAGCACACTTAAAACATCTTAAGCATTTGTTAAATGTTATGTTTTTAATGTCTATACAATCTCCATTGGTAAACAGACTATAATCAATTTAATGATTGATATTTAGCTCACATCTAACATTTTCCATTGAAAACAATGCTCCATTAAATGTATGTTGATGTTAAAAAAAAAAAAAAAGTTTGGGGGCATATGGAAGGATATATATAAAAATCTCAATAGATGTCTCTGGGTAGGGGGTTACCCTTACTTTGTTCTGTCCTTTTACCCATACGTTTCTAAAACAAACATGTATAACAATTTTGGATCCTGGAACAGGAAGAAAAATAAAGACTTTGGTAGAAAAACTAGGGAAATACAAACAAATACTATACTGTAGAGTACTGTGCCACTGTCTGTTATGTAAAATGTTAACCTTAGGGGAAGTTGGGGGAAAGATATCCAGAACATCAGAACTATTTTCACAAATTCACTGTAAATCTAACATTATTCCAACATGAAATACTTATTTTAAAAAATAAGCCATGTATTAAGATCACGCCTTTTAAACCTAGAAGAAAAAATCCATTTGGTTAAAAAGATTCCTACATTTAAAGAATAATATTGTGGAATCAAACTTCTTTCATAGAGAGAAGCTTTGAAGAAAGTATGCCTTCTAGCATGACAACCAAAAGCTATAAAGACTTAACGACATATGCATTGCCTTTCATAATATGAAAGTGGAGTTACCCTATTAGGCAAAGACTCACTGAAGCTGGAAATAAATAGCTGAGTCTCTATTTTCTTTGATTTTTGTAATCATCATTGCTGAAGACTAACCACCATAAGAACATTTGAGGGAAGGAATTAAAAGTAAGTACAGCCAGTAACAACCTTTAATTCAAAAAAATGTATTTACTTTTTGTCTGCACTGGATCTTCATTGCTACCCTTGGGCTTTCTCTAGTTACAGTGAGTGGGGATTGCTCTCTAGTTGTGGTGTATGGTCTTATTGCTGTGGCTTCTCTTGTTGTGGAGCACGGACTACAGCCTCTAGGCTCATAGGCTTCAGGAGTTGTGGCTCAAAGGCTCTAGATCGCAGGCTCAGCAGTTGCTGCGCACCAGCTTAGTTACCCCGTGGGATGTGGGATCTTCTCAGACCAGAGATTAAACCCATGTCTCCTGCATTGGCATGCAGATTCTCAATCACTGGACCACCAGGGAAGTCCCAACCCTTTTCTTTTGTAATATTTTTAGTTGTAGTATTTCTAGTTGTCAAATTCCAGGCAGCTACAGGTACATGAACATGCATTCATTCATGAAAAATCCAGTGAACATTTACTATGCCTTCTCCTTCTGGAGCTTAGTGTTCAATAGATAACATTTTAAGAGGACCTAAGACTCGGCACTTCCCTGGTGGGCCAGTGGTTAAGAATCTGCCTTCCAATGCAGGGGGTGCAGGTTCAATCTCTGATCCAGGAGCTAAGAGCTGCATGTTTCGTGGCCAAAAAACCACAACATAAAACAGAAGCAATATTGTAATAAATCCAATAAAGACTTTTAAAATGATCCACATCAGAGAAATCTTTAAAAACTTTTTAAAAAAAGAGGCCATGAGACTAACACAGAGAGCAGACATACACCTGTAACAGGAAAGGAGGGTCACCCAGGAGTCAACCCTCAACCCTATATGCCCAATCAGATGATCATCTTACCTTTTATTAAAAAAAAGCTAATACTAAATGCTACCCTCTAGAATTATCCAGTTATACCTGTTACTACTTAGGGACTAGCTGGCTTGCTCAAAATGTACTTTTTAAAAAATCTTTAAATATTGAAGCAAGAAGAATTACACAAAGCCAAAGGATGAAAGTGAGGTTCTGAAAAGAAATAAAGGAAAGGAAAATGCAGAGCTGAAGTACACAAACAGAAAACTAAAAGGTTTTGATCAATTTCATCTGCAGACTGCTACCCAGCTGTTACAAACAGGTTACAGCTTTCTGGTTATACTACTACTCTGGCAAGTGTAAAATCTGGAATAGGTTAGTTCCATTGCAAAACACACCCACCTGAGGTTTTGTTACCTGGAAGTTTCATTAGTTGAGTATTGAAAATGCATCAATAAGGTATTTCTGCAGATGAGACCCAAAATAAGAATTTCAAAAAAAAAGATTTAAAAAGAAGCACCAGTGTATTAAGAACTCCCAAGCAGAACAGAAGTCTTTCCCATCTCAATGGAACAGTGCTTAAGGAAGGACTATTATGTGTCCCCATAAAAAGGTCAGCCAAGAAACTTGCTGCAATTTCAACAGTGTTGATATTTCCTACTAGTAGAAATCACCCATTTATCTCTAAAGCAATTAATTTCTGCTGTACCTGCAATGTAATCTGCCTTTAAGACATCCTTTTGCAGTTATTTCTGTGAATTGTTAAGCGAAAATGTATCATCTTTAAATTAAGTTATAATTCAATCCTCCTACAAACATCTGCAAACAATACGAGGAGCAGTAAAAGCGGTTTGCTTTCTCATGTACTGCATGGGGCAATACACTGCTTACTCTTCTTCAAAAGCAAAACTAAGGTCAACACAGAGGTGGTTCTGAAAACAAACGTTCTCCGTTAAGCACACATGTTGAGGTCTGATGGTTGTGTGACAGCAACAGGCCAGATTTTTAAAGAATAAGAAAAGATATTATCAAAATGCTTCCAGCACCTCAATTTGATAGCTTCCAGGGCTGCTATGCCTGAAAATAGAAGAGAAAGGTACTGAGGTTTGGCACCTGGTGCCAAGCCCACCTAGACAACATCCTGATCTTTCATCAGCAATGGGGCAGTGCCGGTAAAAAAAAGAAAAAAAAATTTTTAAGGTCAAGCAATAGCAAGACACGGCCTCAGAGCCAGCCAAGTACCAAACTCAAAACAAATTCTTCCACAGAACAATTTTATGTAGCTCAAATACGTAACTGTGAGGCTTTGAGACATTATTGATTTTCTCTCATGCAGTAGGTAGAGGTAAGCAGTAGAGGCAACAAATCGAAGAATAGATTTTCCATCCTAAACAGATTCCTAATCACTCCTCTCAAAGCAGAAGAAACATTTCTCATGATCTCATGACAAAATGTTATGACATCTAGAAGAGATCAGACAAATAAAATGACCTTAGTGTCACAATAGCTAGAAACGATGCAAGAGTGAAGAAATCTAGTCTAGGTTGAAAAGTAATTCTTTCAACCAGAATTGGCTGCATCAAAATGAGTTGCGTGCATCTCATCAAAGTTATTAAAGTAACGTATAAGTGTTTCATAACAACAATCTCATATTTGAAGAAGACAAAAAGAATTTTGACTCAATTTTGCAGATTTCCACTGAGGACTGTGATATCATCAGATTAAACAGTGCAAGGCTTCTCAATATTCTCTTAGCTTAGGGATTTGATAGGCTACAGCTGGTTTCTAAAATATGTCTTTAAATTACAAACTGGAGTTGTGATTCCTAGTTTTCAAAACTCAAGGGACGTTCTGGCTAGAGACTGTATGCTCACAGCCACCTCCCACTCCTTTGGTCATGCCCTAGTATAGCACCCACCTCCTCTTTCCTGTGGGCAATGCCCTAAGCAACATGGCCCTTCAATCAAAGGCAGAGAGGGAGGTGGACACAGTCTTCATCAGTTGAGGACAACTAGAAGCAAGATTAATAGGAAGCACTTCCTCCTTGTGTTTTTTAGCCGCTAAGTCATGTCCGACTTTTGTGACCCCATGGATTGTAGCCCTCCAGGCTCCTCTATCCATGGGATTTCCCAGGCAAGAATACTGGAGTCAGTTGCCATGCCCTTCTCGAGGGGATCTTCCCAACCCAGTGATCAAACCGGAGTCTCTTGCATTGGCAGGCAGATTCTTTACCACTGGGCCACCAGGGAAACACACTTTCTCCCTAAAAAGTTAAAAAAAAAAAAAAACACCCTACAATCATTAAGGGTTAGGGGCTTTATGAGAAAAAGATCAGTGGTCTGAAAGTTGAGTTAGGAACAACTCCGCCATTTCACCACATGTGTATCATTGCAATCACAGGCCAATCACTGCACACAAACATTTCATATAAGCAAAGAACAATGGCTGAAATGCAGGGCACCGCTGACATAAGACAGAGATTAGGTAACTATCTGAGCACTGGAATATTCTCCCAAGAGCCAGGTAGAACAGTCTTCCTTTGCAGACTCCTTATACTTACAGTGACTGCAAAAGGGCCCTACTGAGCTAGGCTTCAAGTCAGCCAGCAGGACTAGGGCACGTGTCTTTACAACTGCAGTGAACAATCTGTACTTCTGGGGTTGAGAATTATCATCCCTGATTCAATTCTACTCAGTCCTAAAAGAAAGACTGGAATAGTGAGGTTGGGGAACTCCATTTCAAAACAAGAATAAAAAACAGAGAATGGAGATTCACCAGGGAGGATTCCATTTTGCAGTTGTCTTTTCTAAAATTACTTGTAAAGAAGTAAATTATTTGGGGGGATACTTCCTAAAGAAAGCTACTCCCTTATTAACAGTTTAATTCTCAATGATCTCCTGGTGATCAAGAGAATATTAAAATTAATGTACATAAGGGCATAAATTAAAAACCTGTTTTTACATAAAAATCCTGGCCTTTACACTTGAAACTAAAAACAAAATCGAAGGAAAGGGATCCCAAAATTTCTGGTGGAAAATCTGAGTTGTATAATATCCTTCCAAGTTCAGTCATTTTGCTTAAAAATGTATAACATGTAACTATATTTGAATGAATATGGTAATACTGACATTTCTTTCTACTGATGGAAATAAACACATTTTCCCATCTGCAGGTCGCTATAATTCACCAAACAGTGAGCCTGATCCCTGCCTTTTCTAGTTTCCAGAGTATTGAAATCACTTTCTTCACAGATATTCTAACCTACTTCTGTAAGGAAAGGCACAGAGGGAATCCTAAATATTTTATCAAAGGCTTTAGACCATTCTAGACTAACCTGCAATTGACCAAATCCCAAAGGTTTCTGTGGTTCCAAGTATAAGAACCATTATCCCGGCCTGCTTTTCTCTTTTCTACTCTATTTGTCTGAAACACATTCATCTGACAGTTATTTGTGGCTAGTTCTGCTCAGTTCCACCCCTGAGTCAAGTTACGGTTTTTCAACTATTCTTCTAAGCTACTTCTCAACTTACCATCTTCAGCAGTCATGGAGAACAGAGCACCTTTTACTTGGATGCATCCCATGAGGTCCTAGTGCTAGCTAGTTGTGTCTTCTCTTCTGTTTCCAAAGCCATAACTGAACTTTAAGCTCATTCAACCAAGTTTCTGTTTCCTCTCTGTGGGAAGTTTTCAGCTTGCAGTTCATTTGAAAAGCAGAAATGACTAATCTATTCTGAGAAAAACGAATGATCACCATTTCACAGGGAGCAGCTCTGCCCATTTTTGCAGACCTTTTTTTTTTAATGACATCACCTGGGTACCCCCAGGGGCGTGGTCCTCCAAAACCCTGTCATTTCTTTTTTAAACAGTATTAGAATGCTTCAGGCACATGTTGAAGGTAATAAAGAGAATACCTAAGAGAAAACAGGTATTTCACCATGCCTTCCACTGCCCTTAACTTCCTAACAATCACTAGGAGCCACCATAAATGTTTCAAATACCTCTGTTAATAGTCTCATCTATTCTATTATATTCACACACGCACCTGTGAGAAATGGAAAGACTCTATTCTGCGTGCATGCTCAGTGGCTCAGTCGTGTCTGACTCTGTGAGCCCATGGACTGTTGCCTGCCAGGCTCCTCTGTCCATGGGATTTTTACTCCCCTATAAAATCTTCTAACTTCACAGTGCCTATGAAAAAAAAAATCCTCTTGCTGCAAAATCAATTCCAGAAAGGCCTTGGAGAATGGGGATGCTATTTCAATCACCGTAACGAAAATATGAGCAGATACACTGGGCCGTCACATTAACACTACTGTCTACAAGGTAGAATATTCTTTTGTTAAATATTCTTATTGAATTCATCATAAAGTAAGGTATTTTCACCTCTAAATCCTACAGTATAAACCCAGAAGTGATTATAACGAGCCTATAGCAGATGTGCTTAATAAATGCTTCTCAATGACATATGAGCAGAATACATACTATACAAACCAAACTTGGTCCTGCAACACACTTCTAATGTTCAATTTTACTGTAGGCTGAGATACCATAGACAAAGATTCATGCTGCCACAGACACCCAGATTTTCTTTACTTTTACAAGCTGCGAAAGCACAAAACTACGCCCACACATTCACCAAAAATTAGTCAGAGCAGTTGGTTTTTCTTTGAACCAAAATAACTGTTCAAGCTCAGTTTTAAAACCTTCATTAAAACCAAGCCCCACCCAAAAGATCCCTGATGACCTTTTAATATACTGTACTTATATATCATTACTAGTAACTACAACTTAACCAATATGCATAAATTCAAAACAGAACTGAACTGGTTTAACATTGAGAATTTTTTCATTCCTTGGTTATTTACTTTTGGTGGCCATGACTTTGCTTGAAGATTATAGTTTGTCCCAGAAATCAGTTATTTTAAGTGGAACACTACATTTACCTGGCACATGGTTGTTGTTTTTTCCACTAGTATGTCTTTTTCACTTATTCAGTTATCCATCATGAAAGATGCTCACTGTATAGAGTCCAGTTAAAGGAAGCAAGTTACAAATCAGTATGTACACTAAGAACCCTTCTTTTGTAGAAAGAAGATACATATGTTTGCACACGTGCATGTGTGTGTGCATGCAAGTGTCCATACATGTATGTACACAAACGTGTGCCCAAAAGTTGACAATAGATCTCCCTGGGTATGGGATTATGGTGCTTTTATTCTTTTTTTATACTTATATTTTCAGTGCAGAACATTCAGAAAATACAAATAGTTTTAAAAATAATGTTCTTCCTTCGTTAAAGTACTAAGTACTCTCTAAATACAAGGCATTTACCGCATTTCTAGCACAATGTTATTGTATAAAGCACAATGAAGAAACTGCATTGTAAATATCCTTCAATGTGTAATGTCGCATATGAGGAATCTGTAAAATTACTATCAAAAGGGTAATCATATATTAAAATGCATTATAGAATTATATAGGGTAAAAAGTATAAGTATCACTATAATGCCTTCCTCTAACACCACTCCACTCCCTTTTGCCCTAGAGATAACCATGCCCGGTGCCTATCAGTCACATCTCTGTATTATCCATATGTATGGCAAGGTTTTGTCTTTTTTTAGATAGGTGGAATCATGATATATGGAGTGTTATATAATTCCCTCCACCCTTTAACAACATATTTTGGAACTCCCATGTCCATTTATATAGGTCTAAGGGATTTCTTTCCTTTCATAGCTTCATATTATTCCACAGAACAGCATGTTATTATTTAAGTCATTCCCCTTCTGATGGACATTTAGGTTGCTGCCAAGTTTTCACCATTACCAAGCTTCATTGCTTTGAAATCGTGTATTTATTTTTATACAAATGTGCAGATACTTACCCAGAATAGCTTCCTACAGAATTACTGGGTCAAAAATATATGCACATTTAAAAATGAGAGGATTTTGGCACTCTATCAAAAAGCTACACAATTCACACTCTCATTAAAGTGTATGACAGTGCCCATTCCTTTCTAAAAGTGGATATTACAGTTTTTGCCAATGTATTTGGTTAAAAAATGGTTTTCATTTCCCTAATTACTAGAGTGAAGTTGAGCATCTTTTCTTTTTGAATCATTATTTCAATTTCTTTTCTTTTTTTGTAAAAGGCCAATCACAACACTCTGCCACTTTTTCTAACAGGTACCTTTTATTTATTGATCTGTAGGAGCTCTTTACATAGCATAGATATTATATAGTAGAAACCTTTTAACCTAATTTTATTTGGAACACATTTATCTAATTTAAAAAGTCAACTAAGGTGGACAATCATAAAAAAATATGCTCATGACAAACATTTCATCTTCATTTTATCTGTGGTAAATGTACACTCAATCAACAAGTTTTTGATAAAGGGCCAGAAGGCCAAAACCTTTCTTTAACTCCAGGCCCACTGACTGTAAAGAAATTTAAACTAAATTCTTAAATAATGCAGAACTTCGAAGAACTTAAAAGATACTTGCAAAGAACTATTAGTGGAACACCCTTTAGATTTATATATATATTTAATACAAATCTTTTATCATTGTCTTACACACACCTAATTATATACTTACAACTTGCTTTCAACTCATTCCAAAATACACCATTTGTTTTGTTACAGTAAACCTATCCCCCAACTTCAACTATCATCTGTATTTGCTGAATTTTATTTCTTTCACATCTCTATGCACTCTGAACCTCAACTCCTATAGAATTTGAAGAAAATCCCAGACATCATATCATTTCATATGTAAATTTTCCGTAAGAACTTCAATTCCTCAGTACTCAGATTGTATCAAGTTATATGAAAATAAAATTTATATTTACAAAAACAAGCACAGTAATTCATAATAAAATAATAATTCATATTTTAATTATTTTAATTCATAATAATTCAGTAATAAAAGCATCTGTTGTACTGGTGGGTTCACAAGCCTGGCGTACCAGATACCAACCTACTAATAGCAAGTGTTCAGTTCATAGTGTGTTTTACAAAACAAACGAATATCATTTAATATGGTGGGTCAGTTAAGTGGAAGTCAATAAAAGCTTCCGTGGCATATACAGAAATCATTTTCCTCCAGCCTGCCATATGACTTTTAAACTTTGTTACGGTACGTTGTGCTTTCCAGAAGTTTTTAAAATATATACACAGATTTTTTAAAAATACATCTTTAACTTATTTTGGAGTATGATGTGAGGCGGGGACCCATCTCTTTCCAAATATACAGTGAAACAGTCCAAACTCAGTTTCCATTTTCAACCTTACTTGTAGGTGGGGCATTTAAAAGAACTAAAGTATGAGCTTCTAACTTACAAAAGGAAGCTGTGCACACAAAATAATAAACCAACAGTCTTAAGTTCAGCTTGACAGGCTCAAACTGCTATGTATTTAAAGATCACAGTAACTTTGGGAGGGGGAGCAACCGAACTGCCATACCTGGCTCTGCATTACCACTCTGGCACACAACAGACTCTCCGAAGGATATGGAGACTAGATAGGCCTCCTCCTGAATCTCACCAGTTAGGAAACTTGCCAACTGACATTCACACCAAAATAGCCCACACTTGACAAAAACAACAAAATCAACTTTTCCAACTCTCCATCCATCCCTTAACGCTGCCCCTAGATCAGTGCCTTTGGACACCATAAAGAAAATGAATACACTCTTCCAAACCACAATTTCCACATGGAAATATACCTAAAAGGTACTAAAAGTCAAGGTAACATTTGTTAAATTTCCTTTAAAGCATAGAGACTCAATAATTTATTATAAGGTTGCTTTATCTCTGGGCAAACTTTCTGTGTAAAGGACCAGAGAGTAAATTGACTTTCAGGACCATTAAGTTCTCTGTTTCAACTCTGACACTGTATTTTGAATGCAGCCAAACAACACATAAATGAATGGATGTGCCTGTATTCCAACAGAAACTTATTAACAAAAACAGGTGGTGGGCAGGATTTCGTCACAGGCAGTACTTTACCCACCACTGTCTCACACCAATGATTGATCTCTTCCAACTAGGAATCCACTATCGTGGCTATAAATTTATTGAGCAAATATTGTGACACTGAAGGGACAATTAATAATTTCAGTGCCCCCTTACAGAAATGAATACTCTTAAAATCAATCACTAAGCTTTTCCTGTAAGTTTTTCTCAAACATGAGCATATATATTTTTCAGAATAACACTTGTAAGCTACCTTAAAACTAATGCTTATTTTCAAAGATAATTAAAATAAACATTAAATAGGTACTATAAAAGAAAAACATACAGTCTAGACAGACAAATGCAACATTCTATTCATTATTCTGAGCAGAACAAGCCTACTAAATCTATCATCATATTCGCAACTTCACTACTCAAAATGCAGAAGCAGACTTTCAAAGTAGATTTAAATGAGAACTCAATTTTTTTTCTTTGGAGTACTTACCAGAAATGTTGATTAGAAACTACACAGTTTTGCCAAAATATTTTAAAATTAGAAAGTGAAACCAAAAATCTCCTTGGCATATGACGCATATACTTAATTTTAAAATATTAATTTTAATGTTACGGTGACTGTCTGCTAAGACAGAAATTAAATTTTAAGGCACAAAAGGATGGCAGCCATTTTAATCCAGTGAGAACATGCATAAGTATGGATTCATGCTCTAAGCCATCAAGGTCACTTGTTTGAAGAATACATCTGAGCTCCAGGAATGCTCAAAGAAAAAAACATGTTCACACTGCTTACAGAAATACTGGATGTTACATAGAACAGCAAGGAATAAAATTAAATAACAAAGGTACATAAGATTCCTTCACACTATCCATAAGAGGGAAAACTGACAAACTGGACCTCATCAAAATTAAAGACTTTTATTCTGTGAAACTTGCCTATGAAGAAGACAAAAACACAAGCTGCAGGCTGGGAGAAGGTATTTGCAAACCACGTGGCCAACAAAGCACTGGTATTGAGGATTATATAAAGAACTCTCAGAACAGTAAAAAAAAAAAAAATCCAACTAGAGAATGGAGAAAAGACATGAACATACATTTCACTGATGAAAATACAGAGATAGCAGATAAGCACATGAAAAGATGTCCAACATCATAGCCATTAGGGAAATGCAAATTAAAACTATGACAAGATATCACCGTATATATATCTATCGGAATGGCTAAAAATAAAAAATAGTAACAACTCCAAGTGCTGGCAAAGATGAGAACCATTCATGCATTGCTGAGGGAATATAAAATAGCACAGTCACTCTGGAAAGCCGTTCGGCAGTTCCTTATGAGACTAAACTTCCATACAAGCATCAATTGCACTCTTGGGCAATTATCCTAGAGAAATGAAAATTAATGTTCATACAAAAACCAGTACATAACTGTTCATAGGAGCTTTATTCATAACGGGTTACAAAGTACAAGAAAGAACCAGATATCCTTCAATGGGTGAATGATTAAACTATAATACATCCAGAGCATGGAATACGACTGAAGAATGAAAAGAACTATTGATACAAGATATATTCCCTGCAAGAATCTCCACACAATTACACTGAGTGAAAAAACACCAATCAGGCAAAGGAAACACATTAGGGGTTGCCAGGGGGTCAGGGAGGGAGTGAGATGACTATAAAAGGACATCAGAGACCTTTGGGGTGATGGAACTGTTCTGTATCTTGACTGTGGTGGTGGTTACATGTGCTAACACTGCATAGAGACAAACTGTTGTTGTTTAGTAGCTAAGTTGTACCCAACTCTTTTGCAACCCCATGGACTGTAGCTGGCCAGGCTCCTCTGTCCGTGGGGATTTTCCAGGCAAGAATACTGGAGTGGGTTGCTATCTCCTTCTCCAGAGGATCTTCCTGACCCAGGGATCAAACCCATGTCTCCTGCATTGGCAGGCGGATTCTTTACCACTATATATTGCTTATATATATTGCCTATAGAGAAGCCCATAGAACTAAGTACACACACGCAAGTGAGTGCATGTAAAACTGGAGATCTCTGAATCAGATGGATGGATTGTCCCTGCTTCAATCTCCTTGTGATATTATGCTACAGTTATGCCAGATGTTACCACTAAGAAAATTAAAGGGTATTGTTTTTTACAATTGTATGAGAATGTACAACTATCTTAAACAGCTAAAAGAGAAGCAAATGAAAGGAATATATAAAACCAGTCAACAGCAGGAGTGAAAAATCAAATCTTTCATTTTTGCTAAAGTCTCAGTAATTGAAAGTCAAGGAATGGAAAGAAAAAAAGAAAAGGAACACCAATAAGAGAGTCTACAGGCTACAATTAACACAATTATCTCTTCCTCCCCTGTGGAACCTTAACTTCCCCAGGATTTTATGTCCCTGATTTGACTGTTGCAGAGAGTCGGACACGACTGAGCGACTGAACTGAACTGAATAAAAATAAACTGACACACAAAACTATCTCTCCACAACCCTCACCACCATCGCCTCCATCCTGGACTATAAAAGTAAACCTTGGAGGCAGAGGATTGTCTTCTCAACCATCATACCCTAGAGGCCTGGCACAGAATAAATGACAGATGGAGGAATGAGATAAGTTGAATGAAGGAACAAACGAATGAATGAATGAGGTGCTTGCACATTCTTTTCAAGTTGCCTAGCCAATTACAGTTACAAGGCAGTCTGTATACATTCCCATACAAATTTCTTAAAAGCCTTGAACCTTCAAAGAAAAATAAAGTGTGGTATGCACACCCGTCACTTGCGATCAGAAGTGAACAGTACCTGACTTTTGTAGAATGCTTCCCAATATATAGACTTTCACGTAGAGCAATTCATTTGATATGGATGAATTAAGAATTATGCATATATAGAGTGGAACTGGCATAAGCAGATCTTTGAGAAAAATGTTCTAAATAACTTAGGACTTAACTAATGATTTACGGCACAGCCTTAATGCAAACTGTGATGGATATGTATTGTCAACTTAGGGGACTTATGCAGATTATTCTGACAACATCAAGATCCTTTTACAGATGCAAAAATGAAGTGAGGTAAAGTGACTTGTTCAAGGTTATACATTTAGCTACCACTGGAACTGCACATCAGCCTCTCCAGAGTCCCAATTCATTTCTCNAAAAAAATGCCTTTGAAAGAGGAGATGCTGGAGTGAAGAGGAGAAATGACGTCTTATTTAAAATATGTAACCCCTTAATGGGGGTTAGGCAGTGAATCATATTCTCCTCGATTTTTCTCTGTGCTATAGGCATCGACCACGGTTCTTTCTGTAGGGCACTCGAATGAGAGGAAGAGGAAGTGAATAAAGCTGATGCTAAATATACAGCACCCACGGAGGGCAGGGATGTAGATAGGTAGGACAGGAAAAAATAAGAGCACGCTTCTGCTAGAAACCAGTCGTTTTCTAACCTACCTAAAGATAGGAAGCTAAGAGGATATTGGAACCTAGGGCATCCTTCAAATTCGAAGGGCGGATGCCTCTAGAGCCAGAAAGAGTCCCAAGCTCTCAGACATAGAGCGACTCGAAATGGACAAAATGGAGTTGAGGTCCGGGGGCGTCCTAAAGGTCGTTTGGAGGTCTGGCGAGTCCCTGGTGTGCTCACTGGGGAAAGGTCATGGCAAAGCCTAGCACCTCGATCAGGAAGAGCTTTTGGCCCTCGAGGAGGCGGTGAGTGGCACGAAGAGGCACACCAGGGTCTCGAAGACCCCACATCTCAGCAAAGGAGATGATGCCGGCATCTCGGAAATCTTCCCAGCCCGGGAGGAGGCGGGCGGGTAAACCGCCCAGGCTCTGGAAGAAAGCGAACGGATTTCGGGAACAGGAACGCCCCCCCCCCTCCGCCCCCGCCCACGTCCTCTGGGCTCAGGTGTGGGATGGTGGCGCGGCCGGAGCGGGGGGCCCGGGACACAGCAACGGGGTAGGGGTGCCGGGCCGGAGCCTCTCCGCTTACGGCTACTTACCCGAGGCGCTGCCTGTGGCGTGTTCGCAGCCGGCGGGGGCTCGGCACTCCAGAAGCCGGCGGAAAGGAGCCGCGTGCCCGCTAGCGCTGGGACGAGGAGGGGCGCGCCGCGGACGCCGGAGAAAAAGCCGCAGCAGCGCGCGCGCACCCGGAGGGCCAGCGGAGGCGGGGCGAGGCGCAGCGCCGCGCGGGCCCGGAAAAGACGCGCCCGGAGGGGCGGGCGGAGCGGGGGCGCGCGGTGGTGTGGCACAGCCGGCCGAATCGCGGGCGACGGCCCGCTCAGCCCACCCACGCTCCCGCCTCCGCTCGCCCCGACGTCAGCCGAAAAGGAGGGGCGGCGAGGGCCGTTAGAACGCGGGGGGCGGGGGGAGGTGCGGGGGAACGGAGTTGGCTAACAGCTCCTCGCGGGCTTGCCTTAGGGTCCAGCTCCCGCACCCGCCGCCTGGTGATGGAGCTTGTTTGGGAGAAGTTCCGGCGCTTATCTGATTTCCGCGAGCTACCCCTGGGCCCACGCCCGTACCTGCGCTCGCTTTCACAGGACTCCACCCAAGAATGAAAGTTGCCCTCGGGTCATATTCCAGCTGCCCTTTCAAGATACTCATCTTCGGACTTCACTACTCTTTAGAGAGGAATCTTAACGTTCTTTGCCTAAGACATCCTGCCCCTCCAAGCCCCACCTAACGCCTCTCTATCGCGCCTCTCCGCGTTAAGACCCCATACAGCCATCCCCACTTACGAAATATCACAAGAATACAGGGTTTTCACTTTATGCCTTCTGTTTCTACGATGGTGTCATGGCAAAAAGAGCTCACAACCGATAAGGAAATGTCACCGCAGCACTGTGACATCTTACTGGCCCTAATCGTTGCTTCTGAGCCAGTCCTACAAATAATCTTCCCAAGAGATTCAAGAAACTGCTGTTAAAAATAAAATGCTGGCGAACTGTCTCGGGGCTTCAAAAGAGACCGTAATTGTAAATAAGCCACGACAAACTGCCAAGAATATATCACCAAAAGAAAGAAAATGCCAGTATTCTTCCAGTTCCCTGATGTTTAATGGAGAACTAGCTTCCTTTTCTTGCTAGGCATGGACATGTCATTTCACTGTTTTTCATTTTCCCATATAATTATGGAAGGTAACAACGCATGTGTTTGCGTGTGTGTGTATGTGTGTGTGTGTGTGGCCAACTCAGATTACAGGCTAGAGTTGTTCTTAGACTTTAGTATGCATCTGAATCATCCGGGGTGCTTGTTAAAATATGGATACCTGGATCTGAGTGGGACTAAGAAATTTGAATCTTTAATAAGCATCTCAGGTGACACTATAGGTGGTTGGAAGCCCGCAATTGGAGAGCTGAGAGCTGCAGGCTTTATATGTTACTTCTTTGAAGTGGGATTACTCATCCAATTTTCAACAGGCCCACCCACTTATATATAATATGCCTATGAATATTGCTATGGCAGTCATATAACTTCTTTTTTCAAGACTGACCTAGAAAATTCAGGACTTCAAACAACAAGTTTAATTGTCATGTTTATTTATGAGATCTTGTTGTAATACCAGAAATAAGTAATCATTTGTCATCTATAAAATTCACTGGGCACCAACAGCGTACAGAGGACTGTCAAATATAGTAAACACAAACGAAATCAAACGAATGATCGTCCCTGCCTTCAACAAACTTAGTGTCTAGTGATGGAATGAAAATACAGAGAACAGACCCAGGAGACCACATAAATCAGACCAAAATGAAACAAACAAACAAACAAACAAACTAGTAATGAAAGTATATACTTTTGTCTATTTCCTTTGCTGCTACTGCTGCTAAGAAGCTTCAGTTGTGTCCGACTCTGTGTGATCCCAGAGATGGCAGCCCACCAGGCTTCCCTGTCCCTGGGACTCTCCAGGCAAGAACACTGGAGTGGGTTGCCATTTCCTTCTCCAATGCATGAAAGTGAAAAGTGAAAGTGAAGTCACTCAGTCGTATCCGACTCTTCATGACCCCATGGACTGCAGCCTACCAGGCTCTTCTGTCCATAGGATTCTAGCAGGCATTTAGCCCAGAATTTTTCAGTTGGGTAATTTTTTCTGAACACTGAGTCAGCACAGGTTGCTAAAGTTCCTCCAGCTTTAGAAGGTGTAAAGGAAAGAGCCTGAAGCTATCAACTTTTGTTTGTATGTATGAATCTGTGCATGTACATACCTATGTATAAGCATGTCTGTAAATACAGATACAGAGATATTTATCAGACCAAGAAACTAGTTGTTTTCAAGATCTTTCAGTTCTGGCTACCTTTATCATCTGCCTTTTCTCACCTTTTCCTTTCTAGTTAACCACACTCAGGATGAAGAGGATAGAAGGATCTCCAGAAAGGAAACCAAGGGTATCCACACTGTTTCTAGCTGCTCTTTCTTCACTTTTTCAAGGTCAAAATAAACTTTGCTTAATTTCTTGTCATCAGAAACCCTCTAGAAGTGTACTACCCAGAAGCAAAACATCCCCCAAGCCACCTGTCTGACATTTTAGAGAGAACATTTGCATCACTGTTTACTAGTTTGGAAGACATGGGATTATTATCCCTATTTTACAGATAGAGAAACAGATGCAGGTTAAACGACTTGTCTAGACATACAACTAACCAGTAGCAGAGCCTGGATTTCCCATCACAATTATGATTCCTAGACCAGGGTGCTTGCACTACACCAGGCTTCATAGGTAATAAGTTTTACCCAGGACAACCAGTCCAATTAGAAATAGAAGAGAGAAACATATGAACATGGAGAAAAGTTAGGAAAATGTACAGTGTAATTGACAGATTCAACATACAACATAAAAAGCACTGAAAGCATGGAAATTAAACTGAAGGCAAACAGAACTTACAGGATAGCTCTGTTAGCAGACCTTGCCCATTTTACTTTCCTGTAACAAGAAGCTGAAACAGATAGCCAGGCTGCTCTTGGCATTAGTTATTTATGGAAGGGCAGAAAACAACTGTTCTTCATTGACTGTGTAACAAGCCTTTGCATGTTAAACATACTTCACATGTTTGTAAAATAATAATTTCCTTTTTGGTCTCACTACGAGCAGCAGGACTTTTAATAATATTTGCATAGCCAAGTGATGTTATGCTTTGTCATTCATGAGACCTTATTTTTTTTAGACCCAATAACCAAGCCAAATATTGTCTTCAGTGGCATGTCTGAAACAACTGGTGAAATCAGAAACCTAGACAGAAGCTGATCTAACTGTGAACATAAATAATAACCTAAGCTAATCCTTTCAAAAATGACCGTTGCCATCGTAGCTAGATTTAATATCATTTTTTGAGAAACAACTCTTTTATCTTTTCAGACCACAATTTCTTGTCACTTTAGTACATTCCACTGGCTTTTAAACTAATTAAAAAGACAAAACAAATGGAAAGATATTGAACTCATCTGGATGGGAAAACTCAGTAAAGACCCAATTCTTCCCAAATTCATCTGTAAAGATCATGCAGTCCAAACCAAATCCCAGCAGGGTTTTAATGAAATTTGACTTCTGTGTCTCTCATTAACTCTGTCTTCTTAAAAATGAATTCTGTCCCCTCTAGATAAAATCCTCGGCAGTATCCTCGCAAATTGCTTTTGCAACCTTCCCAAAAAGAAAGATAAAAGGAACAAAATATTTATGTTTATCCATAAGCCCAGAGGCAAATTGAATGTGCAGTGGTAGTCCGCAAATCTGCAAAAAGTTACCTTTTTTATAGTTTGCCCATTTTCTGTAGTGATTCTAGCCTAGTAATGTTAGAGGGAAAGGTCATCAATATCTTTTTCTTTTTTTAGAATTTTCTTTTTTATTTTGTTTACTTCTTCAAAGTTTAAACTTTTCATTTTGTATTGGGGTATAGCCAATTAATAATATTGTGATCATTTCAGGTAAACAGTGTAGGGACTCAGCCATACATATACATGTATCCATTCTCCCCTAAGCCCTCCTCCCATCCAGGCTGCCACATAACATTGAGGAGAGTTCTGTGTGCTATACAGTAGGTCCTTGTTGGTTATCCATTTTGAATATAGCAGTGTGTACAAAAGGTCATCAATCTCTTAACTCACTTTAAATCTTTATTTTCCTTTCCTTTTCACATGCCAGAAGATTTGATTTCTTTACCCATTCTTAAAAGACGAGTCCAGGTTTTCCTTTACTTGGGGTTTCCCTGGTGGCTCAGTGGTAAATAATCTGCCTGCCAGTGCAGGAGGCACAGTTTTGATCTCTGGCCCTGCAGGATCTCACATGCCACACAGCGACTAAACCCCATGCACCACAACTGTAGTCTGTGCTCCAGAGCCCAGGAGCCACAACTACTGAAGCCTATGTGCCCTAGAGCCCATGCTCTGCAACAAGAGAAGCCACTGCGATGAGAAGCCTGTGCACCACAAAGAAGAACAGCCACCCCCCGCCCCAACTCGCTGCAACTGGAGAAAAACCCATACGGCAGCGAAGGCCAGCACAGGCAAAAAGAACTAAACAAATGTTTTTTCTTTAATGTCCTTTACTGGGAATCATTGACTACTGGAGTCAGGAGGTCACATAGAGTCAGAGGAGCAGGAGAGAAACTATGGGCTTTGGACTTGGACCCCCCTAGACAAGTTGCATAACCTCTTCTGAGCAACAGCCTGCTCATCTGTAAGTCAAGGATAATAATGATACCACATTTATTATGGTACCACAGGCTTTTCTGAGGGAGGGCTAAATGAAAACATAATCATAACATGTCTGGTTTATGGCAAGATAAACCAAGAAGCAAGAAACCATGGCAAGCAAGAAAATTAGAGATACCAAGGGAAAATTCCATGCAAAGATGGGCACAATAAAGGACAGAAATGGTATGGACTTAACAGATATTAAGAAGAGGTGGCAAGCATACACAGAAGAACTGTACAGAAAAGATCTTCATGACCTAGATAATCATGATGGTGTGATCACTCACCTAGAGCCAGACACCCTGGAATGCAAAGTCAAGTGGGTCTTAGGAAGCATCACTGTGAACAAAGCTAGTGGAGGTGATGGAATTCCAGTTGAGCTATTTCAAATCCTAAAAGATGATGCTGTGAAAGTGCTGCACTCAATATGTCAGCAAATTTGGAAAACTCAGCAGGGGCCACAGGACTGGAAAAAGTCAGTTTTCCTTCCATTCCCAAAGAAAGGCAATGCTAAAAAATATTCAAACTACTGCACAACTGTACTCATCTTACACGCTAGTAAAGCAATGCTCAAAATTCTCCAAGCCAGGCTTCAACAGTATGTGAACCATGAACTTCTTGACGTTCAAGCTGGATTTAGAAAAGGCAGAGGAACCAAAGATCAAATTGCCAACATCTGCTGGATCATGGAAAAAGCAAGAGAGTTCCAGAAAAACATCTACCTCTGCTTTATTGACTATGCCAAAGCCTTTGACAGTGTGAATCACAACAAACTGTAGAAAATTCTGAAAGACGTGGAAATACCAGACCACCTGACCTGCCTCTTGAGAAATCTGTATGCAGGTCAAGAAGCAACAGCTAAAACTGGACATGGAACAACAGACTGATTCCAAATCGGGAAAAGAGTATGTCAAGGCTGTACATCGTCACCCTGCTTATTTAATTTATATGCAGAGTACATCATGAGAAATGCTGGACTGGATGAAGCACAAAGTGGAATCAAGATTTCCAGGAGAAATATCAATAGTTTCAGATATGCAGATGACACCGCCTTTATGGCAGGAAGTGAAGAAGAACTAAAGAGCCTCTTGATGAAAATGAAAGAGGAGAGTGAAAAAGTTGGCTTAAAACTCAACTTTCAGAAAACTTGGATCATGGCATCTGCTCCCATCACTTCATGTCAAATAGACAGGGAAACAATGGAAACAGTGACAGACTTTATTTTTTTGGGTTCCAAAAATAACTGCAGATGGTGACTGTAGCCATGAAATTAAAAGATGCTTGCTCCTTGGAAGAAAAGCTATGACCAACCTAGACAGCATTTTAAAAAGCAGAGACATTACTTTGCCAACAAAGGTCTGTCTAGTCAAGGCTATGGTTTTCCCAGTAGTCATGTATGGATGTGAGAGTTGGACTATAAAGAAAGCTGAGCACCAAAGAATTGATGCTTTTCAACTGTGGTATTGGAGAAGACTCTTGAGAGTCCCTTGGACTGCAAGGAGATCCAACCAGTCCATCCTAAAGGAAATCAGTCCTGAATATTCACTTGCAGGCCTGATGCTGAAGCTGAAACTCCAGTACTTTGGCCACATGATGTGAAGAACTGACTCATTGTAAAAGACCCTGATGGTGGGAAAGATTGAAGGCAGGAGGAGAAGGGGATGACAGAGGATGAGATGGTTGGATGGCATCACCAACTCAACGGAGATGAGTTTGAGTAAACTCTGGGAGTTGGTGATGGACAGGGAGACCTGGTGTGCTGCAGTCCATGGGGTCGCAGACTTGGACATGACTGAGCGACTGAACTGAACTGATGGCAAGCATATAGAAATGGGGCTATTCATTACCAACTTAGACCTCATTTTACAGATTTGAAAAAAAAGCTAGTACCAAACAAAACTCATATCCTTTCATTATACTCCACCAGTCTTTCTCCAGATTCTCCTCCTTATTGAGTGACTTTCTTTAAAGCCAAGGGCTAAATCCCTTTTGAAGTGGTCTACAAACACCATCTTCACTTTCATTCACTAAATCACTCTCTGACCTACAAGCCAGCTTCCATTCTTTTCAGTCCTCTAAATGTGCCTTTGCTAATGCTTTCTATGAAATGGACAAGCCTCATCTTTATACCTAGATATTCACTCTGCTTAAACTGGCAAACTTCCATTCAAAGCAATTCTTCTTCAAACTAAAATGCTATAAGAAAACTGTCTCCTTCACTCGGACTATATATAGCACCTGGTTCAGGCCAAGTTATTATTATTCAAATAGAAAAGCTTTAGTAAGTGGTTGGATAATGATGGCCACCAGCTATTGAGTACCTAGTATGTACCAGGCACTGCCACAAACACTGCATGTGTTATTTCATTTTACCTTCCCAATGAGCCTATGAGGTGGATACTATTATTATTCCAGAGGAAATATACATATGATTGAATAAGTAAAATTTCCAATGTCCATCTCATTATCACATAAACCTATCTAGAGGAGAAGCAAAGTCTCATTTGGGAACATCCTACTTCTATATCATACCCAGGGAAAATCCCTCTTATGAAAGGAAATTTAAAGCAAATACTTTGAAGGTGAACACATAGAATTTTTTTTAAATATTTAACTCATAGGTTAGAAGAGTCATTTTTAGCTATGATATGTATCTAATCCACCTAATTTCAACATCACTGGCTAACCTCAACTCTCTGCAAGCTCACGTCAATGGTATTTATGAAAGAGTTCAACAAATCTGATTTTGTAGCCACTGGGAAAAATTCAGGTATGGCAGTCTAGATCAGTTTATGAATCAATTCTTTCCCTAAGACTATTCTGTCTCTTTATTGAGCCATGACACAGATTAGGTCCTAGGTTAAGGTGGCCAAACTCTTAGTAGCTGTATACCACTGTAATACATTCCTGAAAGGTTATTAATAAATCAGATTGTCACACAGCAAGCCTCATTTTCCACTGATTGTCTCTTTAGTATTATTATTATTTTTACAAACGAAGTGCATGTTCACTTCTTTGGTTCAAATGTATGAAGTAACAGAATCTCTGAGATAACTATGAATAATCTGGTATATATCATTCTGAATGTTTGTTGTGCACAGGTACATTCATATACTTATTTTTTCAAAATGAGATTATGCATATTGCTCTACAGATTGCCTTTATGCATTTAATCATACATCACAAACATTATCCCATGTCTTTATATTTGTGTGTAGATAGATATCTAAAGAATTACAGCTCATCCTTTTTTCACTGTTACACAGTATTCCATAGTATGGATATACCATAATGTGTTAGCCAAAGGCCTACTGATGTACAGTCAGGATTTTTCTCTAATTTTCATAATATGCCAATTAATATCCCAGTGCATATAGCTTTGTGTGTTTGTCTAAGTATCTCTACAGTGGATCCCTATAAGTGGAAATGATTCTGGGTCAAAGAGTATGTGCATTCTAAATTTTAAAAGATACTGTCAAATTGTCTTTCAAAAGGGCCAGATGAATTAATACTCCTACTTAGAGTGTATAAGAGTAGCATTTTCCTTATATTCTTGAAAACACTGAATATTATCAATCTTTAAAAATCTTGCCAATCTGATAGGTAATGCCATCTCGTTGTTTAATTGGCTTTCATTAAAATGTTTGGTAACTATTTGTATTTTTCTATGAATGTAATGACTATTCATCATAGAAAATATAGGAAACACCAAAAATGTATGAAGAATGCTGTTTAATTCCACAATTCTACTGCCCTGGGAGAACCACTGTTAATATTTTGATATATTTTTATCAGTTTTGTCTTATGCATATTTCTTCCAAAATTGGATACTGTGTGCTTTTTTCACTTGACATATGACACGAGCTCTCTCCCATTTGCTAAAACTATTTAAAAATAGTGTTTAGGACTGCATACTGTTCTAGCATATGAGAGTCATAATTTATTTAACTAATTACCTATTCTTTGCCAGACATTTATGTTGGTTTTTAAATTTTCCCAGCACTATAAATGATGTTGTTGTGAACATTTTTGGACATACATTTGTCTTCCTAATTATTTTGTTAGAATAACTCCTAGATATAGACTTATTGAATCAAATGATGCATTTCAAGGTAATTGACTCACATCACCATAACAATTTTCCTCTGATTTTACAAAGAAATTGAAAACAATGATTTGTAAAGATAGTCCCATTTATTAATAGACTCCAATAGGAAAAAAAATATATGTACTTTTCTCCTGTAAAATCACAAAGGTAATTTTAAATTAAATATAATGATTCTTGAAATAAGACACAAACAAAATAAATACAGCTTAGTTCAGGATAGAGAGGTCATTTCTTCTGTGTAAGATTTGAGTTTAGGAAATTTTTGGGCAGGAGTACAATATTTTAATATTCTACTGGAGAAAAAAAAGTCGAGGGAAAGATAGCTTAGTTGAACAGAACACACTAACTGTAAAAGTTCCTTTCAGCTTCAATCACATTTCCCTCCTTCACACCCCATACTCCACCCTGTTTGCCAGCATTTTGCAGAAGCTGCTGCTTTTTTGGGAAATACACAAGCTGACCTAGGGCTAAGAGACCAAATACAGAAAACCAAGAAAAGCACTGATGAACATAAAAGAAATAGCCAAGAGGTAATAAATATATGAAAAATGAGTCTTAAAATAGTGCAGAACAGATCAGTTTTCTGATAAAGTTCGCTGATCATAAATTTTGATAGAGGCTTTATCTTATCTAGGACAGTTTTTCATGTGAGAACATCTTCCGAATTGGAAATAAATGTTAATGCAAAGACCACGTCAGCTTCTCTCATCTGAGATGACTAGCTTCATCCTTTCCCTTCCACGAGCTTTACGTTAATCCCAGGATTACGAACAATCTCATGCTATACTCTACCTAAATGTAGCACAGCCCTTCCCAGAGAGATCATAAGCTCTGGATTCTTCATCGGGGCCTAAAGTTGCTAGCTGTACTCTCCTGGCAATGGCGATGAAATGACCCAGAGCTCCCCAGGTCTCGTGCCTGGAAAGAGACTCTATGGGTGACAGAACAGAATCACTGTACCATTCCATGTAATGTTTTCCTACAAATGAAGGGAGCGGGGGAAAACATTTCAAAACCCAGCATCTTCCTGCAACAATAAAATGCATCATCAGATTAGGTGAAAGTCAAAGTATCCTCATTTCAGACCAGAATTTAAGACTGGAAAAGTTCCGGAGATGAGAAATATTTGAGCCACTGATTAGGAAAGAGTGCTATGTCCTGTGTGAGTCAGTTATGTTTGATAAACAAACATCTATGACACACATTGCAAAACATAGATTAAGAAACCTCAGGGTAGAGGACAGATCATCACACGTAGAAAGCACCCAGGCATTTAGCCAGTACTCAAAGAAGAGTGTGGCTCTGGAACCTGCAAGCCTGTGTCCCTAGGCCTTATTTATCTTCCTTTCAAACTTTTCCTGTTGATACAGGTCTGAACTGAGGCAACGGTTTTAATTTTTACATATGCAAACATAAAAAGAGTATGTGTTGCTTCTGAAATTTAGCATAACACATGAGCTTTTCAAGTAGGATTTTACAGCTCTAATGGACTTGAAGGCTAATCTAGAGTACAATCACTCATTTCTTTACAAATGAGGAAACTGGGGCTTCACGAGTTTAATTTATCCAAGGTTATAAAACTAGTTGTTTCAGAACTAGAGACCAGAACATGGATCTCCTGACTGGGCTCAAAGCTCTTCCTATTGTGCTTCATTGCCTACCTCATATCAGTTTGCCAGAGGTTTGATGATCTAACAATAAGCTTGCTCTCTCTCTCTCACTCTCTCTCTCTCTCTATATATATATATATATATGTATATTTGACCATTCTGTGGTCATTTGCTATTTGAAGCAAGTTGGAAAAGTTATGTTTCCATAACCACATTTATTAAAGTGCCCTGATTTGCTCAGTTTTCTTTTTTTAAATCAGGAATACATTTTTTAAAATAGCAAGAAAATGTGGTCTGTTCAATTTATGTGGAACATGTCTGAGAAAGCAAGTGGAAATTTTGAGGGAAAAGATCATCTCTGCTTCCTAATCTAGTTCGTTAAGGGAAAAAAACAAACTCTTCCAATGTGTTTGTTGATTATCTGCTGCTGCTGCTAAGTTGCTTCAGTTGTGTCCGACTCTGTGCAACCCCATAGACAGCCTCCCACCAGGCTCCCCCGTCCCTGGGATTCTCCCAGCAAGAACACTGGAGTGGGTTGCCATTTCCTTCTCCAATGCATGAAAGTGAAAAGTGAAAGTGAAGTCGCTCGGTTGTGTCCGACTCTTAGCGACCCCATGGACTGCTGCCCACCAGGCTCCTCCGTCCATGGGATTTTCCAGGCAAGAGTCCTGGAGTGGGTGCCATTGCCTTCTCCTGATTAGCTGCATGTAGTCAATATACTTTACAAAGGTCCACTTCGGATTGCAGCCTCTTCCTTACCCAGTGGAGGCATGGAGTTGATGGCTTGCCCCATCTATAGATGCCTTCCATATTTCCTGTCTGTCATTTTTATGACATTCCTGCAATGTCATTTAACTGTATCAGCAAATATTCAAGGCTGGTAATACCTGATATCAGAAGGGAACTTTCCAGTGTACGGAAAATGTGAAATTCTCAGGAGGTGACACAAGAAAGACATTTGAGGTATTTGCCAAATATAATTTTATAACACTAGTTCTCTTGTTCCTGTTTGCTTCTTTCTATCTTCTACACCATATAAAAGAAAATGTAAAAGTTCAGAAATACTCTACAGTCAGAAATAATCTGCATGGAAAATGTACAACAAACACAGGACAAGATGCTCAGCCTCATTAGTCATTAGGGAATGTAAATTGAAACTACATTGAGGTACCACTTCACATTCACTAGGAAGGCTATTTTTTTAAAAAAGAAAAACAAAAAAGGAGAAATTGAAACCCTCCCATACTGTTGCTGCTAAGTTGCTTCAGTCGTGTCCAACTCTGTGCAACCACATAGACGGCAACCCACCAGGCTCCGCCATCCTTGGGATTCTCCAGGCAAGAACACTGGAATGGGTTGCCATTTCCTTCTCCAATGCATGAAAATGAAAAGTGAAAGTGAAGTCACTCAGTCGTGTCCGACCCTCAGCGACCCTCAGCGACCCCATGGACTGCAGCCTAGGAATGCAAAATGCTATAGCTGTAGAAAACAATTCAGCAGTTCCTCAAAAAGATAAGTATAGAATTAGCATGTAATCCAGCAATCCCACCACTAGGCATTTACCCCAAATAATTGGAAACAGGTAATCAAACAATACAGGAACAACTTATGTTCAAGTAACACTATTCATTATAGTCCAAAAAGTGGAAACAACCCAGAGATCCATCATCTTATGAATGGATAAGCAAATATGGTATAACCATACAATGGAATATTATTTGGTCATAAAAATGAGTGAAACACTGATATGTGATACATAATGGATGAACCTTAAAAACAGCATGCCAAGTGAAAGAGGCCAGACACAAAAGGTCACATAATGTATAATTCCTTTTTTTTTTTTTTTTTTCAGCCACATCGTTTGGGTTGTGGGATCTTAGTTCCCTGACCTGGAATCAAATCCTGGCCCATGGCAGTGAAAGTGTTGAGTCCTAAGGACTTCCCTGGTGGTCCGGTGGTTTAAGACTTTGCCTTCCAATGCAGAGGGTGTGGGTTCAATCTGTGGTCAGGGAGCTAACTAAGATCCTGCATGCCTCATGGCCAAAATACCAAAACATAATACAGAAGCAATATTGTAACAAATTCAATACAAACTTTAAAAATGGTCCATATTTTTAAAAAAAGAAAGAAAAAGAAAACTTTACTGAGAAGGTGATGTTTGAGTTGAGATGGGAATGATGAAAGAAAGCAAGCCATGCTTAAATCTCAGACAATAGTGGTCCAGGCAGAAGGATTACGAAGTACAAAGGTTTTAAAGTCAGATGGGGCTTGCATCTCCTACAGCTGGATAGATCAAGAGAACCAAGGGCATAAGAGCATGGAAAGAAGATAGAAAGGTGGGGAGGGCCTGGTTTTTTTCAGTTTTATATGCTAGCATAAGAAGTTTGATTTTATTCAGATGCACCGATGCTCTGAAATGGCTTTCAGCACCAGCAGTCATCTGGACAAAGAGGCTGGTGAAACATACACACACAATTTTAAAAGAGATATCCAAGATAATTACACCACTCTCTGTGAGCAATCAATTTGATCAAGTTGAAAGATTGTTGTTTTCCCTTCTAGTCCAGAGTTTCTCAACCTTGGCACTATTGGCATTTGAGGCTGGATAATTCTTTATTTGGGCTTCTCTGGTGGGCTCAGATGGTGAAGAATCCACCTGCAATGTGGAAGACCTGGGTTTGATCCCTGGGTTGGGAAGATCCCCGGAGAAGGGAAAGGCTACCCACTCCAGTATTCTGGTCTAGAGAATTCCATGGACAGAGGAGCCTGTCCTGTGCATTATACCTTGTTTAACCTTTCCATCTCCAGGCTCATTCCAAAGCATCTCTTGATTCCCAGAACTCATACACTGGTGCTAAGTAAATATTCAGTAAATCCATTCAATGCCTACTATCTATGTGGACTATTGAGTCACTATACCTCTGGATTTAAATAGTCTGGGTAGCTGCTTTAACTTTACAGCTCATTTTGAGCACAACCTAGAGAGACTAAGCCTTTTATTTACGTCTTTTTAACACCGAAAGAATCATTCATTTTATGTATTCCAATGAAGTTCTCTGAAAATACGACTTTTATTCACTGACTTCAATTATTATTTTAGACCTGTATTTCCATATGCAATCTCTACCAGGATAGAACATCTAGGACTCGAAAGTGGGGTTTCTTAACCATGGTGCTATTGATATTTGGGATCAGACAACTCTTTGTTGTGGAGGTCTGTCTTGTGTAATAGAGGACCAGCATCCCTGGTCTCTGCCCGCTAGATGCCATAAGCACTCTACTCAGAATATTATAAAAATCTAAATATTTGTAATAAATATACAGGAGTCCATACTAATATAAATGAACAATGAATAAATCAATATGGGAGAAGAGACAAATCTCCTGTGCAAAATTCTAACTCATTTACATAGATACTCCCCCTTTGATTCAATGCAGTGTAACTACTCACCTTGCAAGTGAGGGCTACAAAAAGGGAGTGACTTGCTTCCACAGGATAGAGTATGAGATGGGTGGGATGAGGGGGGATAATGTTACAGTGGAGAAACCTCGCAAATACTATCTTGAACCTGTGGTCAAGATTAACACCACTAGTGATAAGTCATGTTGATCAGTTCAGTTCAGTTCAGTCGCTCAGTCATGTCCGACTTTGCGACCCCATGGACTGCAGCACACCAGGTCTCCCTGTCCATCACCAACTCCCAGAGCTTGCTCAAACTCATGTCCATACAGTCAGTGATACCATCCAACCATCTCATCCTCTGTCATCCCCTTCTCCTCCTGCCTTCAATCTTTCCCACCATCAGGGTCTTTTACAGTGAGTCAGTTCTTCACATCACGTGGCCAAAGTACTGGAGTTTCAGCTTCAGCATCAGGCCTGCCAATGAATATTCAGGACTGATTTCCTTTAGGATGGACTGGTTGGATCTCCTTGCAGTCCAAAGGACTCTCAAGAGTCTTCTCCAATACCGCAGTTGAAAAGCATCAATTCTTTGGTGCTCAGCTTTCTTTATAGTCCAACTCTCACATCCATACATGACTACTGGGAAAACCATAGCTTTGACTAGACGGACTTTTGTTGGCAAAGTAATGTCTCTGCTTTTTAAAATGCTGTCTAGGTTGGTCATAGCTTTTCTTCCAAGGAGCAAGCATCTTTTAATTTCATGGCTGCAGTCACCATCTGCAGTGATTTTGGAACCCCAAAAAATAAAGTCGGTTACATTTCCATTGTTTCCCCACCTATTTGACATGAAGTGATGGGAGCAGATGCCATGATCCAAGTTTTCTAAAAGTTGAGTTTTAAGCCAACTTTTTCACTCTCCTCTTTCACTTTCATCAAGAGGCTCATAAATTCTTCTTCACTTTCTGCCATAAGGGTGATGTCAGCTGCATATCTGAGGTCATTGATATTTCTCCAAGCAATCTTGATTTCAGCTTGTGCTTCATCCAGTCCAGCATTTCTCATGATAACTCTGCATATTTAAGTTAAATAAGCAGGCTGACAGTACACAGCCTTGACATACTCCTTTCCATATTTGGAACCAGTCTGTTGTTCCACGTCCACTTCTAACTGTTGCTTCTTGACCTGCATACAGGTTTCTCAGAAAGCAGGTCAGGTGGTCTGGTGTTCCCATCTCTTTAAGAATTTTCCACAGTTTGTTACGATCCACACAGTCAAAGGCTTTGGCATAGTCAATAAAGCAGAAATAGATGTTTTTCTAGAACTCTCTTGCTTTTTTGATAATCCAGCAGATGTTGGCAATTTGATCTCTGGTTCCTCTGCCTTTTCTAAATCCAGCTTGAACATCTGGAAGTTCACCGATCACGTATTGCTAAAGTCTGGCTTGGAGAATTTTAAGCATTACTTTACTAGCGTGTGAGGTGAATGCAACTGTGTGATAGTCTGAGCATTCTTTAGCATTGCCTTTCTTTGGGAATGGAATGAAAACTGACCTTTTCCAGTCCTGTGGCCACTGCTGAGTTTTCCAAATTTGCTAACGTATTGAGTGCAGCACTTTCACAGCATCATCTTTCAGGATTTGAAATAGCTCAACTGGAATTCCATCACCTCCACCAGCTTTGTTCCTGGTGATACCCTAAGGCCCTCTTGATTCACATTCCAGGATGTCTGGCTCTAAGTGAGTGATCACACCATCATGGTTATCTGGGTCATGAAGATCTTTTTTGTATAGTTCTTCTGTGTATTCTTGCCACCTCCTCTTAATATCTTCTGCTTCTGTTAGGTCCCGACCATTTCTGGTAAGTCATGTTGATAACCTTAGATATGATGTGATAAGAATGGCACTTCACCTCTATTGTTCTTCCCCTTAAAAAGCCACAACCCCAGTCTAATCTTGAGAATAATTTCAGACAAATCACAGTTGAGGAACATTCTATAAAATACCTGACCTGTACCCCTCAAAACTGTCAAGATCATCAAAAGGGAGGAAAATCTGAGAAACCTTCGCTTAGAAAAAGCTAAGGAGACATGCAATGGAACCCCACTCCAGTACTCCTCCCTGGAAAATCCCATGGACAGAGGAGCCTGGTGGGCTGCAGTCCATGGGGTCGCTAAGAGTCAGACATGACTGAGCAAACTTCACTTTCACTTTTCACTTTCATGCATTGGAGAAGGAAATGGCAACCCACTCCAGTGTTCTTGCCTGGAGAATCCCAGGGATGGGGGAGCCTGGTGGGCTGCCCTCTATGGGAGCAGCAGCAAGGAGACATGACAATTAATACAATGTAGCTTCTTGAAACAGAAAGGAAGTGTTAGATAACAACTAAGGACTTCTGAATAAGGAATGCGCTTTAGTTAATGACAATGTATTGATATTGTTTATTTGGTTGTAACAATATATCATCAATTCAGTTCAGTTCAGTTCAGTCGTTCAGTCTTCTCCAACACCACAGTTCAAAAGCATCAATTCTTCAATGCTCAGCTTTCCTTATAGTCCAACTCTCACATCCATATGTGACCACTGGAAAAACCATAGCCTTGACTAGATGGACCTTTGTTGGCAAAGTAATGTCTCTGCTTTTCAATATGCTATCTAGCACCAATATATCATACTAGTACATGATAGTCCCTTAGTCATGTCTGACTCTGCTACCCCATAGACTGTAGCCTGCTGGCCTCCTCTGCCCATGGAATTCTCCAGGCAAGAATATGAGACTTGGCTAGCCATTCCCTTCTCCAGGGGATCTTCCCAACCCAGGGATGGAACCCAGGTCTCCTGCATTGTGGGTGAATTCTTTACCATCCAAGCCACCAGATGGTTAATAGGAGAAACTAGAGGTGTTCAGGAAGTCTCTGTCCTCTGTAACTTTTTTGTAACTCTAAAGATATACTAATATTTGAAAGGTTATTTTTTAAATGTCTGCAGACATGACCAAACGTCCCCTAGTGGGCAAAACTTTCCCCAGTTGAGAACCACAGCTCTAACTCAATCTAATCATTTGCTTTTTCATTATAGCATTTCCACCCTCTGTACTGGGCTTCCCTGATGGCTCAGTGGTAAAGAATCCATCTGCCAATGCAGGAGACATGGATTGAATCCCTGGGTCAGAAAGATCCCCTGGAGAAGGAAATGGCAACTCACTCCAGTATTCTTGCCAGGGGAGCCTGGTGGGCTACAGCCCAAGGGGTCGCAAAAGAGTCAGACACAACTTAGTGTCTAAACAGCACAACATCTTATAGTATTTTACCAAGTTTGAGATTCTTCTCTATGTTGTCAGCAACTCTTGATGTTCAAGAATTTTTCTTAAAACTTTAAAATCTTCTGAGTCCTCACCTACTGCTTCCAGAACTTTCTTCCTCTCCACTTTTGTCTGGCAATCCACAACATAACTATTGAAGTGAAGTTCATCGTCATCTCCCTCATGGGTAATAATATCTCACAAATCAAGTCTATAAATTCTTCTATTTCAAGACATGAGATAATTATTCAACTATTTGTTCTTTTTATGGTATGAAAATCTTCGGTGATATGACTAATTTAACAGGGCTACTGTTGGAGTTTGGGTCATTTGAATATGAGCCATTGGTTCTCCTTGAATGGCCATGCAATAATCTTTGCTCTGCTCCAAAAAACAGGATGGGGGGAGTACTTACATGTCCTTGCTGCTGCTGCTGCTGCTAAGTCACTTCAGTCGTGTCCGATTCTGTGCAACTCCACAGACGGCAGCCCACCAGGCTCCTCTGTCCCTGGGATTCTCCAGGCAAGAATACTGGAGTGGGTTGCCAACTGTTTCAATAATCATAGTTCAAGTGTGATCTTGTCCTCATTATAAGGCTGCTTTGTCTAAAAAGATATTCCACTGAATTATGGACAGAAGCCTTCTGCTTTGGCTATAAAGTAGAATTAACTTAAAGCAAAAAGGTCTATCAAACTTAATGTCATCAATCATTTTCCATAGCTTTCATAATGATAACTCATCTTAACTCCTGGTTGTTTAGTTATAAATACTAATTAATCTCTGTCCTCTCCTGTATCTAAAGATGAAGGAGACGAAGGAATGAAAGAGTTTGACTCAATATTGAAATTAAACCTGGAAAAATGAGAGAGCAGTAAGAAAGAATAACAAAGACAGTCAATCACTCTTTAAAGGTTTAATTCTCTTTCTGAAGTGGTTGTTCCTTTATACCACTGTTTTCCTTGATATGCTCTTCCTATCCCCACTCAGGATGTAACAGAAACATAGCCTGTGTTTTTATCGTATGTATTACAGATTATCTTGACTAGGTTGGTGCTAGTGCTAGAACTTTTTCTGAAACAAATCAGATGACACCTACCCCTATTACTCCCTTTACCTAATGGCATAATTCTGTGCACATTGAGGCTTTCTGGTTTTGCCCAAAGGAGTGATAAGTTGGGTTTTTATTTGTTGGGTTTTTGCTGGGGCACACAGAAGAGGAAAGAAAGTTTCAAAGAACAGAGGGAAAGATGGGATGTTGGTGCTCCTGCTAGCCCTTTGGATTCAAGGCTCAATATGGAAGATGGAGCCAAAAACTGAAAAAAAAATTTTTTTTTTTAATGAAGGACCTTCTGTTATTCTGAGCTCAAATGTTGCTGTTTAGGGCTAAATTGATAAAGTTAATATAAAGTTAGGTGAGGGTCCCAATCTCAATACCTCAAGGACTGAAAGCTCAATGTTATTTGCCCAAAGGGTATCAGCAACAGAGATAGTGCTGAGGTGCCTTGTCTGGTAGGCTGGACTATAAGAATATGAATGATATTGTTACAAACACATGTGGTAAAACTTTCTGCAAAGGATGGCTAGAAATAACTGGAGAGTCTTTGGGAGGGGATTAAATTCCTTTGAGAGCAGGTGGGGCTTTGCAGCTGATGAAATTTGGATAGTAGCATTTATGTGATCTCATTTCACGAAATGGAAAAATCTGGCATATTTGTGTTACATAATTCTTGTTATCTAGCCCTTGCTTCTAATAAAAGCTTGCACTTCTTAAGCTTACCTCCATCATAGAAGACTGCTACTTCTCCAGGCCTAAGCCATCATTCCCATCCCACAGTTAAAGGAATTCCACTACAGTTTCCATTGAGAGTCCTTTGAGCTATCTTATCTAATGTCATATTAATGGGCTATAGTTCTTATCCTCTGTAAATTCCCAAGAGTTTCTCCCTCAGATAGTCTCTTAAGTCAACAAGGATTCTTTTTATCTCCTGTGGTAAGCTCTAAACATATCCTTTTATAAACACTTCACACAGGGAACCACTTGCTTGTCTCAATGTCCAGTATTTCTTTTCACAAAAGCAGACATCTTCAAACCATTACTTTGCTGAAAACCCAGACTTTTGCAACTCTTAGATAAATATAACATTATTTTGTTCCTTTCCTCATTTTCTTTGAACTGTTTACTTACTGTGGAATAACAAGCATTCACTTTCTTTGCATTGCGACAGATACAGAAAAAAATGCAGAAAAAAATTTCAATGAACACTAAGATTTGTAGACAATATTATCTACTGACAAAATATTTAGCATAAATTTCTTGAAGCCTAATCCCTTGTTTTACAGCTAAGATTCAGATGAGATCCATTTAATATCCCATAATAATATGGTCAATTATATTATAGATATTGGTATCCTGAACATATCTTTTTTAGCTTTCCTGGTAGCTCAGTTGGTAAAGAATTCACTAGCAATGCAGGAGACCCAAGTTTGATCCCTGTGTGGGGAAGATACCCTGGAAAAGGAAATGGCTACCCAACTCCAGTATTCTTACCTGGAAAATCCCTTGGGCAGAGGAGCCTGGCAGGCTACAGCCATGGGGTCACAGGGAGTCAGACAAGACTTAGCAACTAAAGCACCACGACCACGGTTTGTGAGGTTCTCATGGCAAGTATACTGAGATGAGTTTGGCCATTCCCTCTTCCAGTGGATCACATTTTGTCAGAACTCTCTGGTGTGACCTGTCCATCTTGGGTGGCCCTGCATGGCATAGCTCATAGCTTCATTGAGTTATGCAGGCTCCTTTGCCATGACAAGGCAGTGATCCATGAAGGGGATGAGTTATAAGCCAGAATCAAGATAGGAGGGAGAAACATCAACAACCTCAGATATGAGATGATACCACTCTAATCACAGAAAGCAAAGAGGAACTAAAGAGCCTCTTGATGAGGGTGAAGGAGGAGAGTGAAAGAGCTAGCTTAAAACTAAATATTAAAAAACTAAGATCATCGCATCCAGCCCCATTACTTCATGGCAAATAGAAGGGGAAAATGTGGAAGCAGTGACAGATTTTCTCTTCTTGGGCTCCAAAAATCACTGTGGACAGTGACTGCAGCCATGAAATCAGAAGACGATTGCTTCTTGGCAGGAAAGCAGTGACAAACCTATACAGTGTGTTAAAAAGCAGAGACATTACTCTGCCAACAAAGGTCCGTATAGTCAAGGCTATGGTATTCCCAGTGGTCACATACAATTGTGAGAGCTGGACCATAAAGAAGGCAGAAGGCCAAAGAATTGATGACTTCAAACTGTGGTGCTGGAGAAGACACCTGAAAGTCCCTTGGACAGCAAGGAGATCAAACCAGTCAATCTTAAGGGAGATCAACCCTGAATATTAACTGGAAGGACCGATGCTGAAGCTGAAGCGCCAGTATTTTGGACATCTGATGCAAACAGACAACTCATTGGAAAAACCCCTGATGCTGGGAAATATTGAGGACAGAAGGAGAAGAGAGTGTCAGAGGATGAGATGGCTGGATAGCATCACTGATGCAATGAACATGAACTTGGACAAACTCCAGGAGATGCTAAGGGACAGGAAGATCTGGCATGCTGCAGTCCCTGTGGAGAAGAGTCAGACACAAGCAGGTGACTGAGCAATGAACAACAATCCTGAACATTCTCCTCAGTCACTAAGGCTGTAAAAAAATGATTGTGTCATAAATCCATTTTTATCTTTCATAGTGACAGTATTACTTGCTCAATCATGTCCACCTCTTTGCAACCCCGTGGACTGTAGCCTGCTAGGCTCCTCTGACCATGGGATTCTCCAGACAAGAATTCTGGAGTGGATAGCCATTTCCTTCTCCAAGAGATGTTCCTGACCCAGGGATTGGACCTGGGTCTCCTGCATTGCAGGGAGATTCTTTACTATCTGAGCCACCAGGGAAACTAAGCCGAGACATAACCCAGCAAGGGGTTTAGAAACTTGTCTTTGGGGTAAACTTTCACTCTTGTTCTCAATAAGCATATAATTCATACAAGATCCAAGTGCTCCTGTAGTCCGAATGTGTGCCATGAAAATATTCACAAGATGATATGCCAATGATCAAGGAGATAAATAGAAATATTACCGAGGTCATATATTAGATATATCAATGGAAACATTACATAACATCCTGAGATTATCATGGAGATAGACAACTAAAAATAGTTATTTCTGTGGCCTTTGACAGCTCTATTCCCATTTGCAGTCCATCTCCTTACACACACGAGTGTAGAGAAAACTGCCTCACTTTTGAGCCTCTTCAATTACTTTTTCACATATGGAGGACTCTGCCAACAGTGGCATCTTTAAATAATACAAGAGAAGGTAATGATGATGCAGAGACGGAGTCAAGTAATCATAGATAAGAGTGGCTTAGGGAGTAGTTCCTGTCATCTGAGAGTTAACCACCAGTGAATTTTATATCCCAGTGGTACAGGTTCATAAAAGACTGAGACCTAATCATAGGGCTATAGTTGAAGTCCTTTTCTTACAATGGGGGCAATGATAACTGTTTGATCAGTTGTACAGTTAATGTACAACAAAGTGCATATTATTCTAGCTAGTCTACCAAGATTTCAATAAGTAATTCACTCTTTAACACAGATCAAATTACTTTTTTGTTTTTAAAGTTTTTATCTAAGGATTGCAGAGATAACATCTACACTAAAAAGTGGCATTAAAAACATAACAGGAACTTCTGGTTTCCTGTCTAACATGTAAAGAGCTTGGGAGTCGGCATTCCATCCTGACAAAAAGTAAAAAAGCTGAACAAACTGAAAAATCAACAGTTTTTCTTAGATCCACAAAAGAAGTGAGGTCACAGGGTAAAATGTTGCTCTGAAAATTAGAGAAACAGACAGGCGGATATAGAGAACCACAGTTTATCAAAGCAGAAACCTCCAGTGGAACCTGTACTGGGTACTGGTAAGAAAATCTGAGATGTAAATGATGAACTGCTGGAGGCTTAGTGTGGAAAATTCTGTGAGTTAAAAACTCCAGGGGAGACTCAACACGTTTGTGAGTCTTATCTCCTGGAGCCCTACCAGGTTCTTTTTTTTTTTTTNTCACTTGCTCACTCAATTCATTTAACTGCCTACTATGTACTCAAGTTTAGGAGTGCAGACACACTCTGAAGAGATTCTGTCTGTAGGGGACAGGAGGCTGTTACTGCATCAATTGCAGTTACAAAACCCTGTTTTAAATGGCTTTAAGTGTGTAAGTTTCAAAAAGCTCTGAGACCATCAAGGAGAGAGTGGATAAAGACATGATCTGTGAAACGTTTTGAGTGTGGAGGACAGTCTAACAGAATAGACAGATGCCACTGACACCTAGACTGAAATTTAGACCTTTACTCATTCAGGAAGGATATGTTTATTCAGTTTGTATTAGGCACTGGGAAATACGGTGGCAAACAAGGCACACAGTTTGCATATTAGAGAAGGCTACTATCTAGTGGGAGAGACATACCAAAATAAATACATTCAGATGAATAAATAAGTTACAAACTATGAAAACAGAACAAGACACAATATGATGACATAGTGAATGAGGGAAGGCTTATTGCCTTTGCTCGAGGGAAGAATACCTGTCTCTGAAATCTGTGTTAGAGTAAGACTAGTGTTTTATAAGCATAATTGGGACATCCAAAATATATATCAATATAATGGGTCAAAGATGAGTTTTTTCTCACTCACATAAAATCCAAAGAGAATATTCCTGATCAGCGGGTGGCTCTTTTCCAGCCAGTGATTCAGGAACCCTGCTCCCTTCTGTTGTGGCTCCTCAGTTTTCAACACATAACTTTCACGGTCGCCATGCTCTTCTATATCTGTCTCTTATACACATCTAGATGTGTATAAGAGACAGTCTCCACACCCTCTCCAGCATTTATTGCTTGCAGACTTTTGGATCGCAGCCGTTCTGACTGGCGTGAAATGGTACCTCATTGTGGTCTTGATTTGCATTTCTCTGATAATGAGTGATGTTGAACATCTTTTCATGTGTTTGTTAGCCATCCGTATGCCTTCTTTGGAGAAATGTCTCTTTAGTTTTTTGGCCCACTTTTTGATTGAGGCGTTTATTTTTTCTGGAATTGAACTGCATGAGTTGCTTGTATATGGAAATACAAAAACCTCGAATAGCCAAAGCAATCTTGAGAAAGAAGAACGGAACTGGAGGAATCAACCTGCCTGACTTCAGGCTCTACTACAAAGGCACAGTCATCAAGACAGTGTGGTACTGGCACAAAGACAGAAATATAGATCAATGGAACAAAATAGAAAGCCCAGAGATAAATCCACACACCTATGGACACCTTATCTTTGACAAAGGAGGCAAGAATATACAATGGAGTAAAGACAATCTCTTTAACAAGTGGTGCTGGGAAAACTGGTCAACCACTTGTAAAAGAATGAAAATAGAACACTTTCTAACACCATACATCAAAATAAACTCAAAATGGATAAGAGATCTAAACATAAGACCAGAAACTATAAAACTCCTAGAGGAGAACATAGGCAAAACACTTTCCAACATAAATCACAGCAGGATCCCCTATGACCCACCTCCCAGAATACTAGAAATAAAAGCAAAAATAAACAAATGGGATTTAATTAAAATTAAAAACTTCTGCACAACAAAGGCAACTATAAGCAAGGTGAAAAGGCAGCCTTTGGAATGGGAGAAAATAATAGCAAATGAAGCAACTGACAAACAACTAATCTCAAAAATATACAAGCAACTCGTGCAGCTCAATTCCTACCAGGTTCTTACAGGGAGGAGAAAAAGAAAATCCCCTCAGGCTTCTGGCAGGAAGAAGGGAAAAGTGACCACTTTCAAGTAGACCAGAGCATTCTGTTCTTCTTAACAAGACTTACCCTCAAGAGAATTTATTTTACTAGAGCCTAAACTTTTGGGTTTATATTGGAGCCCGACTTGGAGGAAATGAAATACTCAGTTTCAGCTTATATTCTGGCCTTTACCTGATGAAAGAGAAATACCCGATTTTGGGAGAAGGGACATATACAACTCCAAGTCCCTCTGGCCATCCTGTCTGACTTAAGGTGAGGAGGGAGGACTGAGAAATACTGGTGAATTTTATATCCCAAATGTACAGGTTCATAGAAGACTGAAACCTAATCATAGGACTACAGAAAACTTTCCCTTATTCCTACACATTACCAGCATGTCGCTAAATGCCTATCTATTGATGATCTTTTCATTCAGTACATCATGTCTTCTCTCAGTAAAAAAAAATAAATTATACTAAATAGTAAAAATAATAGAGTTTGAAGAGAAAAAGAACCAGACTCGGTATGTCAAGGATATGGAATTCTGACCATGAATTTAAAACAACTGGTACTGATATGCTAAGGATTCTAAAGAAAAAGCAAGCAATATGGCACCCCACTCCAGTACTCTTGCCTGGAAAATCCCATGGACGGAGGAGCCTGGTGGGCTGCAGTCCATGGGGTTGCTAAGAGTCAGGCACAACTGAGCCACTTCACTTTCACTTTTCATTTTCATGCGTTGGAGAAGGAAATAGCAACCCACTCCAGTGTTCTTGCCTGGAGAATCCCAGGGACAGGGGAGCCCGGTGGGCTGCCGTCTATGGGGTCGCACAGAGTCGGACACGACTGAAGCGACATAGCAGCAGCATGCAAGAACAAATGCATAATATAAGCAGAGAGACAGAAATTCTAGAAAAGATTACAAAAGCAACACTAGAAATCAAACATACTAACATCATTCATACTAAGTGAATTCCTTTGGTAGGCTCATTCAGCTCAGTTCACTTCAGTCACTCAGTCGTGTCCAACTCTTTGTGACCCCATGAATCGCAGCATGCCAGGCCTCCCTGTATATCACCAACTCCTGGAGTTTACTCAAACTCATAACCATCGAGTGGGTGATGCCATGCAGCCATCTCATCCTCTGTCGTCCCCTTCTCCTCCTGCCCTCAATCCCTCCCAGCATCAGGGTCTTTTCCAATGAGTCAACTCTTTGCATGAGGTGGCCAAAGTATTGGAGTTTTAGCTTCAGCATCAGTCCTTCCAATGAACACCCAGGACTGATCTCCTTTAGAATGGACTGGTTGGATCTCCTTCCAGTCCAAGGGACTCTCAAGAGTCTTCTCCAACACCACAGTTCAAAAGCATCAATTCTTCGGTGCTCAGCCTTCTTCACAGTCCAACTCTCACATCCATACATGACCACAGGAAAAACCATAGCCTTGACTAGACGGACCTTAGTCGGCAAAGTAATGTCTCTGCTTTTGAAAACGCTATCTAGGTTGGTCATAACTTTTCTTCCAAGGAGTAAGCGTCTTTTAATTTCATGGCTGCAGCCACCATCTGCAGTGATTTTGGAGCCCCCCAAATAAAGTCTGACACTGTTTCCACTGTTTCCCATCTATTTCCCATGAAGTGATGGGACTACATGCCATGATCTTAGTTTTCTGAATGTTGAGCTTTAGGCCAACTTTTTCACTCTCCTCTTTCACTTTCATCAAGAGAGACTTTAGTTCCTCTACACTTTCTGCCATAAGGGTGGTGTCATCTGCATATCTGAGGTTATTGATATTTCTCCTGGCAATCTTGACTCCAGCTTGTGCTTCTTCCAGCCCAGCATTTCTCATGATGTACTCTGCATATGAGTTAAATAAGCAGGGTGACAAANTTAAAGCTCAACATTCAGAAAACGAAGATCATGGCATCCGGTCCCATCACTTCATGGGAAATAGATGGGGAAACAGTGGAAACAGTGTCAGACTTTATTTTGGGGGGGCTCCAAAATCACTGCAGATGGTGACTGTAGCCATGAAATTAAAAGACACTCGTTGGAAGAAAAGTTATGACCAACCTAGATAGTTTATTCAAAAGCAGAGACATTACTTTGCCGGCTAAGTTCCATCTAGTCAAGGCTATGGTTTTTCCTGTGGTCATGTATGGATGTGAGAGTTGAACTGTGAAGAAGGCTGAAAGCCAAAGAACTGATGCTTTTGAACTGTGGTGTCAGAGAAGACTCCTGAGAGTCCCTTGGACTGCAAGGAGATCCAACCAGTCCATTCTGAAGGAGATCAACCCTGGGATTTCTTTGGAAGGAATGATGCTAAAGCTGAAACTCCAGTACTTTGGCCACCTCATGAGAAGAGTTGACTCATTGGAAAAGACTCTGATGCTGGGAGGGATTGGGGGCAGGAGGAGAAGGGGACGACCGAGGATGAAATGGCATCACGGACTCGATGGACGTGGATCTGGGTGAACTCCGGGAGATGGTGATGAACAGGGAGGCCTGGTGTGCTGTGATTCATGGGTTCACAAAGAGTCGGACACGACTGAGCGACTGAATTGAACTGAACAAACCCATGATAAGAGCTTTCAGATTCCGTACAAATTGATTATTTGGGGAAAATATCTCAATAGCTAAAGAGGATAACTACTTGCATTAAATATGTATAATCAAAGCACTTAGTTTGCTACCGAATGTTCATAGCAGCATTACTTACACTAACTAAGATATGGAAGCAATTTAAGTTTTCATTAACAGATGATGAATAAAGAAGATGTGGTATACATCATTTTGGAGCCCTCCTTCTAGCTTATTAGTATCTGGATCCAGCCCTGCCCACCAGCTTGTCAGCCAGCACCAGTATGCCTCAAGTCAAACAGCTAGCCAGACAGGGACACAGTACTACCCACCAGCAGGTGGGCTCCATTAAGACCCACAGAAGACCATAGCCACCCCAGGACCTGACCCTTTGTGCCAGAGGGCCCAGGACCCAGCCCCACATACCAGTCCTCAGACACTATCCTCGGGACTCCCCCAGGACTGTGTCTCATGAACCACCTGGCTGATTGGAAAAAATCAAGAGTAGAGTCGATGATATGGAGAAACAGATCAGTGAGCTGGAAGACAGAGTAGTGGAACCCACTCAAGCTGAAAAAAGAAATAAGAACTATTTAAGAGACCCCTGGGATAATATCAAGCATACTAATATTCACATTATAGGAGTCCCAGAAGGAGAAGTCCCTTTTGAAGTCCCAGACCCCTACTTCCTTCTCCTTAGCTCATGATATATAAGAAGGCCTCTTATATTTGGGCTCCCTTATGTACAAAGTTAAATTAAATCTATTTTTATCTTCCTAATCTCTCTTTTATTTCAAGGAGGTGTCTCAGCCAAGAACCTAGAAGGGTTTAAAATTATTTTTCCTTCCTAACACCTTCCTCATACCATAAAAATCTACCTGTTATAATTTCACAATGGCACTCTTTTCAATAGCAAAAGGATTAAAAGCTACTAACAAAATACATAAGGAAGAGACTTATTGGTCACTTTAAACATCAAAAAACAAAGTATTCCAAGTTGATTCACAAAAGATCGTACACATTTTATGTGTGATTATAGAATTACTTCAGCTTCTTCAACATTACTGGTTGGGGCATAGGCTTGGATTACTGTGATATTGAATGGTTTGCCTTGGAAACGAACAGAGATCATTCTGTCGTTTTTGAGATTGCATCCAAGTACTGCATTTTGGACTCTTTTGTTGACCATGATGGCTACTCCATTTCTTCTGAGGGATTCGTGCCCACAGTAGTAGATATAATGGTCATTTGAGTTAAATTCACCCATTCCACTCCATTTTAGTTCACTGATACCTAGAATGTCGACGTTCACTCTTGCCATCTCCTGTTTGACCACTTCCAATTTGCCTTAATTCATGGACCTGACATTCCAGGTTCCTATGCAATATTGCTCTTTACAGCATCAGACCTTGCTTCTACACCAGTCACATCCACAACTGGGTATTGTTTTTGCTTTGGCTCCATCCCTTCATTCTTTCTGGAGTTATTTCTCCACTGATCTCCAGTAGCATATTGGGCACCTAANTGAGTTAAACTCACCTATTCCAGTTCATTTTAGTTCGCTGATTCCTAGAATGTCGACGTTTACTCTTGCCATCTCGTTTGACCACTTCCAATTTGCCTTGACTCATGGACTTAACATTCCAGATTCTTATGCAATATTGCTCTTTACAGCATCGGATCTTGCTTCTATCACCAGTCACATCCATAACTGGGTTTGTTTTGCTTTGGCTCCGTCCCTTCATTCTTTCTGGATTTATTTCTCCACTGATCTCCAGTAGCATATTGGGCACCTACTGACCTGGGGAGTTCCTCTTTCAGTATCCTATCATTTTGCCTTTTCATACTGTTCATGGGGTTCTCAAGGCAAGAATACTGAAGTGGTTTTCCATTCCCTTCTCCAGTGGACCACATTCTGTCAGACCTCTCCACCATGACCCACCCATCTTGGGTTTCCCCATGGGCATGGCTTAGTTTCATTGAGTTAGACAAGGCTGTGGTCCTAGTATGATTAGGCTTAGTTTCATTGAGTTAGACAAGGCTGTGGTCCTAGTGTGATTAGATTGACTAGTTTTCTGTGAGTATGGTTTCAGTGTGTCTGCCCTCTGATGCCTTCTTGCAGCACCTACCATCTTACTTTGGTTTCTCTTACCTTGGACGTGGAGTATCTCTTCACAGCTGCTCCAGCAAAGCACAGCTGCTGTTCCTTACCTTGGACGAAGGTTATCTCCTCAGGGCCACCCCTCCTGACCTTGAATGCGGAGTAGCTCCTCCCGGCCACCTCCCCTGACCTCGGGCTGGGGGTGGCTCCTCCTGACCTCTGCCCCTGGCCTCGAGTGGGGGATAGCTCCTCCCGACTGTGACCCCTGACCTCGGACATGGGGTAGCTCCTCTCAGCCACCCTTCTGCGTGGTCCATCCTAGGACACAACTGAGGATAAAAGAACCTCTGAGCTTGAGGATATGTCAGTAGAAACCTCCAAAACTAAAAAGTGAAATAAACCCAAAGCAATCCCAAGAAAGAAAAAATAAAAATTTGAGAGGAATTCCATAAAACTGAAAACAGGAAATCAATGCAGAAAATCAATGAAACCAAGAATTGGTTTTTTAAAAAGATGAATAAAATCAATAAACCTCTTGCTAGGGTAATTAGGAAAAAAGAGAGATGACACAAAGTGTTAATATTAGAAATGAAATAGGTAACATCACTGAAGACCCTATAGACATTAAAAAGATAATAAAGAAATACTATGAATATTGCCACACCCACATATTTCTTAACCTGAATGAAATGGAATTCCTCAAAAGACACACTCTGCCAAAACTCAAAAGGAAATAGACTATCTGAATATGCCAATATCTATTAAAGAAATTGAGTCAGTGATTAATAACCTTCTAAAAGAGAAATCACTAGTGCCAGATAGATTCACTGGTGGGTTCAATCAAACATTTATGAAAGAAATTATGCCAATTCCCTGCAATGTCTTTCAGAAAATAGAAAGAGAGGGGATGTTTTCTAACTCATTCTATGAGGCCAGCATTCCCTTAATACCAAAACTGGACAAAGACATGACAAGAAAAGGAAACTGCAGACCAAATATCTCTTAGAAACATTTAAGCAAAATTCATCAACAAAAGATTAGCAAATCAAATCCAGCAATGTATAAAAAGAATTCTATACCATAACCAAATGGAATTAGTGAAAGAATGGACAGGTCAAAGGAACAGAATAGAGAGCCTCGAAATAGACCCACAAAAATATAGTCAACTGCTCTTTGACAAAGGAGCAAAGGCAATACAATGGAGTAAAGATAATCCTGTCAACAAACGGTGCTTGAACAATGGGACATCTATATGTAAAAAAAGAAAAAAATCTTGGTATACTCTCCACAAAAATTAACTGGAAATGGATCACAGAACTAAATATAAACTGCAAAACTATAAACCTCCTACAAAATAACATATGAGAATATCATTGCCTTGAGTATGGCAATGAATTTTTCAGTTACAGTGTGTGTGCATGCTAAGTGTCTTCAGTTGTGTCCAACTCTGTGTGACCCTATGGACTGCAGCCCATCAGGCTCCTCTGTCCATGGGATTCTCCAGGCAAGAATACAGGAGTGGGTTGCCATTTCCTACTCCAGTATATCTTCCCAACCCAAGGATTGAACCTGTGTCTCTTATGTCTCCTGCATTGGCAAGTGGGTTCTTTACCACTAGTGCCAACTGGGAAGCCCCTTAGATACAACACCAAAGCAAAAATCAGGAAAGAAATAATTGATAAGCTAGACTTCATTAAAAATAAATGCTTCATTTCTGAAGCATTTTTGAGAGTTGAGAGTTAGACTATAAGGAAAGCTGAGCACCAAAGAACTGATGCTTTTGAACTGTGGTGTTGGAGAACACCACAACTCCCAACATTAAGATAATATAAACACAAGCCACAGATTGGGAAAAAATATTTGCAAAAAACATATCTGATAAAGGACTATCATTCAAAATGTACAAAGTCTAAAATTCAACAATATGAAAATGAACAAATTAATTTTAAAAATGGACAAAAGACATGAACATCAGTTCAGTTCAGTACAGTCGCTCAATCATGTCTGACTCTTTGTGACCCCATGAACGGCAGCATGCCAGGCCTCCCTGTTCATCACCAATTCTGGGAGTCCACCCAAACTCATGTCCAATCTCATCCTCTGTCATCCCCTTCTCCTCCTGCCCTCTATCTTTCCCAACATCAGGGTCTTTTGAAATGAGTCAGCTCTTCACATCAGGTGGCCAAAGTATTGGAGTTTCAGCTTCAGCATCAGTCCTTCCAATGAACACCCAGGACTGATCTCCTTTAGGACAGACTGGTTGGATCTCCTTTCAGTCCAAAGGACTCTCAAGATCCTTCTCCAGCACCACAGTTCAAAAGCATCAATTCTTTGGCACTCAGCTTTCCTTATAGTCTAACTCTCACATACATACATGACTACTAGAAAAACCATAGCCTTGACTAGACGGATCTTTGTTGGCAAAGTAATGTCTCTGCTTTTGAATATGCTAATTAGGTTGGTCATAACTTTCCAAGGAGTAAGCGTCTTTTAATTTCACGGCTGCAGTCACCATCTGCAGTGATTTTGGAGCCCCCAAAAATAAAGTCAGCCACTGTTTCCACTGTTCCCCCATCTATTTGCCATGAAGTGATAGGACCAGATGCCATGATCTTAGTTTTTTGAATGTTGAGCTTTAGGCCAACTTTTTCACTCTCCTCTTTTACTTTCATCAAGAGGCTCTTTAGTTCCTCTTCACTCTCTGCCATAAAGGTGGTGTCATCTGCATATCTGAGGTTATTGCAGTTTCTCCCGGCAATCTTGATTCCAGCTTGTGCTTCTTCCAGCCCAGCGTTTCTCATGATGTACTCTGCATATAAGTTAAATAAGCAAGGTGACAATATACAGCCTTGACATGCTCCTTTTCCTATTTGGAACCAGTCTGTTGTTCCATGTCATATCTAACTGTTGCTTCCTGACCTGCATACAGGTTTCTCAAGAGGCAGGTCAGGTGGTCTGGTATTCCCATCTCTTTCAGAACTTTCCACAGTTTATTGTGATCTACACAGTCAAAAGCTTTGGCATAGTCAATAAATCAAAAATAGATGTTTTTCTGGAACTCTCTTTCTTTTTCAATGATCCAGAGGATGTTAGCAATCTGATCTCTGGTTCCTCTGCCTTTTCTAACACCTGAACTGAACATACACCTCACCAAAAAAAAAAAAAAAAAAAAAAGATATACAGATGTCAGATAAGCATATGAAAAAAATTATCCACATTGTATATTATTTGTTGTTATTTAGTCATTCAGTCGTGTCAAACTCTTTGTGATACCATGGACTGTGGCCCACTAAGCTCCTCTGTCTATGGGATTTCCCAGGCAAGAATATTGGAGTGGGTTGCCATTTCCTCCTCCAGGGGATCTTCTGGAGCCAGGGATCAAACCCACATCTCTTGCCTTGCAGGTGGATTCCTTACGACTGAGCCACTGCAGAAGCCCCTATCATGTATTATTGCTGCTTCTAAGTCGCTTCAGTTGTATCCAACTCTGTGTGACCCCATAGATGGCAGCCCACCAGGCTCCCCCATCCCTGGGATTCTCCAGGCTAAGATATACAGATGTCAGATAAGCATATGAAAAAAATTATCCACATTGTATATTATTTGTTGTTATTTAGTCATTCAGTCGTGTCAAACTCTTTGTGATACCATGGACTGTGGCCCACTAAGCTCCTCTGTCTATGGGATTTCCCAGGCAAGAATATTGGAGTGGGTTGCCATTTCCTCCTCCAGGGGATCTTCTGGAGCCAGGGATCAAACCCACATCTCTTGCCTTGCAGGTGGATTCCTTACGACTGAGCCACTGCAGAAGCCCCTATCATGTATTATTGCTGCTTCTAAGTCGCTTCAGTTGTATCCAACTCTGTGTGACCCCATAGATGGCAGCCCACCAGGCTCCCCCATCCCTGGGATTCTCCAGGCAAGAACACTGGAGTGGGTTGCCGTTTCCTTCTCCAATGCATGAAACTGAAAAGTGAAAGTGAAGTCACTCAGTCGTGTCCAACTCTTAGCGACCCCATGGACTGCAGCCTACTGGGCTCCTCTGCCCATGGGGTTTTCCAGGCAAGAGTACTGGATTGGAATGTCATTGCCTAGGTGACTGTAAATTAAAACAACAATAAGATACCAGTACCCATCTATTAGAATGGCCAAAAATCAGAACGCTGACAACAACAAATGCTGGTGAGGATTCAGAGCAATAGGAACTTTCATTTATTGCTGGTGGGAATGCAAAATGATATAGTCATTTTGGAAGCTAGTTTGGCAGTTTGTCACAAAATGAAATATGCTCTTAATATATGATTGAGCATTCACACTGTTTGGTATCTATCCAAATGAGCTGAAAACTTACATCTATGAAAAAACTTGCACATGAATGTTTATAGAAGCTTTATTCTATAATTCCCAAGCCTGGATGCAACCAAGATGTCCTTCAATAGCAGAATGGATAAATAAACTGCAATACATCCAGACAGTCAAATATTACTCAAAGCTAAAAAGAAGTCAAGTCATGAAAAGATATGGAGGGACTTTAAATGCATGTTACTAAGTGAAGGAAGCTAATCTGTAAAGGCCACATACTATTTGATTCTAACTCTATGACATTCTAGAAAACACAAAACTATAGTCACTGTAAAAATGTCAGTGGTGAGCTCCTCTGGTGGCTCAGCGGTAAAGAATCTGCCTGCCAATACAGGAGATACAGGTTCAACCTTTGATTCAGGAAGATCCCACATGCTGCAGAGCAACTAAGCCCATGCGCCACAACTGTTGAGCCTGTTCTCTAGAGCTCAGCACTTGCAATTACTGAGCACACATGCGGCAGCTACTGAAGCCTGAGCACTCTAGAGCCTGTACTCAGCAACAAGAGAAGCCAATGCAATGAGAAGCCCACACACTGAAACTAGAGAAAAGGCCCATGCAGCACCAAAGACCCAACACAGGCAAAAATAAAAATAAATAAATAAATAAAAATTTTTTAAAGTCAATCATTACCAGAGAATAAGCAGGAAAGAGAGGGATGAATAAGCAGAACACAGGATTTTCCAAGACAGTGAAAATATTCTGTGTGATACTACAGTATCATTATACACTTGTCCAAACCCAGAGAATTTTTCATTGATGGGGTATAAGAAGGAATCCATCAGAAAGGGAGTATGCTGGTTCTCTTTACGAGCCAATCTCCCTCTCTTTTCCTTCTAATAAATTTCCCTTTTCTTACCTGACTGCCCACCTTGCTCTCTTTTCCTCTGCACTCACCTTACAATGTGGAGTATGTTTCCAAGTGCTTTTGGACTTGGACCATGCTTTGAATTCTTTTTTGATGATTTTCCCATGGACACTACTTGAAGGGAAGGAATCATTTACAGCCTCTCAGCCTTTTTGAAAAAATTAGGCATCCCTCGTGGCTCAGTCAGGAAAGAATCTCCCTGCTATGCAGGAGACCAGGGTTCAATCCCTGGGTTGGGAAGTTCCCCTGGAGAAGAAAATGGCAACTCACTCCAGTATTCTTGGCTGAAGACTCCCATGGACAGAGGAACATGGCAGACTACAGTCCATGGTGTCACAAAGAGTCAGACACAACTGAGAGACTAAACCAAACCCATAGAACATATAACACCATGAGTGAACCCTAAGATAACGCTGCACTTTGGATGATTATAACGTGTCACTGTAGGTTCATTGACCATAACAAATGTACCAGTCTGGTTCAGAATGTTGATGGTAGAGGAGGCAGTATGTGTCTGAAGGCAGAGAGTATATGGGAACACTCTACTTTCAGCTCAATTGTGCTATGAATCTAAAAGAATGTGCTCTGAAAAATAAAGTCTACTTAAAGGGGGGAAAACCACAACGGGCATAATATTAAAAATTAAATTATTCTAACAGCATTAATAAGGTGGCATTTTTTTTCAGTGGTTTACATCAGAAATTCCAGTTGCAAAACTCTTTTATATCCCTGGTATTTAAATCTGTGGGAGCCCTAACTAGATCTATTTTTTCTCATCCTTGAATCTACTGTTAAAAACATAGGTAACCATTGGGCATGGCTATGGAATCCAGTTAGTATCTCTAAGGAATGTAAAAATTAAGAAGGCCCAGTGTTTGTTCTCCAGGGGAAAAGTACTGACCTAGTGTACTTAAACATACTTATTCATTCAACAAGTATTTATTAGGTGTCTACTATGTGCCAAGATCTTCCCTGTAGCTCAGACTATAAAGAATCTGCCTGCAGTGCAGGAGACCTATGTTCGATCCCTGGGTGGGGAAGATCTTCTGGAGAAGGGAATAGCAATCTACTCCAGTATTTTTGCCTGGAGAATCCCACGGACAGAGGAGCCTGGTGGGCCACAGTCCGTGGAGTCGCAAAGTGACTAACACTACTACTACTACTACGTGCCAGGCATATAGTGTGTGCTAGGCCTTAGGACTGCTACTACTAGGCCCTAGGAAGACTGTGTTAAGTTCTTGCTCTCCAGGAGCTAACAATCTACTGGGGAGACAGATAATAATCAAGTAATCATACTGCTAAGTCACTTCAGTCATGTCCGACTCTGTGCAACCCCATAGGCGGCAGCCCACCAGGCTCCCCCGTCCCTGGGATTCTCCAGGCAAGAACACTGGAGTGGGATGCCATTTCCTTCTCCAATGCAAGAAGGTGAAAAGTGAAAGGGAAGTCGTTCAGTCGTGTCCGACTCTTCGCGACCCCATGGACTGCAGCCCACCAGGGTCCTCCGTCCATGGGATTTTCCAGGCCAGAGTCCTGGAGTGGGGTGCCATTGCCTTCTCCGAGTAATCATACTGCTGCTGCTACTGCTGCTGCTGCTGCTAAGCTGCTTCAGTCGCGTCCGACTCTGTGCGACCCCATAGTTGGCAGCCTAGAGTAATCATACTAACAAATGTCAAAAAGGAACTATAGTAAGTGCTACAAATGCTAGTACACAGTACCAAGACACTAATTGACCTATGGGAAGGAGGGTGGCTGGGGTGGGGGGGTGGTCAAAGAAGATAACGCTAAGGGAGTCACTCAAAATGACATTTAAAGGATGAATAAGAGATGAGAAAGGAAGGAGCAACAAAGAAAACAAACAAATCCGAATATGCAAAGGCCCCATAGCAAGAGGGAGCCTGGTGACTTGAAGAATTTAAGACAAATGTGATAGTAAGTGAGGAGAGCGAAGGGGTCTATGATGAGGCTGGAGAAATAAGTACACATGCCAGGTCATGCAGGGCCTTGTAGGCTACATTAAGGAGTCTTGTTTGTGTTTGTTTTAAAAGTGATGGGAGGTTTGATACAGGATACAGATGCTTGGGGCTGGTGCACTGGGATGACCCAGAGGGATGGTATAGGGCTGTCTCTTATACACATCTAGATGTGTATAAGAGACAGTATGCAGGGCCTTGTAGGCTACATTAAGGAGTCTTGTTTGTGTTTGTTTTAAAAGTGATGGGAGGTTTGATACAGGATACAGATGCTTGGGGCTGGTGCACTGGGATGACCCAGAGGGATGGTATAGGGAGGGAGGTGGGAGGGGGGTTCAGGATTGGGAACACCTGTACACCCATGGCAGATTCATGTTGATGGTATGGCAAAACCAATACAATATTGTAAATAAATAAATAAATAAATAAAATCTGAATAAATAGATAAATAAAACAAAAAAATAATAAAAATGGTAGGAAGCAATAAGGCTTATAAGCATGAGAATGACATGGCATTCCTTATGCTAAGACCATTCTGGTAGCAATTAACAGAACAGATCAGAGTGAATGTTTGTAGATGAGGAGATACTGCAGTAGTCTAGGAAAGAGGTTGATGGTAGCACGGTGAGAATGAAGATGGAAAGAAGTGAATGGATTCCCAAGATTTTAGGAAGTAAGCAATAAACAAAAAAATAAGCAAAATTTTACTCCCCTCCCAAAAGGAAGTTTCAAAGTGAGGGAGGAACCAAGTGGTATCAAAAGATCCCTAAGTACCACTGGATAGAATGAATGGTAGACCAATCAACTGAGACAGGGAAGGCTGCAAGAGGACCAGGTTTGGGGAGCAAGTTGAGTCTGAGTAGGCTTTCAGACATCCTAGAGGACCAGTCCAGTAGGCATTTGGATATACCAGTCTGAAGGTCACACAAGAGGACTGAGCTGGAAATATAAATTGGGGATTTCATGTGTGTGCACGTGGTAATTAAGCTGTGGATGTGGGTGAGTTTGCCAGGAGAAAGAGCATAGAGATGGGAGACAACTGAGGACCAGGCCTCAGGAAAAGTCAACATGTGTAACAAAACAGTTCAGTTCAGTTCAGTCAATCAGTCGTGTCCAACTCTTTGCAACCCCATGGACTGCAGCACACCAGGTCTCCCTGTCCATCACCAACTCCTGGAGCTTGCTCAAACTCATGTCGATAGCTTCAGTGATGCCACTGTAATATCTCATCATCTGTCGTCCCCTTCTCTTCCTGCCTTCAGTCTTTTCCAGCATCAGGGTCTTTTACAATGAGTCAGTTCTTCCCGTCAGATGGCCAAAGTAATGGAGTTTCAGCTTCAGCATCAGTCCTGCCAATGAATATTCAGGACTGATTTCCTTTAGGGTGGATAGTTGGATCTCCTTGCAGTCCAAGGGACTCTCAAGAGTCTTCTCCAACACCACAGTTCAAAAGCATCGATTCTTCGGCGCTCAGCTTTCTTTATAGTCCTACTCTTACATCCGTACATGACTACTGGAAAAACCATAGCTTTGACTAGACAGACCTTTGTCAGCAATGTCTCTGCTTTTGAATATGCTGTCTAGGTTGGTCATAGCTTTACTTCCAAGGAGCAAGCGTCTTTTAATTTCATGGCTACAGTCACCATCTGCAATGATTTTGGAGCTCCCCAAAATAAAGTCTGTCACTGTTTCCATTGTTTCCCCATCTATTTGCCATGAAGTGATGGGACCAGGTGCTGTGATCTTAGTTTTCTGAATGTTGAGCGTTAATCCAACTTTTTCACTCTCCTCTTTCACTTTCATCAAGAGGCACTTTAGTTCTTCTTCACTTTCTGCCTTAAAGGTGGTATTATCTGCATATCTGAGGTTATTGATATTTCTCCTGGCAATCTTCATTCCAGCTTGTGCTTCATCCAGCCCAGCATTTCGCATGATGTACTCTGCATATAAGTTAAATAAGCAGGGTGACAATATACAGCCTTGACATACTCCTTTCCTGATTTTGATCCAGTCTGTTGGTCCATGTACAGTTCTAACTGTTACTTCTTGACCTGCATACAGGTTTCTCAGGGGGCAAGTAAGATGGTCTGATATTCCCATCTCTTTAAATATTTTCCACAGCTTGTTGTGATCCGCACAGTCAAAGGCTTTGGTGTAGTCAATAAAGCAGAAGTAGGTGTTTTTCTGGAACTCTCTTGCTTTTTTAATGATCCAGTGGATGTTGGTAATTTGATCTCTGGTTCCTCTGCCTTTTCTAAATCCAGCTGAACATCTGGAAGTTCTCGGTTCATGTACTGTTGAAGCATGGCTTGGAGAATTTTGAGCACTACTTTGCTAGCGTGTGAGATGAGTGCAATTGTGTGATAGTTTGAACATTCTTTGGCAATGCCTTTCTTTGGAATTGGAATGAAAACTGATCTTTTCCAGTCCTGTGTCCAATGATGAATTTTCAAAATTTGCTGTCATATTGAGTACAGCTCTTTAACAGCATCATCTTTTAGGATATGAAATAGCTCAACTAGAATTCCTTCACTTCCACTAGCTTTGTTTGCAGTGATGATTCCTAAGATCCACTTGACTTCACATTCCAGGATGTCTGGCTCTAGGTGAGTGATCACACCATTGTGATTATCTGGGTCATGAAGTTCTTTTCTGTACAGTTCTTCTGTGTATGCTTGCCACCTCTTCTTAATATCTTCTGCTTCTGTTAGGTCTATGCTGTTTCTGTCCTTTATCGAGCCCATCTTTGCATGAAATGTTCCCTTGCTATCTCTAATTTTCTTGAAGAGAGCTCTAGTTTTTCCCATTCTATTATTTTCCTCTATTTCTTTATATTGATTGCTGAGGAAGGCTTTCTTATCTCTCCTTACTATTCTTTGGAACTCTGCATTCAAATGGGTATATCTTTCCTTTTCTCCTTTGTCTTTAGCTTCTCTTCTTTTCACAGCTATTTGCAAGGCCTCCTCAGATAACCATTTTGCCTTTTTGCATTTCTTTTCCTTAGGGATGATCCTGATCAATGCCTCATGTACAATGTCACGAGCCTCCATCCATAGTTCTTCAGGCACTCTATCAGATATAATACCTTGAATCTATTTGTCACTTCCACTATATAATCATAAGGGATTTGATTTAGGCCATACCTCAATGATCTAGTGGTTTTCTCTATTTTCTTCAATTTAAGTCTGTATTTGGCAATAAGGAGTTCATAATCTGAGGCACAGTCAGCTCCCTGTCTTGTTTTTGCTGACTGTATACAGCTTTCCATCTTTGGCTGCAAAGAATATAGTTAATCTGATTTCGGTATTGACCATCTGGTGATGTCCATGTGTAGAATCATCTCTTGTGTTGTTGGAAGAGGGTGTTTGCTATGATGCATGTGTTCTCTTGGCAAAACTCTGTTAGCCTTTGCCCTGTTTCATTTTGTACTCCAAAAGGAAAAAATAGCTATGACAACATGTGGATTCTCCCTCACTTCTGGAAATCAAAAATCCTGAACTCTTTCTTTCACTTTGCCACTCAATCACCCTGACTACATCCAAAAAAATAACTCTTCCCCTCTTTAAATCAACATTCCCTTTCTTGAAGGAGATTGTGCTATTTTTGTGAGGGAGTACTTTTACTTTTTACCAGATATCAGTAGGCGGATGTTAGTAAATACACTGTTAATACTTCTCAAAAATAGAAAAAATTTATATACTGTTAAGTTGAGAATACGGTAGCAGAAGTTTAACTTGTTGAAGTAGTGAGCCTTATTCATAGACACATGGGACACACAGAGAGCTACTGTACTCTTCCAGGGTTGATTCTGAGAGGGTGGGAAATGGATAGTCCCTGTATTATGGTGATCTGGAAGATGGTTGTGTCCCACATACCCAATCTTTCTCTGAGTGTAGAGCTATGTTTTCAAAGTGGTCAATGACTTTGCTTGGGGAACAAAACAGAGAGAGTGGGAGAGAGATCCCTTGCCTTCTTTCTCAACTCTATAGTGCATATTTTTTATGCCCTTGGGAGGTAAAAGGGAGAAACAAGCTAATAGTTTGGTTGATTCAACATTCTGACCCCTGAGTCAAAAAGTTACTCAATAATCCTCTTAGCAGGCAGTGAGGAGGTGGATATTCAGAGTCAGGATTCTCCCGTTCTGATACTGACTCATACTCTGGGTTATCTTGGGGTAAACCGTATCAACTCCCTGTATTTCCATATCTGTAATACCACCTGTCCCCCCATCTCTTTGGGTTGTTATGAGAGTCTGATGAGATCACAAATCTAAAAGCGTTTTGAAAATGTCAGACATTATCAGCCCACAAGTAAGCTATCCACCCGGGAACTGGTCTGTTTTGAATAAAGCACAGCTTTGTTACACCACACATGTATCAGTTCCTGTTCTAATTGTCTTATTTCCAAATTATGTTTCCTTTGAAAATAAAGGTTTCCTAGCTATTGATATGTAAGCTAGCTGCTTTTACCACTGCAACTAAATATCAAAATAAACATTGTTATATTAATCCATGATCCAGTTTACAAATGAAACTCTAAAACAAAAAATATAAAAGCAAGATTAGTTTTTATCATAGCATGACTTGAGCTCACTGGACTTTACACTATCTTGTTCCTAACTATCTCTTTGACCTCCCTATGCACAACTCCCTTCTTTCCTCACTCCTTTCCACTACTCCTTGCTTTTGGCCTTTAGCAAAGGCCTCCTTGTTGTTCCCTGAACAACCCAAGCACTGTCTTGCCCCACAGATTTCGCTTTGCTGCTACTCATGCATTTCCCTCTGACATCCCTCATTTCTTTCAGGTCTCAGTGGATCCCTAACAACCCTTCCTGTGTGTGTGTTGTCAGTTGCTCAGTCATGTCCAACTCTTTGCAACCCGATTAGGCTCCTATAACCATGGAATTCCCCAGGCAAGAATACTGGAGTTGGTTGCTATTCCTTTTTTCAGGGGATCTTCCCAATGGGGTTGAACTTGGGTCTCTCACATTGGAGGCAGATTCTTTATCATCTGAGCCATCAGGAAAGCCCCACTGCTGCTGCTGCTGCTAAGTTGCTTCAGTCGTGTCCAACTCTATGTGACCCCATGGATGGCAGCCCACCAGGCTCCCCCCATCCCTGGGATTCTCCAGGCAAGAACACTGGAGTGGGTTGCCATTTCCTTCTCCAATGCATGAAAGTGAAAAGTGAAAGTGAAGTCGCTCAGTCGTGTCTGACCCTTAGTGACCCCACGGACTGCAGCCCACCAGGCTCCTCCGTCCATGGGATTTTCCAGGCAAGAGTACTGGAGTGGGGTGCCATTGCCTTCTCCACCACCCTCCCTAAAGTAGTACATATCCCTTGCACTGGTCATCCATGTCTCTCTCTCACACCTTCCTCTTAAATTGCTTTATTATTCTTCATAGGACTTATAATCACCTGACATCCTGTATTTGTTTTTCTGTTTTTCTCCCAACAAAAATGTAAGTTCCATGAGAGCAGGGGCTTCTTGTCTAGTTTGTTCCACTGTTGCATCCTTAGTATTTAGAGCATATAGGCACACAATAAATAGCTGTTGAATAGAAGAGTGAAGGAACATAATCATATCACTCCTCCAGCTGGTAAAATCCTTCCTAACACAGTACCTTGAAACCAAGAACTTAGGAAATCAGAATGAGATGCAAAGTATTAGGATGCTTCTGATGGACATGATCTTATGGCTGGTTTAGCAAAAATGTGGGAAAGAGCATCAAGATGACATACAATATATTGACCTAACTGAAGCCCTTAATGCCATTTACAGAAATGGGCTATGGAAACTTTTGAATAAATCTGGCTGTCTTCAGAAGTCTAGCAGGCTTACAAGTTCCCTCTCACTAAAACAGTATGGGCCTGTTAGTGGGAATTGGACATCTCATCTAGGTGTCCCTTAAACTTGTTATCTTAACAAATAAAGTGTGTTGGGGTCAGCTACAAGCTATAATTAGCATTGTCAGGTTCGATTCCCCAATAACCAAGTCCTGGAGTACAACTAGACTACAGGCATTGAAACAATTGAAATTCATGGCAACATACATCAGAGGATAGAGGACATGCAATTTACTGATGCCAGTGCTGACCCCAAATGGTGCAGTTATCAGCACAGAAAGCAGAGACAAAGCTTTGTGTCCAAACTGAAGCACAAATATGTCCTATCTGTTGGTGGGGGTGAAAAATCTCAATTTTGTTGCAATTTGGGCATCTGCTCTTGTGTCTAAGATCATATGACCACTTTATGAGAGGAAGGGATAGTCAGGGTACATCACTGAACTAACCAGACCCCATAAGAACAACTAACAAGACATAGGAAAAAAGAGCTAAGCATTGATTGTGGAGACAAAACTGTTTTGATGAAGTCTGTTCAATCATATCAGAAAATTGGAATGAAATTGTAGGTATATTTCATTTAGTGAAATGTGATCTCATTATTTTTTAATATATATAGGGTATGGCTTATTGATTCTGTACAATAATTAATTACTGTTTGCTTCCATCTTCCATTTTGTTTATAAGGAAGAACTAATCAAAGTATTGAGATATTTCTTTTTTAAATTAATTCATTTATTTTAATTGGAGGCTAATTATTTTACAATATTGTGGTGGTTTTTGCCATACATTGACATGAATCAGCTATGGTGTAGATGTGTCCCCCATCCGGAACCCCTCTCCCACCTCTCTCGCCATCCCATCCCTCAGGGTTGTCCCAGTGCACTGGCTTTGAGTGCCCTGTTTCACACATTGAACTTGGACTGGTGATCTATTTCACATATGGTAATATACATGTTTCAATGCTATTCTCTCAAATCATCCTACCCTCACCTTCTCCCACAGAATCCAAAAGTCTGTTCTTTATAGGTATGTCTCTTTTGCTGTCTTGCATATAGGGTCATCATTACCATCTTTCTAAATTCCATATATATGCGTTAATACACTGTATTGCTGTTTTTCTTTCTGACTTACTTCACTGCATATAATAGGCTCCAGTTTCATCCACCTCATTAAAACTGATTCAAATGTGTTCTTTTTAATGGTTGAGTAATATTCCATTGTGTATATGTACCATAGCTTTCTTATCTACTAATCTGCCAATGGGCATCTAGGTTGCTTCCACATCCTAGTTATTGTAAACAGTGCTACAATGAACATTGGGGTACATGTGTCTCTCTCAAACCCGGTTTCCTTGGTGTGTGTGCCCAGCAGTGGGACTTCTGGGTCATATGGCAGCTGTATTTCTAGTTTCTTAAGGAATCTCCACACTGTTCTCCATAATGACTGTACTAGTTTGCATTCCCACCAACAGTGTAAGAGAGTTCCTTTTTCTCTACACTCTCTCAGGTATTTATTGTTTGTAGACTTCTTGATAGCAGCCATTCTGACTGGCATGAGATGGTACCTCATTGTGGTTTTGATTTGCAGTTCTCTGATAATGAGTGATGTTGAGCATTTTTTCATGTGTTTGTTAGCCATCTGTATGTCTTCTTTGGAGAAATGTCTGTTTAGTTCTTTGGACCACTTTTTGATTGGATCATTTATTTTTCTGGAATTGAGCTGCAGGAGCTGCTTGTATATTTTTGAGATTAATTCTTTGTCAGTTGCTTTGTTTGCTATTATTTTCTCCCATTCTGAAGGCTGTCTTTTCACCTTGCTTTTCATTCCCTTCATTATGCAAAAGTTCTTAAGTTTAGTTAGATCCCATTTGTTTATTTTTGCTTTTATTTCCATTACTCTGGGAGGTGGGTCACAGAGGATCCTGCTGTGATTTATGTCAGAGAGTGTTTTGCCTATGTTTTCCTCTAGGAGTTTTATAGTTTTGGGTCTTACATTTAGATCATTAATCCATTTTGAGTTTTTGTGTGTGTGTGTGTGTGTATGGTGTAAGAAAGTGTTCTAGTTTCATTCTTTTACAGGTGGCTGACCAGTTTCCCCAGCACCACTTGTAAAAGAGATTGTCTTTTCTCCATTGTTTATTCTTGCCTCCTTTGTCAAAGATAAGGTGTCCATAGGTGTGTGGGTTTATCTATAGGCTTTCTATTTTGTTCCATTGATCTATATTTCTGTCTTTGTGCCAGTACCATACTGTCTTGATGACTGTGGCTTTGTAGTAGAGCNTTTTCTCCATTGTTTATTCTTGCCTCCTTTGTCAAAGATAAGGTGTCCATAGGTGTGTGGGTTTATCTATAGGCTTTCTATTTTGTTCCATTGATCTATATTTCTGTCTTTGTGCCAGTGCCATATTGTCTTGATGACTGTGGCTTTGTAGTAGAGCATGAAGTCAGGCAGGTTGATTCCTCCAGTTTTATTCTTCTTTCTCAAGATCGCTTTGCTATTCGAGGCTTTTTGTATTTCCATACAAATTGTGAAATTATTTGTTCTAGTTTTCTAAAAAATACCGTTGGTAGCATGATAGGGATTGCATTGAATCTATAGATTGCTTTGGGTAGTATACTCATTTTCACTATATTGATTCTTCCAGTCCATGAACATGATATATTTCTCCATCTATTTGTGTCATCTTTGATTTCTTTCATCAGTGTTTTATAGTTTTCTATATATAGGTCTTTTGTTGGCAACCCACTCCAGTATTCTTGCCTGGAGAATCCCAAGGATGGAGGAGCCTGGTGGGCTACAGTTCACGGGATTGCAAAGAGTCGGACACGACTGAGCGACTTCACTCACTCACTCTTGTTTCTTTAGGTAGAGTTATTCCTAAGTATTTTGTTCTTTTCGTTGCAATGGTGAATGGAATTGTTTCCTTAATTTCTCTTTCTGTTTTCTCATTGTTAGTGTATAGGAATGCAAGGGATTTCTGTGTGTTAATGTTATATCCTGCAACTTTATTATATTCATTGATTAGCTCTAGTAATTTTCTGGTAGTATTTCTAGGGTTTTCTATGTAGAGGACCATGTCATCTGCAAACAGTGAGAGCTTTACTTTTTTTTTTTTTTCCAATCTGGATTTCTTTTATTTCTTTTTTGTTTCTGATTTCTGTGGCTAAAACTTCCAAAACTATGTTGAATAGTTTGGTGGTGAGAGTGGGCACCCTTGTCTTGTTCCTGACTTTAGGGAAAATGCTTTCAATTTTTCACCATTGAGGATAATATTTGCTGTGGGTTTATCATATATGGCTTTTATTATGTTGAGGTATGTTCCTTCTATGCCTGCTTTCTGGAGGGTTTTTATCATAAATGGATGTTGAATTTGTCAAAGGCTTTCTCTGCATTCATTGAGATAATCAGATGGTTTTTGTCTTTCAATTTGTTAATGTGGTGTATCACATTGATTGATTTGTGAATATTAAAGAATCCTTGCATCCCTGGGATAAAGCCCACTTGGTCATGATGTATGATCTTTTTAATATGTTGTTGGATTCTGTTTGCTAGAATTTTGTTGAGGATTTTTGTACCTATGTTCATCAGTGATATTGGCCTTTAGTTTTCTTTTTGTGTGGCATCTTTGTCTGGTTTTGGTATTAGGGTGATGGTGGCCTCATAGAATGTGTTTGGCAGCTTACCTTCCTTTGCAATTTTCTGGAAGAGTTTCAGTAGGATAGGTGTTAGCTCTTCTCTAAATTTTTGGTAGAATTCAGCTATGAAGCCATCTGGTCCTGGGCTTTTGTTCGTTGGAAGATTTTTGATTACAGTTTCGATTTCTGTGCTTGTGATGGGTCTGTTGAGATATTCTGTTTCTTTCTTCTATGTCTTCAGTTTCAGAAGGTTATACTTTTCTAAGAATTTGTCTATTTCTTCCAAGTTGTCCATTTTATTGGCATATAGTTGCTGACAGCAGTCTCATATGATCCTTTGCATTTTTTGTGTTGTCCGTTGTGATTTCTCCATTTTCATTTCTAATTTTGTTGATTTGGTTCTTCTCCCTTTTTTGTTTCTTGATTATTCTGGCTAATGGTTTGTCTATTTTATTTATCTTCTCAAAGAACCAGCTTTTAGTTTTGTTGATTTTTGCTATAGTCTCCTTTGTTTCTTTTTCACTCATTTCTGCCTTAATTTTTATGATTTCTTTCCTTCTACTAACCCTGGGGTTCTTCATTTCTTCTTTTTTTAGTTGCTTTAGGTGTAAAGTTAGGTTATTTATTTGATTTTTCTCTTGTTTCTTGAGGTAAGCTTGTATTGCTATGAACCTTTCCCTTAGGACTGCTTTTACTGAATCCCATAGGTTTTGAGTTGTCATGTTTTCATTTTCATTTGTTTCTATGCATATTTTGATTTTTTTAAAATTTCTTGTGTAATTTGTTGGTTATTCAGAAGCATGTTGTTTAGCCTCCATATGTTTGTATTTTTTAATAGTTTTTTTTTCTTTCTGTAGTTGACACCTAATCTTACCACATTGTGGTCAGAAAAGATGCTTGGAATGATTTCAGTTTTTTTGAATTTATCAAGGCTAGATTTATGGCCCAGGATGTGATCTAACCTGGAGAATGTTCCGTGTGCACTTGAGAAAAAGGTGAAATTCATTGTTTTGTGGTGACATGTCCTATAGATATCAATTAGGTCTAACTGGTCCATTGTATCATTTAAAGTTTATGCTTCCTTGCTAATTTTCTGTTTGGTTGATTTATCCATAGGTGTGAGTGGGGTATTAAAGTCACCCACTATTATTGTGTTACTGTTAATTTCCCCTTTCATACTTGTTAGCATTTGCCTTACAAGTTGTGGTGGTCATATATTGGGTGCATATATACTTATAATTGTTATATTTTCTTCTTGGATTGATCCTTTGATCATTATGTGGTGCCCTTCTTTGTCTTTTGGTTGGGGCATTCAACCCATTTACATTTAAGGTAATTATTGATAAGTATAATCCCATTGCCATTTACTTCATTGTTTTGGGTTTGAGTTTATAAACCTTTTCAGTGTTTCCTGTCTAGAGAAGATCCTTTAGTATTTGTTGAAAAGCTGGTTTGGTGGTACTGAATTCTCTCAGCTTTTGCTTGTCTGTAAAACTTTTGATTTCTCTTTCATATTTGAATGAGATTCTTCCTGCGTATAGTAAATTTGGGTTGTAGGTTTTTTATCTTTCATCACTTTAAGTATGTCCTGCCATTCCCTTCTGGCCTGAAGAGTTTCTACTGAAAGGTCAGCTATTTCCGCTCACATGCTCAGAGGTAGCCAGATCCCTAAGCAGTGAATCCAGTACCTGGAACTACTTTCTCATCCACTGGCAATGACCTAGGATGAGGTGAAACTTATTCTTTGTCTTCATCTTTTTCCTCTTCAATGCCATCTCACTTCCAACCACAATAAAGACATTTATTGATTGACTATTTGTGTTTCTGGCACTCTGCCAAGCCCTGGGATTTTTTTAAAACTTTTCCACATCTTACCTCCAAAGCTCAAAACTCAAAGTGGTCCCACTTGGAAACAATAGCACATCAACTGTCTTCATACTTAGAAATCAGAAACAGGGTGGCTTTTTTTTTTTTTTTTGGAGTGAAGGAACCAAATGGCAGGATGGTAGAATGATCAAAAGCACAGGTCCTGTCCTGTCTGGAGTCAGAATCTTCCAAATCAAATTTTTGCTCAAGTACTTCCACAAGCTATGTGATATTGGCATGCAGTATAACATCTCTATGCCTTACTTTCTTCATCAGCAGAGCAGGAATAATTATAATCTATGCACCAAAGAATTGTTGTGAGGAATAAATGAGATAATTTCACATAAGGTGTCATGAACTGAGCACAGTTCATTAAAAGTGCTTAATAAATATTAGCTATCATTATGCAAGGTACTCAAAATTTGCAGGCTACTTAGGGGCAACTTTGGCTACAAATCAAACATATTTTTTGTGAAGATTGCATGGAAAGACTATTAGTTGCCTAATATCTTTTTTTGTGTTAAGCCCTCACACACAGTCATCATTTTAAGTGTATAACTAGGAAGTCCAGTAATACATGGGAAGTTAAATTCAGACACTGGGCTTTCAAAACACCACATTTCTGTAAAAAGGAGTTAGAAAACTTTCTCTGTAAAGGGCCAGATGGGAGTTATTTTAGGCTTCACAGGACCGACGGCTTCTGTTGCAAGTACTCAACTCTGGTGCTTTGGGGAAGAACCAGTCATATACACTATGTAAATGAATGGGCATAGCTGTGTTCCAATAAAACTTTATTTCAAAAAGCTGTGGATCAGATTTGGCCCACGAGTTATAGTTGGCCTATCCCTGCTCCAAGTAATTATCCTAGGCTAACAGGATTCTGAGCTTCCCTGGTGGCTCAGCAGTAAAGAATCTGCCTGCCAAGCCAGAGACAAGGGTTCAGTCTCTGGGTTGGGAAGATCCCCTGGTGAAGGAAATGGCCACCCACTCCAATATTCTTACCTGAGAAAATCCATGGACCCATGGGGTCTCAAAGAGTTGAACATGACTTAGGAACTGAGCAACAACAACAACAATGAGGATGCCAATGGCCACTTCAGCTGAGCAACCACAGAAAGCAAATAAATTGCAGAGGGGAATAAAGGGAGTGAGAAGAATAGAAAATCAGAAAACAAGCAGTGTCTCCTCCAATGACCCTTCCCCATCCTAAATGGTATTAGATTCCTTCCATGACAAGGGAACAGTATGCTCCATTCATTCTCTCCTTCATTTCACAAGTAATGGGGAAGCGCTTACCATGCCCAGCCACTATGCTCTGACCTCTAAGGCTAAGTGAAAACCAACCTAGTCCCTACCTTTGCGACACTTACAATCTCGTCAGGTAGGAATAGGGACCAACATCAGTCAAATAACCACACAAACAAATGGAACCCTGCACCTGTGCTAGGTCCTGCCCAAGCTTCTAAGAGGGGGTCTGCTCTAGAAGTGGACCTCAAGGTGGGCTTTCCTAAGGAACATAAGACTGGAGCTGATATTTGACAAATGAGTTTTAATTAGGGAATAGAGTAGAAGATCACTCCAAGTAAAGGTAACAGAATGGTCTTTTTGATAGTGGAATGTAGAGTGTAGTCAAGGAATGAAAATAAGGTAACTGTGACTTGAGTCCAGAGAGCCAGGTGGAACGTGGTGGAGATGGGGCTGGGAAGGGAGGCAGAGGTTAGATCATGCAGGACCAGATAGAAGCAATCATTTATTTATTTATTCAGCAAATATTTACTGAACACTATGTTAGACTCTGGATACTGTGGTGAATGAGAAAGGCAGACATTAAACAAACACACAAATAAATTTATAATTAAGTTCCTTCTCCAGAAGTTCGATACTCCCAAGACTCTGTCCAATGGCCTGATAATATATATATATATATATATTTTTTTTTTTTTAATTTCCTGGTCTGTTCCCAAGTTGCAGTTTTGATTTAACCAAGTGCCGTGGTTAGAGCTTTATGCAGATGTATTACTCACTCTATTCCTTTTTGGAATTATGAATGGATTTGATATACCATTCCCAGGGCTCTGCCTGTGAAACACTATGTTTCACATCACTTCCAGGTTATGATAAAGAAGCACTGAGAGTCTCTTTTCTGGGGGTGTGAGCCTCCAGATAGATGTAGTCCCCTTGTGCTGTTCATATTGACAAGTCTACATGACTAGCCATTGATGGTGCTATTATGGGCAAGACTGTGACTATAGATTAGATCTGAGTATTTGACATACAAATTCAACTGTTTAAATATGAGCTCTTCTTTTTGGTTTGTTACCTGCTTCTCCTACACATTTATTCCTGTGGCAAACTCTGTCAGTACATTCTAGCTTACATTTTTAAATCTTTAAGAGAAACAGGGCTTTATTCTAGGGAAGTACAAGCTTAACAAATATTTTTTGATGTTGATGACTGAAAATCTAACAAGGCTTTTAAATAATTTCAAAGTGACTTTATTACATTGATACTGTTTCACTCTTAACTCCTTGGCCTATTTTTCTATGAAAGAAGGAAATTAAAATGTCATGAAATGACTTGCTTTATATAAAGCTGGGCTGATTGCTATACAGTACTTGTTGCTAATCTAGGGAGTAAATGGATTATTGGACAATCTCCTCTCCTGTAGCAATTCTGATTCTCAAAGTATAGTTCACAGATGCTTGGGGGTTTCCGTGAACCTTTGGGGGCATTAGAGAGATCAAAATTACTTTCATAATAATACTAAAGTACGGTTTGCTTTTCCTGGAGTATTGGCCTTTGTACTGATGGTGAAAAGCAGTGGTGAGTAAAACATCTGGTGTGTTAGTGTGAATCAAGGCAGAGGTACGAAACTATATTAGTAGTCATTGTATTCTTTACCACCATCCACTCTCAGAAAAAGAAATGCCAGTTTGCTTAGGAATATATTTGATGAAACAGTAGAAATTATAATCACTTTTCATTAAAATGTTATTTTTAACATGTGATTCATTATTATTTTAACTTTTAAATGTCTTAGTTTTACTTTCTAATTTGATCAACATGGATAGCTATAACTCACACAAACAATACCTTTGAGGTCCTCAATAATTTCTAAGAATGTGAGAGGCTCTTCACACTAAAATATTTGAAAACCGTTGCTCTCTTAACTTGACAAGCATGACTCTTATCAAGACAAGTTTCCTCTTTTCAATTATGCATTGTACACAAACTTTTCATATCTCCAGGTCTATCTCTTCTTTATAACTTCTCAAAAATAATGACTAAGGGCTCTAAGATAGCCTTCTAAAATTCCTGAACATTCTCCTGTGTGTTCACCCAATTTGTTTCTCTTTACTCTCTCCTAGTATGGTATTTTGGAAAGAGTGACCTGCATTTTCCAGAATATTGGTGTAGTCAGCAGTGGTAGTTGTGGTTTTTGTCTACCCCACATACTTCCCCATCATTCTTTGCCAAATAACATCATCCCCTTCCCTTTAGAGAACCCTCTCCCCATTCCTTGCCTTCCTGGTGAAGCAGTTAATCAAGTGCTCCACTCTCAACCCCACACTATAAGAATGTGCGTGTGATCTAGGCCTGGCTCAATCATAGCACTGCATCAATGGTAATTGGTCCAAGGGATAGGGTGAATGACCAAGGCTAAGCAAATTGGAATCCTTACCCTAAATGATCTGAAGTACAAGTACTTGTCACTTTGATAATGAGCTGTTAAAGGCATATCATTGGGGCTATTACCCACAATCTTTCCCAACATATAAAGACAGCCTGTATATAGAAGGAATCCAAACAGAGACAAGAAGAAATAACGGTGATTAGAGAGAAATTTCTGGCAATGTTGAGCTTTTATTTCAATATCTGAGGCCTGGTTCCTGGCAACTTTTTCCCCTTCAATTCTGCCAGGTACCACAGAGTTATGTGAACAAGTAAATCCACTTTTGTGTTCAAGTTACCTTTCCAGTTGAAAGGGTTTGGAATAGTACATTTGAGGAAGTTACTTAATCTTCTGACTTCAGTTTCCTAATGGGAATACCCACACCCTCACCTCACAGCTTGGGAGGAATTAATGAGACAGTATTAAAACACATTGAAAACTGTAAAGTATTAATCAAGTGTTAAGTATAACAGGCGTCCTTTCTCTCTCTACCCTAGTAGCACAGTGGCTAGCCTTGCTGCTCCAAAACTAATTTTAGACTACTGAGTATACTCATCCCAAATCCTTGGGTCCAAGGATGGCTTAAGACATTCTTAAATTTCCTCTGGAAGCCAAATAAGGTTTAGAATCCTTTATAACACAGTAATTGTATGTAGAAGTGTCATCCTGCACTTAGGCCAGTTCAAGAATCTTGAGGATACTAGGAAACTGACAGTTCAAGAATCTTATTGGAGGTCTGGATTAGATCTCAGAGGACTTCAGGAAGTCCAAAACAAAAACCACTGACTCTTCCTGAGTAGGCTGCCAGCCTCAAATAAAGACAAGCTAGAAAGTCTTTAGTGGAGAAGGTGATGGCACCCCACTCTACTACTCTTGCCTGGAAAATCCCATGGACAGAGGAGCCTGGTGGGCTGCAGTCCACGGGGTCGCTGGGAGTAGGACATGACTGAGTGACTTCCCTTTCACTTTTCACTTTCATGCATTGGAGAAGGAAATGGCAACCCACTCCAGTGTTCTTGCCTGGAGAATCCCAGGGACAGGGGAGCCTGGGGGGCTGCCATCTATGGGGTCACACAGAGTCGGACACGACTGAAGTGACTTAGCAACAACAGAAAGTCTTTAGAAGATTGTCACATGGTAACCAAAGAGAACTCCCACACAACTAAATCTGCAGCTTAATCTGCAGCATAAATGAATGAACCAAAAAATAAATAAACTCTAATGGTAGGAGGAACACAGGTGAATCATCTATGACAGATGGAATTTGGGGGTGTAGGTGGGGGCTAAATGCCATGGAACATCAGTGGCTTCTACAGTGTGCTTGCCAGCTCTAGGTTACCAAGATTATGTTAGCCCAGTGTTCTCTCACTGTGGCCCTGGCTATCCAAGGATTCCACTGGATCAGAACCAAGGTGCTTTCATTCACTGAGTAAGTTAAGTGTTAGTAGGTCTGACTCTTTGCAACTCCATGAACTGTGGTCCACCAGGCTGCTCTGTCCATGGGATTCTCCAGGCAAGAATACTGAAGTAGGTAGCCATTCCCTTCAGGGGATCTTCCCAACCCAGGGATCGAACCCAGGTTTCCTGCATTGCAGGCAGATTTTTTACCTTCTGAGCCACAAGGAAAGCCACTAGTGACTACTGTACACTATGCCTTTCAGAACATGATATAAGGAAATGAGAGGGCTTCTGGGGGACAGTCTTTGGTTCTGCTTTATTGAAAGAGTGACTTCCTCTTAAATGACTTTTCCATTATATCTCATTGTCTCTTTAATTGAATCTGAATATCTGGCTACAAAGCTTCAGTTTCCCAGGTGAGGCTTCCCACCAGGAAGTGGATCATTTCAACGAGAAAGTAATTTTACTTCAAATGTTAAAATAGCAGTCTTCCCCATTCATCTCAAAAAATTCAAGAACAGTAAGGCAGGCATTTGCAGTTGATATTCCAGGTAAATATGTACCTTTTTGCTCATTAGCTGAGAAACAAGAGTGGCTTTTTTGAAGGAGGATTTGATCATTAACATTCTTTGTATTCAGTTCTGTCAAGGACCTGCCAGATGGTCTTGCCTCTAGGGGGAAATGTCTTACTCATTACTCAGCTTTCCTTTTAGTATAGCAATGTGACAAATCTCCTTCCCTCTGGTAGTCTTAGGTCCTCTTCTCTGCCATTGGTGAGAATTTATGGGGCTTCAGAAGCATTAAGTTCAGAGAGGAACATAAAATACCTGTTGAAGGCCTGACTTTAAAATATCACTCCACTACACACACACACTGGAGAAGGCAATGGCACCCCACTCCAGTACTCTTGCCTGGAAAATCACATGGACGGGAAGCCTGGTAGGCTGCAGTCCATGGGGTTGCGATGAGTTGACATGACTGAGCAACTTCACTTTCACTTTTCACTTTCATGCATTGGGGAAGGAAATGGCAACCCACTCCAGTGTTATTGCCTGGAGAATCCTAGGGAAAGGGGAGCCTGGTGGGCTGCCGTCTATGGGGTCCAACAGAGTCGGACACGACTGAAGAGACTTAGCAGCAGCACCAGCACACACACACACTGGCCCTCAAATGTCATTGGGTTTATTCCCTCTGTTAAAAAACAAATTTAGGTACTTCTCTGGTGGTCCAGTGGTTAAGACTTTGCCTTCCAATGCAGGGGGTGTGGGTTTAGTCCCTCATCATGGAGCTAAGATCCCACGTGCCTCATGACCAAAAAAAAAAAAAAACCCAAACATAATACAGAAACAATACTGTGACAAATTCAATAAAGACTTTAAAAATGGTCCACATCAAAATAAATCTTAAAAAAAACTTAATTTCTGAGAATTTTGGTTCACCTGTCTCGGTAGATAGCATTCCCTCTATAACCACACAGGAATCAACTCTACAGTGCCTTGAAGTAAATTTGGAACATGAAACTTGTAGTTTTACGAGATCAAACTGGAAAAAAGAAAATCAGTTCAGTTCTCCATAGAGCGGGAAACTCAGTGGCCAGGTAAGGCCAGAGCCAGGTTCTAAACAGCCCCCGTGACCCAAACCAGCTCAGCTTTGGCCCTACAGAGTGAACAGACTGGAACAGTGAGAGCGAATCAGCCTTTCATTAGCTCTGCCTTTCTGAAAAGCATGTTTGTTTGTTTGATATGGGGAAACAACCAGTTAATGTTCTATGCCACATGGGTGTAGCTTTATTACTTTTTTATACTTTATTACTTTCTTTTATAATGAGGTGGATTTAGCTGGCACTGGAAGACTGCAGAATCGGAAATACCAAGAAAGGGGGATGGGGGGGGTTGGAACATTCAGCTGCTTCTCTGACAAAAACAAATCTCTATGTTACAAGACCCTGTTACAAGGCCATTTGGCACACTCTGCTTCCTGACCCAACTCAGTCAGATACATTGTAGGCTCCAGGGCACCCCCAACTCACCCCACCCCTGAAACCTGAGTTGTTCTAGTTCCATGCATGCCCTCCAAGACTACTTTTCTCATGGAAAATAGAACCAATATTTTAGGAGACAGTATTAGGCAGCACTAGCAAACATTGCAAATATTACTGGAAACAGACACAATGATACGCGTACACCTTTGGCTATGACTATTTATGGCTACTTATGACTACGATTTTGACTAGGTTTCTGTTTAATGTTTCAGAAGAGGCCTAAATGGATGTAAATATCCCTGTACAGCACAATTGATAATGCAATCTGACTCACTCAAAGGACACATCTTAGGGATATTTATACCCATTTAGGCTTCTTCTGAAACATTAAGCAGAAACCTACCACTCAACGTGAATATTGGTCCAGAATAAAAATAAGATTTATTGAACTGTTATAAGAGGCTTGACACAGTCAAGTACTTTACACAAATTCGCATTTAATCCTCATATGAACCCTTTGGGGGAGGCATTAATATTAACTCCACCAGTCATTCATTGGAATTTCAAAGTCTGTTGGCAGAACTTGTGCTCTTGACCACTATACTCAGCGGACCAGATCAACATTACTAAAAAATCATGGGCTGCAGGCTAGTGGTTATTCATGGACTGCTTGCTACTCATCTGCAATAAATCAGAAATTAAGACCTAGTTTTTATAAACAATTAGAGCAATGTGACAGTAATTTTTATGTTTGTTGGACCTAATTATTAAAAATTGAGGGCTTGCATTTTCTGTGTCTTTGGTTTTTATCTAATATCATTTTATAGTAATTCATTCTTATTGTATTTTTATGAGATCTAGTTGATGTGTTATATGTTTCATGTATACAATATAGTGATTCACAATTTTTAAAGGTGATACTCCATTTATGGTTAGTACACAATATTGGCTATATTTCTTATGCTGAATAATATATCCTTGTAGCTTATTTACTTTATACATAGTAGTTTGTACCTCCTCTGCCCCTATACTGCCCCTCCCCCACCCCCACTGGTAACCACTAATTTGTTCTCAAAATCTGTGAGTCTGCTTCTCTTTTGTTATGTTCACTAGTTTATTGTATTTTTTAGGTTCCACATATAAGTGATATCATACAGTATTTGTCTCGCTCTGATTTATTTCACCTAGCCTAATGCCCTCCATGTCCATCTGTGTTGTTACAAATGGAAATCTTTCATTCTTTCTTATGGCTGATTAATATCACGTCTTCTTTATCAGTTCACCTGTTTGTTGATACACTAATTTTCTTTTTTAAAAGCATCATTCCATGATGGATTGGAATTTTTGAAAAAAGAAAAAAACACTGTCCTTTCACCATAGACAGTTTGAGAAGCATATCTTCATGATGACTATTGTAAGAAAAATGGAAGGTAGTGAAGTCTGACCTTCTTCATGAGGTTTGTGAGAGTTTTATTTCTGTTCTCACCATCCCTCTCTACTTCTCCCTGACAAATTTAATCATTGTTCTGCTGGGTTTAAGGAGACCAATCAATAACAGTTCTTTTCCTCTTCCTAGCAACTGAGACAAACACCAGAGTCAGATGGGAGATGAAAATATCAGTTACAAAACTGGGTTGGAAGACATAGCTGAGATGTAGGACCTCAACTGTTTTACTAATACCTCCTTCCAGCTGTGAATTAGGGATCTTGATTCATCTAGTCACTGGTTCAGGGAGATAAGCTCAGGCCTTCTCCCATAAACTAAGAGAAGATCACAATAAAACCCTTAAACAGAAGACGTAGAAATGGCACAGCAGAGCACTCTCAGTCTCTTCTCAAAAACTCATTACTCTATCTCCTTTACACTTTAATGAAACTTTATTACACAAAAGTTCTGAGCGATCAAGCCTCATCTTTGGCCTCGGATTGAATTCTTCTCCTCCGGGGGCCAAGAATCTCGGCATCGTGATTCAACAACCTTTCATCTTGGGGGCTCGTCCGGATCCTTCAGGACGAGGTAAGGATGCTTGGAGCTCTAGTTTTTTGTTCTCTTAGCGAACATGTTTTCTGCTGTGCTTTACTAACTCTATGGTGTGCTTGTGTGAATGAATGACATGCCCTGCATGAAGCAAGTGAAGAGCCCTGCTGTGTGGTTCCACGGTGATCTCATACGGCTCATGGCAGAAAAAAACTTTCATGGCAGATAAAACTTTCTTCACTTGGTAGGGCATAAGGGAAGGTCAAGGAGGAAGACCATGGGCATCCTTTTAGTCAATGTTGCCTCAAAAAAATGTGAGGTTAAGGGAACAGAGTTCCTTAACAGATGTCATTTCTGTTCAGTTCAGTTGCTCAGTCCTGTCTGACTCTTTGTGACCCCATGGACTGCAGCACACCAGGCTTCCCTGTCCATCATCAACTCCAGGAGATTACTCAAACTCATGTCCATTGAGTCAGTGATGTCATCCAACCATCTCATCTTCTGTCGTCCACCCCTCCTCCCCCANCTTTTTCACTCTCTTCTTTCATTTTCATCAAGAGGCTTTTTAGTTCCTCTTCACTTTCTGCCATAAGGGTGGTGTCATCTGCATATCTGAAGTTATTGATATTTCTCCCAGCAATCTTGATTCCAGCTTGTGCTTCTTCCAGCCCAGCGTGTCTCATGATGTACTCTGTATATAAGTTAAATAAGCAAGATGACTGAGGAAACATGAAATCGGCTTATAAATATTTTTACATTTTCTATTCTAGTACACTTATAAATCAAGAGTAGCACAATAATCCACTTCGCAATACATTTTTTACTTTCCTTAGTTATTGAATGAGAGTAGCTTATATATGTGTGTATGTGTATATATATAAATTTTTTTCTTTTTAAATCAGCTAAACGTTGGTTTGTTCTGAAGCAGCTGAGGATTCAAGATGCTCCAGGCTACAAGCTGAAGTTTGGAAAAAATTCAACCTGCTGACTTTTATCCTTTCTTTTGGATAAGATGGTTATGGCTAATTTGGGCCTCTGGCAATAAAACATGAACCTGTCTATCTGCATTATTAATGGATGCTTGATGGGATGAGCTAACAGTGATTTTGGTTTCTTTACAAAGAGACTGAGAGGAAATTTATTGAAATGGAAAAATTCAAATGGGCAGAAATGTGATGATAATAACAATGAACATTTATAGACTGCTTATGTTGTGCCAGGCATTTTGTTGAGTACTTCAAATGATTCATTTGCTTTAATATGTACAATTAACCTATGGCATGGATACTATCATTACCCCATTTTAAAGGTTAGAAAACCAAGGCTTAAAGAAGCTGAGTAGGTATGCAAGATTACAGCAGCTAAGAAAAAAGTGGAACTGCAATTTCATCTCAGGTCATATAACTTAAGAACCATCATTCTCCTGTAGATCTTAACGTATAGCTTTACTGCATCCTTCAAGTTGAAAATTAAGTTCCTGGCAGAGCCAACAAATCATGCAAGTCCTGGGGCTGAAATTTCTCTCTCTGGGCTAAACTATTTCTTGATTTTCTTAAGCATGAGATGAGGAGAGGGCTGTAACATAAATGATGCTGAATACAGATACAACTAAAACCACTTTTAAAAATCCCCAGAACAAGGAAAATGGATACACATATATGTATGATTGAGTCCCTTTGCTGTCCCCCTGAAACTATCACAATATTGTTCATCAGCTATACTCTGATATAAAATTAAAAGTTTTTTTTTTAATTTAAGAAACAATTTAAGGGATAAAAATCTCCAAAACAAAACAGTTGAAAAAGTTTCATGTGTACTTATTCCCTGGTTAATATAATACACAAACAGCTTTTAGATATTACTTGTACTTCAGCCATTTCCATTTTTCTGAGGCCTGAAGCTGGAATTCTCATTCCCATATAGGGAGAGACGCAGCAGGGAGAGGCTGATAGATGGGGTTATGCCAAGACTGGAATTAATTCTACACAGGAAACACCCAGGAACTATTCCACAAGAGGGGGAAACATCTTCCTCTCTTACTCCATAAAGAGGAAGAAAGTTCTGGGTAGATTGTAAATGCAGATGCAAATTTACTCACAACCTCCAACCATTCATAATAAAGTCCAACTATGACATCCATCCATGGTAAAATCATAGTAAAACTCTTTTGCTTTATTTTATGTTGAAATGGGGCTCCTTATCCTTAACCTACGTATGTACAGTTGTCGCTCAGTATCCATAGGGGATTGGTTCTAGGATCCCCCAGGACACCAAAATCCGAGGGTGTTCAAGTCCCTTTTATAAAATGGCATAGCATTTGCATATAATCTAGGCACATCCTCCCCCATACCAACAGCCCTCCATAGCTACAGATTTCACATCTGTGGATATGGAAGGCTGGTTGTACTCATTGTTCTGTGCCATTTTATAAAAGGGATTGGAACATTTGTGGATTTTGGTGTCCACAGGGGCTAGAATCAACCCCTGAGAGATTCAGATGGATGACTACACTTTAAACCATCTCAAGATTTCTTATAATTCCTAATACAATGTAAATGATAAGTAGTTAACAGTGCACATAAAGTTAAGTTTTCCTTTTTGCAACTTTCTGGGATTTTAAAAAATATTTTTGATATAAGATTGGTTGGATCTGCAGAGGCAGAACTTGTGGATATAGAAGACCAACATGTAAATGAATATGAATATGGCTCTGTAGAGATACAGGGGATTCCCTGGTGGCTCAGCTGGTAAAAGAATCTGCCTGCAATGCAGGAGGCCTGGGTTCAATCCCTGGGTTGGGAAGATGCCCTGGAGAAGGGAAAGGCTAGCCATTCCAGTATTCTGGCCTGGAGAATTCCATGGACTGTATAGTCCATGGGGTCGCAAAGAGTCAGACACGACTGAATAACTTTCACTCCACTTCACTTCAAAGGTACAGATATATCATTTAAAATGGATAACCAACAAGGACCTATTGTATAGCTAAGGGAACTCTTCCCAATGGTATGTGGCAGCCTAGATGGGAGGGGAGTTTGGGGGAGAATGGATACCTGTATATGTATGGCCAAGTCCCTTTGTTATCTACCTGAAATTATCACAACATTGTTAATTGGCTATGCGCCAATACAAAATAAAAAGTTTAAAAATAAAATAAAGTGATACTTTAAAATAAAAATAAAAGGATCAGAATAGTAAAAAAAAAAAAATGTTTAAAATAAAAAGAAAGATATAGGTATATCAAAAATATTCTGAACAAAAAAGGAATTTGCATATTTTTATCGCTTCTAAATGAAATAAGCAGATATCTTACTGATAGGATATCTGTGATCTTAATAGTCATACTTTGCTTAAAATAATGGTAAAAATTTATTATTTCACCTATTCTTTTAAGAAGAAAAATATCAGTATATGGGTGTTCCAGGAAATTCAGGCCCATCTGTTTATTTTCTGTGGGAATACAGAGGAGACAGAACCTCTCCCAAGGGGCACACTGAATATGGGACAAGAGGAACAAAGGCAAAGAGAATTTCAAGGGAAAGAGCAGATGGTTTGGGGTTTAGAAGTTAAAAACCAAAATCCTGAAAGACAAATTCTTCTAACCCTACCGCAGAAGTCTTCATTATGAATACTCTGTTTGGCTTTAAATCAAAGTAAACAGCATTCATCCTAAGCCTTTTTCAAATGCCCATTTTACCCCCTAGGCTAATGTGCAGATTCAGAATTGGAAAACATAATTAAATTGTATCACATAAAGTATTTTTAAGTATTTCATAATACAAATTTGAAGAGAATTTGAATGGGTTTATTGGCTGTTAACTGGGCTTCCCCGGTGGCTCAGTGGTGAAGAGTCCACCTGCAATGCAAGAGATAGGGATTCGACCGCTGAGTTGGGAAGATCTCCTAGAGGAGGGCGTGGCCACCCATTCTAGTGTTCTTGCCTGGAGAATCCCACGGACAGAGGAGCCTGGTGGACTCAGTCCACAGGACTGCAAAGAGTGGGACACGACAGAAGTGACTTAGCATGCATGCAGCACATTGGCTGTTACCTATGCTTCTTTGCATCATTTTTTAATGATTGCTTTGGAGTTACAATATACACCTGTAAACTTTCCACAGTCTTCGAGTTAATATTGTGCAGAAATTTTCAACCATATAGGTCCATTCACCCCTTTCCCTGTCCTGTGTATTATAATTGTCATATTCATTACATCTTCATACAGTAAATACCTCATAGACAATATTGCAACTTTTCCTTTAAACAGTCACATATATTTTAAAGAAATTAAAAATAAAATAGTCTTTATGCGTATCTAGACCTTTTCTAATGCACTTACTTGCTTCCTGAGTATCTGAGTTTCTATCTGCTTTTATTTCTCTTAATTCTGAAGAATTTCCTTTAGCCATTTTTATAGCACAAGTCTGCTTGGTAACTGATTATTTTTATTTTATGTAAGAAGGTCTTTATTTTGTTCTATTTCTTAAAAGCTATTTGTATTTCTTTTCCTGAATATAGAATTCTGGGTTGAAGTCTCAATCTTCCAATACTCTTAAGTATGTTGTTGCACTGTCTTCTGGCCTTCATAGCTTTTACTAACAAATTAGCAAAAACTGAGCATATGTGCCATTTTCCTTTGGCTACTCTCAAGATTTTTTTTCTCTTTGACTTCTAGCAGAATGACTCTGATATACATAGGTATAGTTTGATTTGCATTTGCCCTTTCAAGATCACTGAGCTTCTTACATCTGAAAATTTGTCTTTTACCAAATTGGTTAATGATTTTGGCCATTATTTCTTAAAATATATTTACTGCCTTATTCTTCCTTCTCCTTCAGGAATTCCAATTACATATATATCATAATATACCCTTTTATACTGTTCGTTGGGCCCCTGGAACTCTATTTTGTATTATTTTGTTTTGTTTCTCAAAATAAATAACTTATCTCTCAGTGTCAATTTTTACCAGTTTATTTCTCTATCATTTTTATTCTCCAATTAGCCTATCCAGTGTATTTTCATTTTAAATTGGAAGTTTTCATTTATAGAATTTACATGTGGTTCTCTGATATATTTTCAATTTCTCTGCTGAGTTTTCTAGTTTTCATTTCTTATGTGTATAGTTTCCTTTATTTTATCATGCTTAGTCATAACAGCTGCTTTAAGTTCCCTAGTCTACTAATTCCAACATCTGATTTATTCTTTACATTGGTCTTGGTTGACTGTCTTTTCTCTTGAGATTGACCCATACTTTCCCAAATCTGTGTACTTCAAGTTATCTTGAATTGTGTCCTAAACATAGTGAATGATCCAATAACTATCTCTGTTGTTCTTATTTTAGCAAGCAATTAATTTTCTTGCTCTCACACTGGAACTTATGTCTTTTGAGTGGCAACTAAAACATCACTTGTATTCTTTCATCCTCAATTGGACTGCTTTAAGTCTGCCCCACAAATGTGTAGTTCAGGAGTCAGTCTAAGGTTTGGGTAGAATGTACGCACAGAATCTGGAACCTCTCATCTCTAGCTCTCTTTTTTCCTGGATTCCCTCTCCCTTCACTTTCTCTACAGCTGTGCTTCCCTTCACCTCTGCCCTCTCATTTTTCAGGCCAGAAAGACTGATTTCACATGTAAAAATAGAACACTTACCATGTCATTCTATTCATCCAAGGGTCAACTACTGCCCAGAATTTGCTCAACATTCTCTATTGTCCAGTATAGTAAAAATTATTCTTAAAATTTTGTCCAGAGTTATTATCTATAAGAGGATTAGATCAGTAAGAGATTACTCAGTCATACCAGAGGCCAAACTCAAGGTTATACAGTGTAGACACTGATTGCTTTTATTATTTCTTTCTTTCTCCTTCTCTTCTTCCCTCAAAACACACACACACACCAAATTGCTTTATTTGATTGTAGAAAGAAACTTTAAAGAGCATAGTTCAATGATTCGGTGGGGGGTGGGTTGTTATTTTAGTTTTTCATCTCTTTTTAATGAGATGGGTAGTTTCTCTTCTTCTCAAATATATAAAGTGAATTTGCTATGAAAATCAATGTGTTTGAAGAGATTGTAATCAAAGAAAAGAAGAGTCACAACGGAGTAGAGTAGGAGTTAACTCCAAACACACTGATGACACATCAGGCAACAGAGCAGTGATAAATATGGAAAGTGAACCAAGAAGAATGTGGCTCCAAGGTGCATGCTCTCAACCAACCACGCTATACTGAGAAAGCATATTAAAACTGAAGATGGGAAAACACCATTTAACATGGAAGAGAAGAGAGAAGCCAGTGAATCTTTTTTTTTTTCCCCCAAAGACTATCAAGAAATCAGCAAACAAATATTTTAGGAAATAGTGCTGTTTGTATTACCTAATAACAAAAGCCAGTTTAAAAGTGGGTTTCTGAATTCTAAAACTGAAATCACAAGTCCTTTGCATAGAATTGGGCAAGGATCTTGAATACTGCAGAAAAAGAGCAATGAGATCTATTAAATATATCTAAAGAAGCATTCTTCCTCCGGAGTATCATCTTTATTGCCCTTTATTACGATTTGTTGTTATTGTGGAAAATAAATATTTTGAGCATCTACAAAAACTTCAGGAATCTTGATTCCTAAAGACAGTTACAGCAACTTCTTTAAAAATACTTATTAGTTTATCAACAGAAAAGCTCCTTCTGTCCAGCTATTTACATGCATACTCTCCTGTTGAGTCATTGACACATTAAAGACCACATTGATGTAGGTTGACAAAAACAACCTACTGATCAACCTGAACAAGTGTTTGCATTAAATAATAATTTATACTGTGCAAAGCAAAGGTAGGTGCATTCACGGTAGGGTGGCAGATAGAGAGACTAGCAATTTCTTGTTTAGACAGAAAGACCTGACAAGGAAGAGCTCATTAGAGTCTCTGGAGAGTGGCTGACAGCTAAGGAGCTGTCGGCTCTGTCAAAAGACCTTTGAAAATAATTCTTGTTTTCGAATCAGAATTTTCTGAATCACCAGCAGGAAGCCAGAATCACATTGTTTGCTTCCTTGCCTATTTCCTCAGCCTTCAGTACTGGTAGAATTTGCCCAAAGCCTTAGCTGCCTTCGAAACTTTTTTACTTTGGTATGCATGCCCACAAACAAACTGGAATTTGTTTTCTCAGAAATCCCTTTATTTATCCTTGCATCCATTCTGGCTAATTAAGTCAGTGCTTGCTTTGAAATATGTCAGTGTGTGCATAAGAAAGACACACACACATACAAACACAGAGATTAACCTTGACTTTATGTCTCTAAAAATGAATAAAATGAAGATTATAGGAACACAGTGCTAGATTTGCAAAAAGAGAGCTTATTCAAACGACTAGTGTAAAACACCCAAATCCCTGCAGACAAATCCAGTGTAGGTTACATACTTTAATGGTCTGCCTCTCATATTTCTTCTGCTTAGGCATAACAGATTTTAATTTTCTATCCCAGAACCAGGATAGAATTCAAGATACACACACGTCAGACCTCAGTACCACCATTCCTAGACTTCGTGTCTGTTCAGCTTGGGTATCTTATCTTCCCACACAGCTTCATCCCTGTCCCTGACACATGTACTCTTAATATCTATCCCTGGCACATCTACTCTCAATATTACCCCCACAGCAGTATACCCACAACTCTACTAGCAGCTTTGTATGTCCCAACAGCTTATACTAGCACTCAGCTTAGACAGCAAGAGTCATTTTCATAAATATGCTTATGTACCATAATGACAGTTATTATAAAAGATAAAAGAATCACTTTACAGCGGTGAGAACTGAGGAATGTACATCACTAGCTCAAGTTTCGGAGAAGGCGCTGGCACCCCACTCCAGTACTCTTGCCTGGAAAATCCCATAGACAGAGGAGCCTGGTAGGCTGCAGTCCATGGGGTCGCTATTAGTCAGACATGACTGAGCTACTTCATTTTCACTTTTCACTTGCATGCATTGGAGAAGGAAATGGCAACCCACTCCAGTGTTCTTGCCTGGAGAATCCCAGGGACAGGGGAGCCTGATGGGCTGCCGTCCTTGGGGTCGCACAGAGTCAGACATGACTGAAGCGACTTAGCAGAAGCTCAAGGTTATAAAGCCAATAAGAGACAAGGTCTAGATTCCTACTTGGTTCTGGCTCCCAAATCTCGCTTTGTTTTAGCCACTATACCAGAAGCAAGCCTCTTTATGCTTGGTGGTTGTAGCTTCACTGAAGTTAAAAGATATATGGGACCTTGCCTCCAAGATTCTGAGTAGTTCAGAAATGCCTCCTTGATAACCCTACCACTGCTGGATGCATTCCTTTAAAGAAATCACAAAACTTCTGGGGCTTTCCTGGTGGCTCAGACAATAAAGAATCTGCCCACAGTGTGGAGACCCAGGTTCGATCCCTAGGTCAGGAAGGTCCCCTGGAGAAGAGACTGGCAACCCACTCCAGTGTTCTTGCCTAGACAATTGCATGGATAGAAGAGCCTGGCAGGCTACAGTCCATGGGGTTGCAAAGAGCTGGTCACAACTAAGCGACTACCACGACTCCTACAAAACTGTGTCACCTTAATGTGTGGTTTCCTTGATTTTCTTTACTATCTGACTGCTCTTGAGGCATGGTAGTAGTTGAGCTACTGATCAACCTGAAACAGATACAGTCATCTTTTCCACTTCATAGACAAAACAATTGAGGCTTAGTAGGAAAATTCTGTGGATGAAGGAGCCTGGAAGGCTGCAGTCCATGGGGTCGCTGAGAGTTGGACACGACTGAGCGACTTCACTTTCCCTTTTCACTTTCATGCATTGGAGAAGGAAATGACAACCCACTCCACTGTTCTTGCCTGGAGAATCCCAGGGACGGCAGAGCCTGGTGGGCTGCTGTCTATGGGGTCGCACAGAGTCGGACACGACTGAAGCGACGCAGCAGCAGCAGCGGCAACAGCAGCGTGATGTGCAGCCTAGATCAAAGCTGAGGTCTACTTGTCAACAAAGCTACAAGTAGAGAACCTCATCTTTATGTTACTCAGAGCTCTGGCTCACACCCAATATATTTGCTAACTTGAATTACCCTAAATAGCTACATTCAGCACAATCTCTTTCCTGTGCCAATTCTTTCATGCCGAGTAGGAAACTATGTGTTTTAACACATTCTGACATCTCCTAAAATCTTTTCTTCACCCCTATATCAGTTCCACTCCTTTGTATAAATGTGAGTGTGTGTGTCTGTGTGAAAAATGTGTGCCTATGTCCACCAAGCTACATGGACATAAATGTTCATATTTTAAATAATCAAAAACTAGAAACAACCCAAATGTCTGTCCACAGTAGAATCATTAAATGGTAGCATAGTCATAAAAGAGTATACAGCAATGAAAAAGAACAAACCACTGATAAATGCAACAGCATCAATGGACCTCACACGTATAATATGAAGCTGAAAAAGCCAGACACCAAAAAGTGCATACTGAACGATTCTGTTTACAAGAGATCCTGAAATAGCCAAAACCAGGCTGTGGTGATAAAAGTCAGAATAGTGTTTACCTTTCGGTGTGTCAGGGAGAGGAGACAGAGCTGTGTATTGACTGGAAAGGGAAAGGAAAGCCTCTGGGTGGTGGCTGCTTGGCTAGATATACATGTACAAATTTATTGAGCTGAACACTGAACACTGCTTCACTTCATGCAAGGTAAGTTTCAATTCAAGCAATAATAACAAGCAACACTGCTATTATCACTATTCTCCCATGTAAGAAAGTCACTCTGAATTAGATTGTCTGCCAGGGGAAAACAGCAAGTGATAGATAACCAGAAAATATTCTCTTCTGGTTTGTAAACTAGATATATCTCACTGATAACAAAAAAGAACAAATTATTGATAAGTAAACAGAGATTAAAACCCTTTCAACTCCAGAAGACATTTAGGGAGTAAATTCAACTTTCAGAAACAAGACCATGGGTAGAGTTAACATTTTGCAATGGGCAGGCATTGGAGCTCCTCACCTCATGCCTGGCTAGCTAATGCCTGCATAAACCTGGCTCACAGCTCTGTCCTGAAATGTTACTATGTCACATGGGGTTAAAGCCTCGGAGAACTGTGAGAGATAATCCATTTTCATGAAAAGTGGCCAGAATTGCATGACTGATTTTCAAACATAATTTATTTTTTTGCCTGGTAAATTGTGTAGAACATAAAATTGAGTGAAATCATACAAACCCCCCTTGCTTGCTGTTTTCTCATTTTTTGCTAGCTTTGTTTTCAATACAATAGTTATTAATATTTCTAAACAGGAGTTCCAATTACATGGCATTTTAATATCCTGACCCATAGATAAGAATTTAACAGAGATTTTTGCTATGCTGCTATCTCAATGGTCCTGAGCCTGTGATGAAAAAAAGAAAAACCACCCTGAGAGCAAATTGTTCCCTGTAAGAGTGGAATTAATGTTTCTAAGCACCATGGCTCTATTTTGTAAATTGCTTCTACATGGTACATTACTGGGCAACCAAAGAGAAGTGTATAGAATTGGAACACAAGAAAGGAGACAACTGCAGGTGATACTAGACAGAGGCAAAGATTTTAAGGCTGCTCTCAAGGCCAGAGGGCATTTTTGTATAATTTACATAATCCATGAACCCAGGGCCATAGTAGTTTGTAGACACACAATGTACAGTATTTCTCCTATCTGTTCCCACTATATGTATGAAAACTTCACCCTAAGTCCCTGTCAAATTCATATTGAAGTTCCCAGGAGTCCTCTCTTTGACACCTCATGAACAGACTTGCAAGACTACCATCTGTCCTTCAGTCTTTTCCTCCTTTCTACCCAGATCAATCCAGGCCCGTCTCCTGTTGGTCTAGCGCTGTCTTCTACAGCACACACATCTGCGTGGAGTGCACTGCCTTTAGTCAGTGTGGCCCTGTACACAATGTTGCTGCTGATGTCTGAGTGCTTGCTCAAGGTCCTAGAGAGATTTTAGTGAAGTTAACATTAGGGGGGTTGGAGTCTGTTTGTTTTTTAGCTTCTTATAAAATATATGACTATTACCAAAAAGTATCATTTATAATTATTCTTAAATAATAATACTAATAAATAAAATAAGGCTCCTGAACCCACAATTTAGTTTGAAAGAGAAAACTTTTCCATAGCTTTGAAGCTCCCCTTACATTCCTAAACCTCTTCTTTGGCTCCCACATTTGCAATTAAATTTTATCCAAGACAAACTCTTTCAGATACTGTTGATTTTCAAAGTGAAGGGAGAGTTTTATGAGGTTCCCCCCACCCTGAAAAAAAAGGTTGCAGAACTAGAGAGGAGCTTACACTGGAACAGCAGAGACTTGGATGTGGCAGCTGGCCTGAAGCCTGGATTCCATAGCACACAGCTGTTGGGACACTGAGCACAGAGCCAGAATACAGGTGATGAAGCCTAATTTGAGCCTAAAACCTTAAGGCTACAATGCTGTCTTCCTGGCTACTTGTGAAAACAGAAGCAGAAATAGAAGCAAACCCTCTTCGGAAGAAAGATGCCTTCATTTCAGTGTATGGACGTCACACATACTAAAATCAAAGTAAGTTCAAAATCACAGAACACCAAGTACACTAGAAGGCAAAGCTACAAAGACTATTAACAGAAATATAAACAATAGTTAGGAATGCCTCCCCCTTCAAAGATTGGACATACTGGAATTATTAGGTAGGAAATAAAAACAAACATGTATGAAATGCTTAGTGAAATCAAGGACACAAAAATTAAACAGAGAAACAAGAATTATCTGTTTTTTAAACGATCTGGGCCTAGCATTGTTCATCCTTTTTGTGTGTGAGAATATTTTTTTCTGTGGTTCTGATTTCATTGCTCCTTTAGGAACATTCAAGTTTCTATATCCTTATGTGTCAACTTTAATAATTATATTGTTCCGTGATGTGTGCTTCCAAACTTATAAAGTTGTTCACATTTCATTACATGTGTTATCTTTGCTGCATCTTCAGCTACATGCTTTTCATTTCTAATATTGTTTTGTTTTTCCTCTCTTTTCTGCCTCAAACTTGCTGAAGTTTTATTGCATTAGTTTTTTCAAAGAATGAAAAGTTAGTTTTGCTGGTCCTCTTCAACAAATGTTCCCGTTCTATTATATATGCTTCTCCTCTTCCCTCTCTTATTTCCACCCTATACTTTCTTTTGACTTATTCTGTTGCTAGTCTCTGAAATTTTCCACTGAATACTGTGCCAGGTACTAGGTTCCGAATTTTACAGTCTTCTTTGTGATGACAGTTCTGCAAACAACAGGCAGTTCACTGTACTGGAAACTCTACTGTTTCCTTCAATAGGAGAAACTAGTGGGGACGCTGGATGGCAGGAAGGAACAAGGGATTTGTCTATTCGTGCTTGCTGAACTATCCTATCGGGTCACCCTACTTGCCTTTTATCCCAGCAGCAGAAGGATAAAAGTTTGCAATAGCAGCTGGACAGTGCCTACCCGTGACGTCAGAATGACACAAGACCTCTTTCGATCTGCGGAAGGGCCAGCACAGGTTGGGCAGCATCTGCTCAGAGCATCCCCTGTTCCTTCCTTTAAGCCCCTAAGATACCAGCAGCAGCCAGCAAGGTGGCACCCTCCCTTGCAATCTTGAGTCCTAACTTCCTAGGCGCCTACCATGAAGCTTCCGGATTCTGACCATCGCAGCCTCTTCTCTTGGCCTCTCCACCCCTAAGAGTGAGAGCAGCTTTTTGTAATGATTGCTCCTAGTCTTCTCATTTTCCTTTTTCAGTCGTCTAGCCCATGATTAGCAAATTCCCTCTGTTAAGTTCTTTCTGTTGAAACACTTAAGAGTAATTTGTTTCCCTGAGTGAACCCCAACCGATATTCCATTTATTTTCTTATTTTAAACATTTAAAGATTATGCTAGAAAATCTCTGTTGCAAATCCTTCCTTGCTATACCTGTATAGCAGAGGAGAATCTGGGAACTATATCTCCCAGGATAATCTTTCCAAATGTTCTGTATGTGAGTGTGGATTAGAGTTTTTTTCTTTAAGAAAAAGAGAGGCTATTACTAGAAGCATGGGCATATCAGTTCCGTTCAGTTCAGTTGCTCAGTCATGTCCGACTCTTTGCGACCCCATGAATCGCAGCACACCAGGCCTCCCTGTCCATCACCAACTCCTGCAGTTCACTCAGACTCACGTCCATCGGGTCAGTGATGCCATCCAGCCATCTCATCCTCTGTTGTCCCCTTCTCCCCCTCTCAGCATCAGAGTCTTTTCCAATGAGTCAACTCTTCTCATGAGGTGGCCAAAGTACTGGAGTTTTAGCTTCAGCATCATTCCTTCCAAAGAAATCCCAGGGCTGATCTCCTTCAGAATGGACTGGTTGGATCTCCCTGCAGTCCAAGAGACTCTCAAGAGTCTTCTCCAACACCACAGTTCAAAAGCATTCACAATACCTTCTGGGTGCACTAGGCTGTTCCTGTGCTTCATCATGCTGAAATAATCAACAGGGGCATCCTGGAGGTTTTTTTTTTTTAATTATTCTGGAAAGCACCTGAGAATCAACTGTAGGAGGAATCAAATGTAAGAGTACATTTGTGGGTTTCTTTTTCCTTTATTAAAATACTCTGGCTCATTCTCAGGCCATATTTACTATTTCTTTGGGCTTCCATGGTGGCTCAGATGGTAAAGAATTGGCCTGCAATGCAGGAAACTTGAGTTTGATCCCTGGGTCAGGAAGATCCTTTGGAGAAGGGAATGGCTACCCACTCCAGTATTCTTGCCTGGAGAATCCCATGGACAGAGCAGCCTGGTGGGCTACAGTCATGGGGTTGCAAAATCAGACATGACTGAGTGACTAATACACAAGCAAGACAAGACTATTTCTTTAGGGTCATTTTTGTTTCCCATTTAAATATAACCATATTGAGATAAACTGATTGACATCTCTTATTTTTTCTCTACTAATTGACTTGTTATTATTGAAAGAAAGAAAGTGAAGTCACCCAGTTGTGTCCAACTCTTTGCGACCCTGTGGACTGTAGCCTACCAGGCTCCTCCATCCATGGGATTTTCCAAGCAAGAGTACTAGAGTGGGTTGCCATTTCCTTCTCCAGAGGATCTTCCCAACCCAGGGATCGAACCCAGGTCTCCCGCTTTGTAGGCAGATGCTTTACCCTCTGAGCCACCAGGGAAGTCATTATTAGTGAAGGGATTTCTAAATGGCTATTGACAAGAAAGTGTACTGAATATATAGACGTACGAGAATTTAGAAGTCACTAAATAAAAAATTATGAGCTCGTTTTTTTTCAAGATTACACATACAAATTAAAATACACAAATAGGCTCCCCCTGTATGAGCTTATAAATTCTTAAGCAGCAGCTCTAAAGTGAAACTGATCATCAGAATAACCGTGGGAAATTTTTAATAGTCAGATGCTTGAGCCTTATTCCTGGAAGCTTTGCCTGAAATTGGCTTCAGGTTTACATATACATGGGGCTTCCCATGTATATATAAGGTGGCACAGTGGTAAAGAATCCACCTGCAATGCATGAGACACAGGAGACTCAGGTTTGATCCCTGGATCGAAAGGATCCCCTGGAGGAGAAAATAGCAACCCACGCCAGTATGCTTCGGAGAAGGCAATGGCACCCCACTCCAGCACTCTTGCCTGGAAAATCCCATGGACGGAGGAGCCTGGTAGGCTGCAGTCCATGGGGTCGCGAAGAGTTGGACTCGACAAAGCGACTTCATTTTCACTTTCCACTTTTATGCACTGGAGAAGGAAATGGCAACCCACTCCAGTGTTCTCATGACTGAAGCAACTTAGTAGCAGCAGCTAGTATGCTTCCTTGGACAATTCCATGGATAGAGGAGCCTGGCAGGCTACATACAGTTCATGGGGTTGCCAAGAACTAAATATGACTAAGTAACTGAGCACACTATATATATATATATATATATATATATATTATAAAAGCTCTTCAGGTGAGTTTGACTGACCAGCCTTATTTTGAAAGCACTACTTTGCCATCAATATTACCTTTAAAATAATCCTGGGATCATGTGTTCTTAAATTTAATCCCAAGTTTTCTCTGTCACTTTTTTTTTTTCTTCATTGGCCTCAGTATTGAAGTATATTTCATAAAGTCACTTGTAAACTAGTGCTTTAAGAGGTAGGAGATTAAAAAAAAAAAAAAACTTCTACTGTCTGACATCATCTCCCAAAACAAGGATTCCTTATTTGGTACATGATGTCCCTGACTATGTTTATTTCAGAATGAATGATAATGATAGGCTTGTGAAATCAACATGTTGGACTACATACTTCTATTTTATAAATGCAGAATATGTCAGGAATGCCAAGGGGCGATGTCACAATCCTTCTGTTTTCTGCCAACTTATTTGCCTTATGGACTCAAATCTGTTGCTCTTGAAACAGATGGCTCTCCGTACCCTCCAGGTTGTTACATAAGAAGGTGAGGTGCGGTGGGTTGGGTATGTTCAGTTTCCAGGAAGACCAGCACAGTGCATGTGGCAGGGGCCCAGCTTCAGAGCCAGACATGCCTGGATTTAAAGCTGGGCTCTGCCTCCTTCTGATCATGTGAACTTCAGCAACTTGGCTTGCTTAGCCTTCACAGCCTAGTCTCTACAAGAATGGAGATAATATTTCCTTTGTGTTCTTATGGAAAACTTGAGTAATATATGTATAAAGCAAAGGGTAAATAAAGGATTCACAGTCAAAGATTTGCTTTTTAAGAATTTCTATATTAAAAAACAAAACAAAACAGGATTTCTCCTAAGCTTCCCCCTGAATAGCGTTTGTTCTGAATTGAGGAGGTTGCCTGATATGATTTAATGTAATTGCAAGTCAGCAGTTCTTTTGCAGGACTATGTCATGGTGGTTGTTGTAACTTGAAGCCCACACAGACAAGAAAACACAGTCTGCGAAAGAACGGTGCTTTTCTGAGTTGGCTCTCTCAAGGCACTGAAATCATGACTCTGGTGATCTGCTTGAGCTCAGCCTTCCAATTATCTATTTTTAAAAAAATCTATGTGTGTGTATGTATACATTGTGGTTTTGGAGGGAGACATCGTACTTAAAAGAACTCTCCCCCCAAAACTGATGAAATTACTGAACACACTGAACAGGATGAGAGCTGCATAAAAATAATTCAACAATTTATTTAAACGCACTTACATAAAACAAGGGTTTCCCAGGTGGTGCTAGTGGTAAAGAACACTGCTGCCAAGGCAGGAGGTGTAAGAGACTCAGCTTCCATCCCTGAGTCAGGAAGATCCCCTGGAGGAGCACATGGCAATCCATTCCAGTATTCTTGCCTTGAGAATCCCATGGACAGAGGGGCCTGGTGACCTATGGTCCATGGGGTTGCGAAGAGTCGGACACGACTGGAGCGTGCATGCATGCACATAAAACAGATGAAAAATAATTCGAGTAATTCAGAGTAATTTTTGCTTTTGCTCTAGCAGAGAAATTAATAAAACTATGGTGATTATCAAAGAAATAGTTCAATTTAAAAATGCCTTGTTTCATACGCTACTCAGTAGCTTCTGTGCACTGCATCCATGCCCTGCATAAGCAAGACGATGTTTTATTGAATTAGAGCCTCTGCATTGTTTTCAAATTTTTATCTTAAGCAATTTCTTTTCTTTTTTTTTTTTTTTTTTGGTTGCACTGGGTCTTTGTCGCGGCACGCAGGCTTTCTCTAGTTGTGGCGAGCAGGGGCTACTCAGGTGCAGCGCACAGGCTTCTCATTGCGGTGTCTTGTTGCAGAGCACAGGGTCTAGGCAGACTGGCTTCAGGAGTTGCAGTTTGTGGGATTAGTTACTCCACAGCATGTGAAATCTTCCCGGACCAGAGACCAAACCTGTGTCCCCTTCATTGGCATGCAGATTCTTATCCACTGTGCCACCAGGGAAGTTCAGCAAATCTTTAAGGTATTTGTGTTAAGTATTTCTTGAGCTATACCTCAAAGCTTTTACTCCATCACAATGGCTACAGTCACCTTTGGGAACGTAAAACCTATTAGCACTTTGTTTTAGCTACGTCTTGCCTTCTGGGAAGGCACTTGTCTGACACTTGACCTTTGATGCCTGTGGAGCTCCAGCTGGTACCCATGCATGTGTAGAGCTCCAACATCCTACAGAGTAAGCCTTGAGTCAGTGCAGAACTGGATACAGCGGGTAAATGCCTGCTCTTCTGCCCCATCCTCCTGACAATTCAGAGAGTGACAGCAAGACCAAGCCTCTGCCGCCCACAGCTATGACCTGCCCCAAGATGCATCTTTATTTTGGCAGTCCCTTCTACCCCATTTCATTCTTCCCAGCCTTTACTCATGACTCCCTGAGATGACATTCTCTAGTAAACTACCTTCATGAAAGATGAGTCTCAGACTCTGCTTTCTCATGGGAACCCAGGCAAAGACAGTGTCACTAAGGCCAAACAAATAAAGCACAATCGCTTAGTGCCTGCGTTTACAAACCACAGTACAGTGGCTAGCTTTTGCGAGAGCATGCCCTGTGTTTCTCTAAGACGACTGAAGTATATTTTCTCCCTCTGCTTTCTGTTCCGCTAAAGTAGAGAAGCTGACCTGCCTCTCTGTTCAGTGGGTACCTGACGCTCCACTTCTATTGGGCTCTAAAACAGGTTTGCCTTTGGGTCAAAGCGTGGCGTCATCACCCTTGCTGTGTAAAACCCCACTGGTGTTCTAGTAGAATTAACTCTGAGACTTTCCTGTTTAACCACTTTACCCACAACATCAGGTAGCTTAACCATTTCCCCTCAGACTGAAGGTCCCATAACATCCTCTTTCACCACCCCCAACTCCCAGTAAAACAAGAACATGTCCTGTTAGATCGTACCAAACAGTGTCAGCACACACTTGGAAATAGAAAATGATGACACCATGTGGCACACTCTTGGCAAAATTCTTCTCTACCTTCTTTCGCTTTCCTGCTGGAGGACTCCCCAAGACCAGCTCTCCCCATCTGCTTGCAGCCGGGGAGCGTTGTCGCCCTGTGCTCATGTGTTTACACGTTTCTCTAGGAGTTGTACTTTTCCCTGATGTACCCCTTAGGGGCAGGGCAGAAGAATCAATCTGCAGGAGGTCAGAGCCGCCCATAGTCTGCATATTTAGACCTGGCCTTGAAGAGATGACTACAGATGGGGCTTCTTCCATGCTAATCTCTATTACCACCCAAAATATCTTCCGTTCTCTAGTGAGCTTCCTTCTTTTAATCAGCCATATGTTTTTGCTGGGTTTGGTTTTGTTTTCACCACAGGCGATTTCCCCCACCCTCCTTCCAAAAGACTGAAGAATTTTCCCCTGATGGTTTTGTTATCTTGCTTCATCTCCCAATATGACCTCTCTTGTTCACTATTCCATTTCTTGCCTCTTGCACACAGAAGTACAGAGAGAAAGTGAACTTTGGAGTCAGACTGGCGTGGGTTCTAATCCATGCCCTTTTAAACTCTTGCCTCTGTGATTCTAACTTTTGATCTTAAATGTCTTAATCTGTGAAAATAAAGCAATGTTTGTATCACAGAACCACAGAATTTTGGCAAAAAATAAATCACATACAGGGTAAATGCTCAGCAAATTACTGTCTTCTCTTTTTGTCACTATATGTTACCTGAAGATACAGTCAGTCTGCCTTACTGGAGCTGTCTGTTAGAACTTAGTCTGCTTCTCCCAGCCAAGCATGCTTCCTTTCTCCCAGATTTCATGCTCACTTTGTTTAAGACCACCCTTTGGTCAGTTTACAATGAATGTCTTTGAAACTGTTATTCACTCAGCCATGTCCGATTCTTTGCAACACCATGGACTGTAGCCCGCCGGGCTCCTCTGTCCATAGGATTTTCCAGGCGAGAATACTGGAATTGATAGCCATTCCCTTCTCATTGGGATATTCCCAACCCAGGGATTGAACCTGAGTCTCCTGTATAGCAGGCAGATTTTTTTTATCATCTGAACCACTAGGGAAACCCCAATGTCTTTGCCGTCACGAAAAGTTTTGAGTATGTTACTGTAGGAGTTGTTCATTGCTGAGTGACAGCAAACTCTCAGAAACCTCATAGAGTTGACAGTTTCTGAGAGTCAGGAAGCTAAGAGCCACCTTAACTGTGTGATTCTGACTCAGGGTCCTTCCCAAGGCTGGGGCTTCAGGGCATTTCAAGGCTCTATGCAACTGAAGGACACAAAATACAGTATCTACAGTAAAACTCGTCTCAGCAACTGTCAACCATGTGACCCCAAATTGTGGTCAGTGGGGTGGGTACTTATTGATTGACTCACTGTGGGTTTACATTCTGGCTCTTTTCACCTAGACAAGAAATCCTTAGATTTGGATCAAATGGTTTTTCTAGTTTGGGGACTTAAGGATTTGAAGTTCACGAAACCTAATTGTAATTTTGCATGGTGAAAGTCTACTCTTGTCTCCATAGGAAAATAACTTGCTGGCAAGCCAGGATTTTTCTCAGGAAATAATTCACATGCACGCCTTGTAGGTGCAGAGTTCTGCTAGAGTTGAACAGAGGTGGGCTGGGCTTGCAACATATTCAAAGTCAGTTTTAACAGTTTCTTTATCTGGGAAAACCTCAGTAATTCTGATACTGGCTGCTTTCTGTTTGTTCTTCCAAATCTATTCTTCAAGGTTCTGGGCTCTGGAAGACTGACCTGCATGGACTTCATGAGCAGCTGTCTGGATCACAGGCTTCTCAAGTAAGGTCTGGCCAGTTGGAAGCTCTGGGAGGAGGGTTAAAAGGGCAGGAAGATAGTGAGGTTGGGTTATTCACCCCCGACTCCTTCCCAGAGCAGCATTAGCTATGTCTCAATACCAAAGATGACAGTCTCTGTCAGGAAGTCTTCTCTGAACAGCTCCCCAAGCCAGGTTTCTAAAGCCATGTTCTCCCCCCTGCTCATTTGGGCTTAGAAGTGGTAACTGTGGTCCTATATTTATTGACTCCAGGGTACTTCTTGATCACTCTTTCCCCCCTAAACCTGCCTACAACTTTGTGAATTGTCTTTTATTAAACTGTTCTCCATACTCAGTTGAAATATGTCACCTGTTTCCTGCCAGGACCCAACTGATAGCTACCGGGAAGTGGCTGGTTTAATCTATCTCTCTATCTATCTACCTACCTATCTTTCTATCTTCTGGTTTTATTGAGATGTAATTGACACACCTCACTGGTTAAGTATAAGATGCACAGCATAATGATTTGTCTTACATATCATGAAATGATCACCACAGTGTTTAGTGAACATCCATCACCTCGTGTAAATAAAAAATTAAGGAAACAGAAAATTTCTTCCTTGTGATGAGAACTCTTAGAACTTACTCTACATCTTCCCTGAATAACATACAGCAGTGTTAAGTATATTTATCATGGTACATTACCTCCTGGTACTACATTATATCCCTAGTACTTATTTATCATATAACTAGGAGTTTGCCTTTAAAAACAATATTTCGTATTGGGGTACAGCCAGTTAACAATGTTGTGATAATTTGAGATGAACAGAGAAGGGATTCAGCCACACATGTACGTGTATCCATTCTGGGAAGTGGTGAAGCACAAGAAAGCCTGACCTGCTGCAGTCCATGGGGTCGCAAAGAGGAAGACACGACTGAGTGATCAGCAACAGCTCTCCCCCAAAGAAAGTTTGTACCTTTTGTGAACTGACTGGTTTTAAACAGTTCAGCTTCCCAAGCTTCCTACAGGCATACATTTAAGTGTGAAGTATGAAAGTGAAAGGCACTCAGTTGTGTCCGACTCTTTGCGACCCCGTGGATTACATAGTCCGTGGAATTCTCCAGACCAAAATACTGGAGTGGGTAGCCTTTCCCTTCTCCAGGGGAGCTTCCCAACCCAGGGATCAAACCCAAGTCTCCCCCATTGCAGGCAGATTCTTTACCAGCTGAGCCACAGGAGAAGCCCAGTGTAAGTTATAGTCACCAGTAATTAAAAATAAGAGGCTGCTGGATAACCTAGTTGTTATCTGAATGAAACAGTGATCAGCAGCAGTTTTCATTTTGAGATCTACACGAATAATCAATCCTTCATTGCCAAAGTGACAAGAGGTAAATAATAATTAATTGAAGATCCTATCAATATTAATATCAGTATTAAACCCAGCAAAAGGCTTCATGGTTTAAAATAATAGGTAACTTGTATTAAGGGCTGTGTGACAGGCATTGCATCAAATGATTTACATTTTTAGATTCTTACAAATTCATGTGGGTTTACATTCTGGCTCTTTTCACCTAGACAAGAAATCCTTAGATTTGGATCAAATGGTTTTTCTAGTTTGGGGACTTAAGGATTTGAAGTTCACGAAACCTAATTGTAATTTTGCATGGTGAAAGTCTACTCTTGTCTCCATAGGAAAATAACTTGCTGGCAAGCCAGGATTTTTCTCAGGAAATAATTCACACGCACGCCTTGTAGGTGCAGAGTTCTGCTAGAGTTGAACAGAGGTGGGCTGGGCTTGCAACATATTCAAAGTCAGTTTTAACAGTTTCTTTATCTGGGAAAACCTCAGTAATTCTGATACTGGCTGCTTTCTGTTTGTTCTTCCAAATCTATTCTTCAAGGTTCTGGGCTCTGGAAGACTGACCTGCATGGACTTCATGAGCAGCTGTCTGGATCACAGGCTTCTCAAGTAAGGTCTGGCCAGTTGGAAGCTCTGGGAGGAGGGTTAAAAGGGCAGGAAGATAGTGAGGTTGGGTTATTCACCCCCGACTCCTTCCCAGAGCAGCATTAGCTATGTCTCAATACCAAAGATGACAGTCTCTGTCAGGAAGTCTTCTCTGAACAGCTCCCCAAGCCAGGTTTCTAAAGCCATGTTCTCCCCCCTGCTCATTTGGGCTTAGAAGTGGTAACTGTGGTCCTATATTTATTGACTCCAGGGTACTTCTTGATCACTCTTTCCCCCCTAAACCTGCCTACAACTTTGTGAATTGTCTTTTATTAAACTGTTCTCCATACTCAGTTGAAATATGTCACCTGTTTCCTGCCAGGACCCAACTGATAGCTACCGGGAAGTGGCTGGTTTAATCTATCTCTCTATCTATCTACCTACCTATCTTTCTATCTTCTGGTTTTATTGAGATGTAATTGACACACCTCACTGGTTAAGTATAAGATGCACAGCATAATGATTTGTCTTACATATCATGAAATGATCACCACAGTGTTTAGTGAACATCCATCACCTCGTGTAAATAAAAAATTAAGGAAACAGAAAATTTCTTCCTTGTGATGAGAACTCTTAGAACTTACTCTACATCTTCCCTGAATAACATACAGCAGTGTTAAGTATATTTATCATGGTACATTACCTCCTGGTACTACATTATATCCCTAGTACTTATTTATCATATAACTAGGAGTTTGCCTTTAAAAACAATATTTCGTATTGGGGTACAGCCAGTTAACAATGTTGTGATAATTTGAGATGAACAGAGAAGGGATTCAGCCACACATGTACATGTATCCATTCTGGGAAGTGGTGAAGCACAAGAAAGCCTGACCTGCTGCAGTCCATGGGGTCGCAAAGAGGAAGACACGACTGAGTGATCAGCAACAGCTCTCCCCCAAAGAAAGTTTGTACCTTTTGTGAACTGACTGGTTTTAAACAGTTCAGCTTCCCAAGCTTCCTACAGGCATACATTTAAGTGTGAAGTATGAAAGTGAAAGGCACTCAGTTGTGTCCGACTCTTTGCGACCCCGTGGATTACATAGTCCGTGGAATTCTCCAGACCAAAATACTGGAGTGGGTAGCCTTTCCCTTCTCCAGGGGAGCTTCCCAACCCAGGGATCAAACCCAAGTCTCCCCCATTGCAGGCAGATTCTTTACCAGCTGAGCCACAGGAGAAGCCCAGTGTAAGTTATAGTCACCAGTAATTAAAAATAAGAGGCTGCTGGATAACCTAGTTGTTATCTGAATGAAACAGTGATCAGCAGCAGTTTTCATTTTGAGATCTACACGAATAATCAATCCTTCATTGCCAAAGTGACAAGAGGTAAATAATAATTAATTGAAGATCCTGTCAATATTAATATCAGTATTAAACCCAGCAAAAGGCTTCATGGTTTAAAATAATAGGTAACTTGTATTAAGGGCTGTGTGACAGGCATTGCATCAAATGATTTACATTTTTAGATTCTTACAAATTCATGTTTGCAAATTTTCAATTCCTTTGGCTCTTACAGTTATTCTGTGAGGTATATTATTTTTGCCATTTTGACAGTTGTGAAAACTGAGGCTTAGGGAGGAGAAATAACTTGCCCAGTGCTACATAGGCAGCCATTGATGGAGCTAGTATTCAAACCCACACTATTAGAATCCAGAGTCTACTCGCTTCTCAGTTTCCTCCTTAGTTAATGAGGAAATGATTCAGAAAATATAACAAAGGTATGTCTTTGTTCAAATGGAAAATATTTGCAAATTCCTGTATGGTATAAATAAACTGTTTAAAATTATAAGTTATACTACTGCTTGTAAGACTTCTATTTATTCCAAGCTTGTTTGTGGATTTTGTGCAATAAAGGTTGCCAGAGCTATTGTGAATTTTAAGTGTAGCCCACAAATACAAATAATTCTGAATTCACCAAATACACACACACACACACAAACACACACACAGGAGTCTAACTCTACTTACTCTAGTGCTTAGCAATTCCTCAAATGGGAAGTGGTTAGTCTTGATCTCCTTATAAATCTCCTTATAAATAATGGTTGTGTTTACACACCTGGAAATACTGGATTTTTCCCTAAAGGAGTCGTTGTTTTGAAATAGTATAAACAGAGTCAGTGTTAAGGAAGAGGATTTCTTTGTCTAGTGAAGCTTTGAGCATTTAAACAGCTGCTTGGTTTCACTCCAGAGGTGTTTGCATTTCATTGACAGATGGAGTAATTTCCAAATGGTTTTCAATCAGTGTATACTAGACATGTGGCTGAGAATTATCTCTTAAGAGAGAAAAAAGAAAAATGCAATTTAACCATGGTGTCTTATTTATTTATTTATTTTTAAAGCATCTGTTATTAAGTAACTACCACGGAAACCACATGTTGGGATATGAAATTCTATGCAGTGGTGTGTATTTAAAGCTGTTTATTTTCCTGCCATTTGGTAATTTTTATTTGTGTGTTCCTACAATTTTTTTAAAGAAGAAATAATATGTGTATCTGAAGCATGGCTTTTTGTCCAAATTTATATCCATGTTACTCTTTACTTTGGCTTTTCTAGGAGGTGTCAAATTTTATTTTAAGTGCTTTATATAGTTCAGATATTTACAATACTTCCAGGGATTTTTAAATAAAACCTGTAAGACATTATTATTGTTATTTTGTATAGCAATGTTCACATAGATTTACCCACATGATAACCATATTTGTTTCTCATTTCTTCCTGTCTTCATCTCGAACATTTTCCTTTTACCTAAAAGACATCCTTAAGAATTAGTTGCCTTAGTGAGAAGATGCTGGAGGCAAATTCTCTCTCTCTCTCCTGTTTTTTTGTTTGTTCTTTAGCTTTAAAATGTTTTTATTTCACTTTGATTCACGAAGTACAACAGATGAATGTAGAATAGCAATTTGGGAATTACTTTCTCAGCACATTTCTGATATTACCCACTGTCTCTGACTGCCACTGCAGCTGTTGATAAGTCAGCCATCCCTCACTGCTTTTTAAGCCAGAGTGAACTCTCTTCTGTGTTATCAGAATCCCTTTGGGATGGAAGGAAGTTTACAGATGCTGAGAGTGCTACCTGCTAAGAACCCACGGCTGTCAGTCTTGCTGGAAATTGCTCTCAACTCAATAGACCCATCCTCAACCAGGTTCACTTCTTGTTTTTGAAGACTTTCTCTATCTAAATAGCCCTCTGACCCATGAACCAGGTGACATGAAAGATGGCAGCTTTGACTGAGGGCCAGTATAGGAAATGGCTGTGATACATGTGGTCTTGCCATTTGGGCCATTTGACTCAGTAGACCTTAAGTTATTAGATGTATCAAAGTTAACAAAAGGTACAGAGGTGGAAGGTTAAAGCAAGCGAAACAGGAGAATCACCTTCAGAACTCTGAAACAAGCCAATGCGATGTGTAGGTGGGTTGTACTGCATATAGTTGTTCAGTCACATCCAACTCCTTGCGACCCCTTGGACGGCAGCCTGACAGTCTTTTCTGTCCATGGAATTTCCCAGCCAAGAGTATTGGAGTGGGTTGCCATTTCCTCCTCCGGGGGATTTTCCCAGCCTAAGGATTGAACCCAAGTCTCTTACATCTTCTAAACTGGCAGGTAGCCATTACCGCTGAGCCACTGGGGAAGCCCCCTTTCCAAAACGTGCTAAGTGTGCTACTTGGCCCTGGTAGAGACTAAGTGCATGTGCATGGCCATAAAGCACAAAACAACTATGAGTCAAAATTCCCCATTAGGAGCTGGGTTCTGCCCAACACGCCAAATCAGGCAAACCCACAAGAAATGGATCATTTCTGGAAGTGAAATACTAGGATCAAAGCCAAGACATAGCCAGAAACACAAGGAGGTAGAGCCATGTCAACCGTCATGATCTCATTAGCCCTCTTCCAATGGCAAGCTTGGTTCACAGATGGCCTATCTCTTGACTTTGAACGTGGGTCGGTATGTGGGAACTGCTGAAAATGGACTTGGGCTACACTGTATCTCCATCCAGTGATGGTCTCGAAGATAAGGTCTGTGAGGTAAAATTTCCACCATAGGCAGATATTTAGGCAAAATACCTGATCTTTATGTGGAAAGAGAAATACCCTGATATTAAATGCACATGGGTTCAACAAATAGCCGGTTTGGTCAGAGGCCTGGAAGAAAAAGATATTAAAAGATCAGAGGCAAGAAGGTCTGGAATAGGTGTATATGAATAGACTTTGGGGCTTAAAGAGAGAAGATCTTTGCATTTGCTTTATACATTGCCACAATCACAGAATATCACCTAAGGAAGAAGCACTAAACAATCAAATAGAGAGAATGACTTGTTCAGCTGATGTCAAACAGCCTGTGTCATCCGCTTTCCCAGGGCTGGCACGATGGGTTTGTAAATGGAGAACCATGGTGGCAGAGAAAGGTGATACATGGACCCACAGTCATCAGTATCTACTAAAGTCCAACCTGTCAGCAGCACTGACTAATACTTGTCCACTTACACAAGAACATCTGTCAAGAATATCAACAGTCCACTTAGTGGAAGAATTTGCCTCCACTGGTCTTTGCTATTCTAGAAGGAATATAAATTCATTTTGACTCTACAGCATATATTCCAGGTGTGAGTTTGACTTTTCATCCACAGAGTCTCAGACAGCACTATTATTTGCAGGCTTACAAAATTCAAGCCACCCAAATGGGATTCCCTCACAGCACTACATCAGATCAATGAGCCCACTTTATGACAAATACTGTGGCACAAGGAGCAAATACTATGAGATCCACTAGCTACAGGCCTGAGAGTATATGAATTCTGAGTGGTCCAGAGGATGAGAGGAGACTTAAGGTCAAAGAAGAAAAAATTTAAGGAGTCTACATCTTGTTACCGCAAGGCATGGGCAAGGCTGTGGATATCAGTAGAAAATTCTGGTACATCCCCAAAGGCTTGGCTGTGCAGTTTGGGAAGACATAGCAGTAGCAAGTTTCATGTCAAAAGACAAAGCAGAGGTAGCGGGGACCTGAGAATGTGGAGACAAACCACACCTTCCCAGTGTCATGATGCTTATACCTTCCTGGGATGGAAGGAAGCAGTGGGGAGAGCCAGGCCCAGAACAACTCTAGAGGGTGGCTTGACCTCTGAATTAATTACTTGAAATCCCAAATGGAATGATCAAGTTTTAATTACCTGTTACTATTTAAACCAGAGAGATCATATTATTCTTCAGTGGCAAAATTAGGAAATTTTTAACATCAGCAAAAGTGGAGGCACCAAAGCTAAGTTGAACTCAGTAGTAGAAAAGGTAAAGTTACATTTCCACACACCTAAGCTGTGACTATTTCAAAATGCTACACATACACTCTTTCTATATAAGGGTGCCCTGACAACAGCTTTAAGAGCTTCCTGGTGAAAGGGAAAGTCACACAGTTGTGTCTGACTCTTTGTAACCCCATGGACTATACAGTCCATGGAATTCTCCAGGCAAGAATACTGGAGTGGGTAGCCTTTCCCTTCTCCAAGGGATCTTCCCAACCCAGGGATTGAACCCAGGTCTCGGGCACTGGAGGTGGATTCTTTACCAGCTGAGCCACAAGGGAAGAGAACCAACTCAAAATTAGCCATCATGACCCCTTCTCCCTCCCTGCAGGAGAGAGAATTTAATCAAGAAGGAGGAGATAAATTAATCTCATTTTTAAAATATGGACCAGCTTTCTTCCCAGCCATCCAAATGTCATTTAATGATTCATTTATAGGCATAGACACCTTACAAAACCCTCTTTTTTTCAAAATTTTTATGGAAATATAGTTGTGTTACAATATTGTGTTAGCTCCAGGCATACAACAAAGTGGTTCAGTTATATATATATATAGAGAGAGAGTCTTGTTTCATTCTCTTCCATCATAGGCTATTATGAGATATTGAATATAGTTATCTGTGCTGTACAGTAGGTTCTTGTTGATTATCTATTTTATATATAGCAAGGTATATATTTTATATCCCAAACTCTTAATTTATTCCTCCCCCCCAAAAAAAAAACATTTAAAATTCTCCAATTCTCATCCTTATACATTATTGATGGGATTGTAAAGTCATTATGGAAGATGGTTTTGTGCTTTTTCAATAAGTTAAACATAGAATTACCATAAGATCCAGCAATACCATTCTAATGTATACTCCAAAGAATTGATAACAAATGGGCAAACAAAAGCTTAGCACAAATACCAGCGCAGCACCACTAATGATAGCCTAAAGTTGGGACAACCCAAATACCCATCAACAGAAGAATGGGTAAATAAAATGTGATGTACCCATACAGTGGAATATTTTTCAACCCCAAAAAGGAATGAAGCATTGATTTATGCTACAACCCAGATGAAACTTGAAAACATGCCAAGTGAAAGAAGCCAGACACAAAAGGCCTCACATTGGATGATGCCACTTGTTTGAAATATCCAGAATACTCACACCCAAAGACACAGAAAGTAGACTTACATTGTCCAGGGGGGAAAGGGGAGTGACTTCTAATGAGCAGAGGGATGAGAATGCCCTGGAACTAGATAGTGGTAGATAGTCACATATATCATGGCTACACTTCAGGCCCTGAACTGTGCATTTTAAAATGATTCAACTGGTAAATTTTATGTTATGTGTATTTTACCACACCACTTGTTTGAAATATCCAGAATACTCACACCCAAAGACACAGAAAGTAGACTTACATTGTCCAGGGGGGAAAGGGGAGTGACTTCTAATGAGCAGAGGGATGAGAATGCCCTGGAACTAGATAGTGGTAGATAGTCACATATATCATGGCTACACTTCAGGCCCTGAACTGTGCATTTTAAAATGATTCAACTGGTAAATTTTATGTTATGTGTATTTTACCACACACAAAAAAATAATTCTTCAAACCTTAGTTAACAGGAACTTTCCTTATTCGCCCAAAACAATTTTAGATCCCAAGGAAAGTTTCCTGCAGTTCTAACTGAAGTGGCTCACCAGCTTTTCCTTGTGGGAGGCAACTGAAGACTCTGATTGCGCTGAATAAAGTTGTTCAGCTGTTTTACAAGGAAAACACCTGGCACCAAATCCTGGGCTCTTTACAGAACTGCTTGCTAAGCCTCTTCCCCAGGGTCAATTTGGGGAGAAGCACTAAGAGTCTGAACTTGCTAGGTTCATGGGGAGCCACACCCAGCAGCTAATAAGTTGTTCCGAACTCTACATGCCCCATGTTAATAACTAGTTCTCTTCCCAGTTGATAGGTTCCCATAATCATGTGGCTACTCAAATGAGAACAGCAAAAACCACTAACAATTTGGAGACGAGACAGAGTCCAGAAAAGGAAGCAAAGTCACGAAAATACAAACTTAGCTTGAGGTGTTCCATGAACACAAGGCAGAGACCTAGAATTAGGGCTTGTCCTAAATTTCAAAATGGACAAAATAGTGACTTCTCTGAAAGCAGAGTCAGTTGGGTAAGGATTTCTCTCAATATCTCAGGAGAGATAGCTCAAGATATATCAGAAGCTCACAGGAATTAATCAAAGCATTCAAAACTTTTGGATTTCAAAAGAAAAGACTCTTTGATCCATCTGGTGACAACTGGTCAGAACAATGTGCCATACTGTTAATCTGAGAACCAATATTCAGGTTCCAAGAGAAACTATAGCTTCCTTTACCCTCAACATGATAGTTACAAATGCTAGCCTATAAGAATTTGGCCAGCAGTCAGCAGGAAAAAAAATGTATATATATATATGTATGAAGAGGTAGGAAGGAGCCAGATAATGTAAAACCTTGAAGTCTGGGATTTCTTCTAAGTTCAATTAAAAGACATTGCAGAGTTTTAAGCAGGGAAATTGGCATCATATAATTTACGTTAACAAAACATCACACTCTCTGGTTCTGTGGAGGATGGATGGATTGCCAGGAGCAGGAAGAGTTGCCAGAACAAAAGTTCAATGATGGTGGCTTGGACCAAGGGGCTAACAGTAGAGATCTAGGGAGGTGAGTGGATTCAGAATACATTTACGAGTAGAATCTATAGGACATGACGATGGAATAGAATGTGTGAAAGGGAAACAGAAAGGACGGAGTCAAGAATGACTTCTAGATCAAAAGAAAGGCTGTAACACCTGGATTTTTGGCTATAATAAGCAAAGCTGTAGGAAATCTATGCATTGTATGTATTAAAATATTTTCCTATATAATTCTATTTATACAGCTTTCCTGTGGCTCACATGGTGAAAAAAAAAAAAAAACTGCCTGCAATGCGGGAGACCTGGGTTTGACCCTTGGGTTGGGAAGATCCCCTGGAGAAGGGAATAGCTACCCACTCTAGTATTCTTGTCTGGAGAATTCCACAGACAAAGGAGCTTGGTGGGCTATAGTCTATGGGGTTGCAAAGAGTCAGATACAACTAACATTTTCACTTTCTATTTACAGCAAGTATCTATGAGATTAGTATTGTGAATTATTTTATTATCATTGCCACTGGTGAACTTTTGCTCTGGAAAATTACTTGTATATATATAACTTCTAGTTTCTACACATACATATAGCTTTGGTACTTCTTGTGTTGTCAAACAAAATTCACACAAGAGTGTTTTAGTTTCTTGTATCACAAAACTAAAGCATTGATGAAAGAGGGAATGGCATGGCAAAATAACAATTCTAATAGACAAAATGGAATGGGGAGAAAATTAGGGCAAGAGATTTAAAGAACTGCTCAGACTTTTAGTTTCAGTTGAACAAGATAATGAAGCCCATTAAAATCTCAACTTATTTGTGAAACTCAGTGTATACCTGTCTTAATAGAGCCCCATTTATTCTCTGAAATCATACCTTTGTTTTGAAGACTGAATCATTCCAGTTACATCAGTATCTTAGAACTGTCTCTCTTTTCATATGAAAATATATTTGTGTTTGTAGGTAAGATATTTTTAAGTGGCTAAGTAAAAATAATCTAAGAATGGCTGTTGCTTAATTGCCATAGTACATTTATTTTAAAATGCATTAAGTACTTAGAAGAATAAAAGGGTTACTGTCCTACTATTTAGGGCCTCCCTGGTGGCTCAGATGGTAAAGAATCTGACTGCAATCCCTAGGTCAGGGATCAAAGAAGGAATGGCTACCCACTTCAGTATTCTTGCCTGGAGAATTCCATGGACAGAGGAGCCTGGTGGGCTACAGTCCATGGGCACACACACACACACACGCATACACACACACGCACACACACACACGCACACACANAAAGAAGGAATGGCTACCCACTTCAGTATTCTTGCCTGGAGAATTCCATGGACAGAGGAGCCTGGTGGGCTACAGTCCATGGGCACACACACACACACACGCATACACACACACGCACACACACACACGCACACACACACACCCTGTTAATATTGTTTTCATCACTGCTGGTGGTAAGACTCTGTAGAAACACTGGAATAGAGAGCAAGGCCATCATTAACGCTCTTGATGTAATTTCACAGCCCTCAGCCACCTGCCTGGTTCCTCCAGCTTCTTCCCCTAGACTTGGTGTCTTTGTGTGCAGCCAATCTTGATGTTAGCAGAAAGAAGCAGACTTAAGTAACTGCAACATTCAGGAACCAGACTGTGTCATCTAACACAGCCCTGTTTGTCCTTTTCTAGGAAAGATTTTAAATAATCAAAACTTTTGTCTCTCTAGTCCTCTCTTTTTCAGGACAAAATTTCCGTTTCCTTTAACTTGTCCTTGTCTAACAATATTTCTAGAAATAATACCTCCTGGCTTCTCATTTTTATATAAATATTTTTAATATATTGCTTTTAATACATGCTTGTTATTCCCAGTAAACAATGAAGAAAATTTTATCACATATACAAAAATAAGAGAAAATTTTAAAAATTAGGATAGTATACATTTTCAAGAGCATTGCTTTATAGAGAACACAAAGTAATAGATTACAATGCAATTCCTTTTTATACAATATAGACTGACTACTTTATCTGAGATTCTCCACAATTTATTTGTTGGTGGTGGTGTTCAGTCCCTAAGTTGTGTTCAACTCTCTGCGACCCCGTGGACTGTAGCCCTCCAGGCTCCTCTGTCCACAGGATTCTCCAGGCAAGAATACTGCTGTGGGCTGCCATGCCCTCCTCCAGGAGACATTCCCAATCCAGGGTCCAAACTTGCTTCTCACATGTCTCCTGCACTGTCAGCTCTTTACCACTTTCCATTCACGTGTATTCTTTCTATAAAAATTAGAAAGAGAAACACCAATACAGTATTTCAGCGCATATATATGGAATTTAGAAAGACAGTAACAATGACCCTATAAGCAAGACAGCAAAAGAGACAGAGATATAAAGAACAGACTTCTGTACTATGTGGGAGAAGGTGAGGGTGGGATGATTTGAGAGAACAGCATTGAAACATGTATATTACCATATGGAAGACAGATGATCAGATCAAGTTCAATACATGAAGAAGGGCACGCAAGGCCAGTGCTCTGGAGCAGCCCAGAGGGATGGGGTTGGGAGAGAGGCGGAAGGGAGGTTCCACGGGGGATTCATGTCAATGTATGGCAAAAACCACCACAATATTGTAAAGAAATCCTCCAGTTAAAATTAATAAATTAATTTTAAAATTAGCTTAATTTACATAGCTATTATTTCAAGAACAAAAAAAAAATTGAGCATTTCTTCCAAGAAAAATTCTTTATTCTTAATGTTAAAGAAATTAGTTCTTTAATAAAGTTTTTAATAAAACACTCTTTAATAGAACTTATTAAAGAGTTCTTTACCACTAGCACCACCTGGGAAACCCCTAAGGGTTCTACTATTAATGATAATAAATCACATTGTTTTCATGAAATCCAAGTAGTTCTGATTTTTGAGTAGAATGCCTCTGTTGATATCTTTCCATACCTTTAGGTATTTATTTATTCAAAGTAACTTTTAGTGACTGAAGATATATACTCTGAATACATACACATATTCCTTCAAAGGAAATAAATGTCTTCTACATTGTTTAATGTCTTCTGTCTCATGTGACTAGTGAATTTAGGGGGCTGGGTGGGAAGGAAAAATGGAAGTGTACATGAAAAGTCTATAAGTATTTCTTCATAGCATAAATATAGAAAAGGGTTAGAATTTTCATCTGTTGATATTCATATGATTTTAAAGCACAAACCTGAATCTGATATCAGTGTCACTGTTTATTTAAATATATTATATATTTCACATCATGAGTTACAACAAAGTATGTTTTTAAAAAGTCATTTAGAGCATAATATCACATGACTGAAATAGATAACCATTTCAATATTAATCTCATTCCCCATCTACATAATGTTCAATTTTTATTTTCTCTTAATGACACAGGGGAAATCTCTCAAGAACTGAATGAATCAGGTCAAAACTGGGGCCATGATGATTTACTTACCTATCCCTAATTCAATATGCAGTTCATTATTTCAGTTAAATTATAATGAAAATCTTAATTCCATATAAATATTTCAGAGGACCAGATACTAGCTATGTACTCAATCATGAGATATTATTTTTTAGCCTATTTAATATCTCTACTTCAATTTAGTGTTACAGTTCCCAAGCCCTCAATGTGTCCTATTTCTGAATGCTGAAAATATCTTTAGCCTAATCTGGTATTTTTGCTTGAGTCAGATAATTTATTCTTAAGTATAACATGCTTCCCTCAAGTTATGAAGGAAAACATTTTCAAAAATAGGTGTAGCCAAAAAAAAGAGAAAAGAAAAAAATCCCTCATGTCTCCAAGTAAGTCAAGGCTATGAATCTCCCAAATGATAAACTAGCTACCTTCTGGGGCATGCTAGGGTCTAATTTTTATAATTCATCTTATAATTAGCCATGTTTGGTGATTTTCAGCACAATGTCAGACTATATGTCATGAAAAGGATAGTTTAAAATTTACTGAGGTTTTCTTCTAGAAAACTGTGTACCTTATAAGTAAGAGAGGATGATTTTATACAATAGTAATGAAGGCCAGACATGGAAAGGGCAATCTGCTAGGCCACGAGTAACCAAAACATGGTCTTTTTTTTTTCCAAGGAGGTTACAGTTCAGTAGGAGTGAATATAAATCATTATGATACAATGTGTGGTCTACATGGAAAATGCATGTCTAAAGAGTGATTAATTTTGACTGGAGTAGGGGTTGAGAAAAGCTTCCCAGAAGGAAGTAACCTGAATTTGGCCTCAGAGGATCAATTAAGCACAAAAAAGGGAGGAGAAACCTTGAAGGCTGGGATTGGTAATTTCAACAAAGATGCAGAGTCAGGAGAAAAGTAAGGCATATTTAAGGAGCACAGTTGTTTATTACAGGTAAAATACATGATGACTCGGAGAGCATAAGGCCAGACTTTGGGGTAGAAAGAGGGCAGAAACGCTGAAAGGCCTGAGGAACAGACAGAGGAATGTAAATCCTATTCTATAATCAGTGCTCTAAGCAGGGAAACAGCACAATCAGTTTGGAGTTTGGCAAAGACAGTTCTAAGGGCAGTGTCTATAGGCAATTAGGACGGAGAGAGAGAAGAAGCCAGGCAAAGCAGTGGAAAGTCAGTTGCAGTTGTGTGGGTGAGAGGAAACGAGGTAAAGGGGCTTGAACTGAGGAAGTGGTAATGAAAACCAAAGACAGGAGGTCTTCTGAAAACAGAAGACAGGAGGTGATTCAACAGAATAGTTAGTTCAGTTCAGTTCAGTCACTCAGTCGTGTCTGACTTTGCAGCCCCATGGACTGCAGCACGCCAGGCTTCCCTGTCCATCACCAACTCCCGGAGCTTTCTCAAACTCATGTCCATCGAGTCAGTGATGCCATCCAACCATCTCATCCTCTGTCGTCTCCTTCTCCTCCTGACTTCAATCTTTCCCAGCTTCAGCATCTTTTCCAGAGAGTCAGTACTTTGCATCATGTGACCAAAGTATTGGAATCTCAGCTTCAGCATCAGTCCTTCGAAGGACTGATCTCCTTTAGAATGGACTGGTTGGATCTCCTTGCAGTCCAAGGGACTCTCAAGAGTCTTCTCCAACACCACAGTTCAAAAGCATCAATTCTTTGGTGCTCAGCTTTCTTTATAGTCCACTCTCACATCCATACACGGTTACTGAAAAAAACGTAGCTTTGACTAGATGGACCTTTGTTGGCAAAGCAATGTCTCTGCTTTTTAATATGCTATCTAGGTTGGTCATAGCTTTCCTTCCAAGGAGCAAGCAGCTTTTAATTTCATGAAGTCACCAATGCAGTGATTTTTGAGCCAGGAAAATAAAGTCTCTCACTGTTTCATTGTTTCCCCATCTACGAAATGATTGGACTGGATACCATGATCTTAGTTTTCTGAATGCTGAGCTTTAAGCCAACTTTTTCACTCTCCTCTTTAACTTTCATCAAGAGGCTTTTTAGTTCCTCTTCACTTTCTGCCATTAAGGGTGGTGTCATCTGCATATCTGAGGTTATTGATATTTCTCCCAGCAATCCTGATTCCAGCTTTTGCTTCCTCCAACCCAGTGTTTCTCATGATGTACTCTGCATATAAGTTAAATAAGCAGGTGACACTATACAGTCTTGACATACTCCTCTTCTTATTTGGACCAGTCTGTTGTTCCATGTCCAGTTCTAACTGTTGCTTCCTGATCTGCATACAGGTTTCTCAAGAGGCAGGTCAGGTGGTCTGGTATTCCCATCTC